>JAGSMZ010000014.1:1800000-2395000 GCA_029286645.1 Papilio protenor | reverse complement strand
AAACCGACGTATTCCAACATTTGCATATTTCAGGTTTAATATCGCATCTAAAATTGAATGTTCAACGAAAACCATTTAGTTGTCTGGGCACGCTAGGAATTTTTAGGTAGGGCGTTAGTCATTGTAAGGGATGTTATTAGACCATAAGTTTAGTTAGTACTTAAATACGTCGTCTAGGAAATTGCAGACGTTATACACCCCTATAGAGTTTTAGCGTAAGCTTTCACTGCAGTATATAAGCACAGAAAGTAAAAATAAATCTTACTATTTCATTAATATTAAAAATGCGAAAGTTTAGATGGATGGATGTTTGATAGAGTTTGTAGCCTAAACAGCTGAAATTCATTCCATTCAGCTGCTGAATGGATTTCGATGAAATTTGGTATGAATTAGTCGATAGTCTGCACTTTGTTTTCTTTAATGCGCCGAAGGAGTCGCAGGCGAAAGCTAGTAATATTATAAATGCGAAATTTTATACTGTTATTCAAAAGTAACTGAACCCCAAGGTTCTAAAGAAACATCAAGAAGAAAAATCACTTATTGATCAAGTATTAACAGCCAGCAATATTATCTGTGACGTAATAGAGTAATGAAAACATAGATCAACGAACACTTAAGACCTTAATTCTTAAACGAATAATGAATTATGCTGACACAAATTGCGCATAGCATTTCAACAGACGTACAAGGTTTCTCTGATATTACCAGCTCTGCGACAGATGTGACGAATGCTCTTTTATCAAACTTATTCACTTCAACCGGGATTCATTTGCATATCTTATTAAGGTATGTTACTAATGAAGGATTCTAATTTAATTTAGATTTACTATGAACATTTTGGTTAAATTTGCTACAAATATCTTACGTAGACTGAATATTAGTCCATATTTGTAAAGTAAAGTTCAGAGGAAGACCGAAGAATGCTTTATTTCTTAATACTGTCTACACTGCTCGTATTTTGCGGTCGTGAGAGCACTTTAAGATAGAACGATATCTGGTATTTTAAAAATAAACTATGTCCCCATACGTGCGATGTAAGCAAACTTTCATAAACATAAATAATTTAAAAAGGTTGCAGATGTTATCGTTTGCGTCCATTGTGTGGAGGCCACGAGCTGCCCTCGGGGTCTTTCCTTATAAAGTACAGAAGCGATACCTTTAAGGGACAAATTAGTTATTGAACTATCGTTATGGTAATTTTTATTAGAATCTAGGAAGTTATTGCAAGTATCGAAATACAAAAACACTAAAAAACGTCACCTAGAGTAGTCTAGTGTGGCGTTTTGTAACTCCTTTGACCACTATGGATATAGAAAAATAGAGAATCTCCCAAGTATATCTTACTAATATTAGAAATGCGAAAGTTTAGATGGATGGGTGGATAGATGGATGTTTGTTAGAGTTTGTAGCCTAAACGGCTGAACCGATTTCGGTGAAATTTGGTACAGATGTAGAGGATAGTCTGGAAGAACAGTCTATGTGTTTAAATATATATTATACTAGCTGTTGCCCGCGACTTCGTCCACGCAATATTAAGATAAAAAAAGTAGCCCATCTATGTCATCTACCCTTCAGGGAAAGTCCGGTCGAAGGGACCCAGCCGTTTCAGAGATTACCCGGAACAAACGCGGCTTGCAGACAGACAGATAGACAGACAGACAGACAAAAAAATTTTGAATGCGATTTTCGTTATTAGCAACGCAAATGCATCATCTTCCCGAAATCTGGAATTTTTCTTTTGATATTACAAACAGACACTAAATTTTATTATATGTACATATAGAATTTTATTTGCCGTGGTTCGTGCTATATGTATAATAGCTGTTCCACGCGACTTCGTCAGCGCAGCATTAAAATAAAAAAGACACGAAGTACATAATTAAATTGGCAAAACTTGAATAAAAAGATAACCGCCTGCTTCACCGGTTGCCAACAGTCTTCAGCTGTAAATCATCCAAAACCACCAAAAACTAACTTAAGCGAGCAACAGCGGTAGAGCCCGCTTTAACAGCTTCCTACGAATGGGCCGGCTCGCCCGGTGCAATACCACGACCACTCAAATAACAGGCGTGAAGTGGGAGCAATTCCGCATTTCGTCAGATGAGTGTCGTGCCGGAGGCCCAACTTTAGTCCCTTTTCCTTCTGACCCTTTTCTTATAAGAAAAGGATGGAAGGGAAAGTGGATTTGACGGTGGAGGAGACGCATAGGAAGGGGAAATATTCTGTTTATACCTGCTTCCACTTGCATTCATTTGCAAATCAGATACAATTACCAGAAACCACCTTAATTGAATAAGATCTCCTTGCAATCTTTTATATCCACCTGTACTTAACCTACAACTTCCTGAACCTGAGGTGAACCACCTGTTACTACCTTCAAGCACCTACTAACATTTGCAACTCCCTTAATCCACCAGAATCTAACTGCAAACGCCTGACACCATCTGCAGTCTCTTGTAGTGACATGTAATCTTTTTTTTCTGCAACCCCTCGCAACCACATAGTCCATGTGTTACTCCAGACTATATTTTATTACTATTCAAAATCTCAATTAGATAAGTCAATTGCGTCAATTGAAAAGGCATTGCGGAATTATCGAGTAAATACGTAAATAACAAATAACTACACATCCCTCCGGAACCCGACATTTTTCGCCGATGAAAAGTATCACACATGTTATTACAGACTATGTTCTATCTATACTAAATTTCAGTAAAATATTTTTAGCCGCTGCGGGGTTATCGCGTTAACATGTAAATAAGAAAACAACACATATCCTTGGAAACCTAACATTTTCGGGGTAGAAAAGGATTCCACGTGTTATGCCATACTATGGTCTGTATCTATACAAAATCACAATAAGTTGTTTAGCCACTACGGACTAATCGTGTAAATATGTAAATAACAAAAAAACTAATATCCCTCGGGAACCTGACATTTTTCACTGTGGTCTAGACTTTGTTAAATATATGTGCCAAATTTCAATAACATAAGTTGAACCGTTAGTAGTAACCGTAGGCTACAAACTCTAACAAACGTCCATCCATAGATCTAAACATTTAAAAAAAGTTTAAATTTATAGTATTTAAAGTATGAATTATGATTGCCCACGACCCACGACTTCGTCCGCTTGGAGTTTAAAGTTCAAAACTTACGTTCGCCCTTTTTTTTTCATCCTATTACCTAAAGTATTATCTTAGTAGTAAGCTACGTAATGGACTACTACGGTGAAGGAAAACATCGTGATGCAACCTGCACATATCGGAGAAGAAATTCAAAGATACATATGTGTGAAGTCAACCAATCCGCAGTGGTCCAGCGTGGTTGACTATGTCCTAGTCACCCTAACTTAGGGTAGGCTCCGAGCCCCTCAGTGGGACGTATAGTGAGCTGGTGATGATGATGATGATGATGAATCTACGTAATAACAGAAATCTATTGTTGAAAAATTCCAAATTTCTAAGCCCGGTAGTTTGTGAGCTGATTTTTCGGTTACCCTTATTGTTTGTGTTCGCGATATCTTCTAAACTATTTGTCCAATTTAAATACTGTAAAGGACAATTTTGTTCTACATTAAATTCTCCTGGCAACGAAGGCATTTATTTGGATAAGGATTAATACTGAAACCAATAAAACAACGACGCAAATAGCATGCGATATTTAATTCATTTTGTAAACAAAAAAGTGGTTATTGTAAGAAAACCGTTAAAGATAGATATATGCTATCGCAGACTTTTCTGTAGAACTTTTTGAGATCTACATTTCTTTGATACATCATTTTTATATACCTCTAACGGTTTAGGCAGCGTAAGCCGAGAAAAGTTAAAGTTTAGTAATTTTTTAACGCCGGCCTCCAGAAACACGCTGTTTATTAATAGTTCCTAAACATTAGTAAGAATAAAATATAGCCTATGTTACTCACAGATAAATTACCTTTCTGATGGTGAAAGAATTTTTAAAATCGGCCCAGTGGTTTTTGAGTTATTTCAATACATACAAAAATACAAAAATACAAAAATACAAAAATCCAAAAATACAAAGTTTTCCTCTTTATAATATTAGTATAGACTAGTTTTCGCTCGCGACTCCATCCTGGTAGAATTTAAAAAAAAAGTAAGTAGTCTATATGTTCTTGCAGACTATGCTCTACATCTATGCCAAATTTCATCGGGATCCGCTCAGCTGTTTAGGCTACAAACTCTAACAAACATCCATCTATTTATAATATCAAGTAAGATATATTTGCCTTATACATAACTAGCTTTCGCCCGCGACTGCGTCCGCGTGGAATTAAGAAGAAAACAAAAGTGAGTAGCCTATGTGTTATTCCAGACTATCCTCTACATCTATACCAAATTTCAACGAAATCTGTTCAGCCGTTTAGGCTACAAACTCTAACAAACATCCATCTATCCATCCATCCATCCATCTAAACTTTCGCATTTATAATATTAGTATTAGTATGAAGTATGATTAATTCGACATGTTGTTACCAGTAATGTAGTCTCTTTAGTAATTATTTTAAATCGATACTCCAACAGGTTGGTAAAACGTTGAAAATGTTAAAAATAATTAATTAGAAATTCAATTAACGGTGAGGGCGTGGAATATGTATCATCGCTGAGTTTTCGTGAAATTAATTAAATTTTAAAACGTCCAGCGCCGTCAAGAGTTAGAACAATATTTCATATTAAGCAAAGACTGGAAGACCTTTTTGTTAATAATTTTTGTTGGGAGCAATTTGTTTGCTTTCACTGAAAATTTACATTAAATAGGATGAAAATTGTAACTGACCCAATTTAGCTGTACCTCGCTGTTTTACCTGGCCGTCTGTATTCACTTAGCTGATATACCGCGGTACGAAACTTGTTGAATAGTTTGAACGTTTAATTTATTTAATACTAGCTGTTCCCGTGCGACTTCATCCGCGTGAAATTAAAAAAGTTTATTTTATTGTTTACATTTGTCAAATTATCAATAGCAAATGTCAAAATGACATGACATGACAAACCTTAGCAATCTTTCTTTCTTGATGTTGGCAGCAACTTATGGTCTCTTTCCCACATTAGGGTTTTTATCCAAAATATTTACCCCCTAAGTTTAATGGCGTGAAAATATATAGCCTAAAGCATGACGTAAGTGTCGGGCTTTTTATTAAAAAAATAATTATTCAAAAATATGCTGTAATTGCTGAGATCTTAGGCAACAAAGAAGTGTGTGTCTACGCTTCATTATAATAGTATAGATATAGATAGATAAGTATAAGTATAGATTTCATGTATATAAAAAGTAACGTTTATTTTTCTATATTTATCTAACAGAACTAGCCCAAATTAAAAAATAGTAGTTAATTAATTTTACAATATAAAACAAACGATAGATCAGTTTGGAAAATAATAACATTTGTTCCCACAACCATTTAAAGAGAAAGAAAATCAAAATGATTATTAATTCGAAATGTAGGTTAAACAAAAACAATAGATAATATTCATTGTAAAATTAAAACAATTTTTGCATTCATTTTTAATTACCTTCACTGAACAATATTAAAAGTTGCTAAACTAATGAACCGTGTTATATGTAGTCTCAACCAATTTACTGTATCCCAGCTTACCCCAGATTTAAAGAAAACACAGTCCATCGGGCGCGCCACAGACTCGACCGACAGATAAACCGGGAGATAAACAACGGTTTAAAGTTAACCCCGACTTTAAGCCTCAGTTACCGCTTAGTTAAATTGATATATTCGTCGACGATGCCTGCGGCGTTCAAAATTAATGGATTTGAAAAGTTTTGATGTTACGCGATAGGAAGTTGCTAATATCAAATGATGCAGCGAAATTTTATTTAAATAATCTATACATATAACTAATAAAATTGGAGTGTCTATTCGTAATACCAAAATAAAAATTCCAGGTTTCGGGAAGATGATGTATTTGCGTTGCTGATAACGAAAATCGCATTAAAAATTTTTTTGTGTCTGTCTGTCTGTCCGCAAGCCGCGTTTGTTCCGGGCAATCTCCGAAACGGCTGGGCCGATTACGATCGGACTTTCATTGAATACTTTTTATCTTAATAATGCGTGGACGAAGTCACGGGCAACAGTTAGTGTACTCTAAAATCTGTAGTCTTCATTTTCATTTGTCTATCTTTTTTATTAGTTACTTTAGAGTTAAAGTTTTCATAACAGAGATTCATTTCTTTACAGCCATAAGTTCTCGAGTTACGGAAAAACAATCTATTTATGAATTGTCATAATGATAATTAAGCCCCTTCATTCACGAGGCTTATTCAATACAAACTCATAAAGGTATGTACACAATACGCGACGCAGACAATACTATATTGCGTAAGCCACTTGAAGACTAAAATCGCAAATACATTGCCTTGAGTACGAAGGCCTGTATACAAGTAAAAATAAAACCATTTTCACCTTGATCTCGAAACCAATTGAAGATATATTAAGACCTTTTCTCGAACAAACACCATAAAACAAGGAATTCTCCGATATCGCTCGATTAACACTCGGAATGAGACAATCCACAGGCGTACTTAAGTTGAGATAAGAGTGGTTCTGTTAATGCATATTGTCATTCCCCTTATCTCACTCGTTGTCCATAATTATTGTCACTTTTACCTTAATTTATACGACGTGTGTGTGGTCGTACACTTGAGTAATAACCAGGCGGGAACAGACTTATTATAGAAATCATTTACTCGACTCTGATTTTTGTTAGTTGCCAGCTTTTGGCCGTGACATCATATGCGCGATATTAACTAAATATCTGGTCATAAATATAGCCTATGTCACTTAAAGATAATGTAGGTTTAGTAATGGTTGTGCCCATGCCCCGGTGAACGGTGAAGTCGAGGGAACCAGAGGGGGTTTAGTGGGTAGGCTTCACGTTCCTTCCCTTTTGGGCAGGGATGTGGAGAGAGTCCCACATACCCTGTGTGTATTTCCCCAAGGCACCTGGGATCCGTATCGCATTCCCCCTCTTAAAAAAAAGGTTTTGTAATGGTGAAAGATTTTTTTAATTTCACTGGGACGAGGTCGCGAGTAACAGCTAGTAGTATATAAAAAAATAATAAAACACGTAGACTGTGATGTGATGAGGATATTACTGTAATAACACCTGAAACAAACAATGCCTGGGTATATGATCCACGATTCGTAATGCGGTTTCATAGTTAAAACATTCACATAAGACATACATCCATTCCTTTCATTCTCCTTGGATAAACAAAGACAACGCTATGTTGTGATACAAATAATAAACAGTGGAGTTCGACTCGACTAATTATTTCACGATTGTTTGTTCCTTTCTATAATTACAATATTTTCGTTCTTCGTTTGTTCCTTTTGTTTTTGAATTCTTTATCTCTTTTGTTGTTTGTTATTGTTCAAAGTAATCCGATTTTGAACGTACAATTTTATTTATTAGGTTGAAATATACAAAACAATCACGACTATAAATCTAAGAGTATTCAAGAAATTTCGATTTTAAATAGTAACAGGTATTTCTGCTACAAAATGTATCGTTTATTTAACTCTTAAGGACATTATTTTTAAAATTTTAAACTAAATATTCATAAGTATAATATTGTTGGGGTTACATTTAGAGATGAAGCCCCTAACCTAAACACACTGGTATCAGTAACTATCCCTTGCAAATAAACAAAACAAACCAGAGAGACTACGCATCCCGTAAGTTAGACAAGTTGCAATATCGCATATCTGGAGTTAACTTGGGAAATGCAAGATCATTACTACCTTGACGACATGATCAGTGTCAATTGGCGTAAAACATTTATTTCAACAATATTTGTAATCCTAGTCTTTACTCTTTTTGAATGAATAAAACATGGGTGAATCCAAATTCACAGTTACATAAATGCCATCGGTTACAATGTAACAAATTGTTGATACTAATGGTCGAGGATAGGTACTACGGTTGGCAAGACGCACCAATCAGTGTAAGAGCTGACGTACACCTTTGTCTAAACTATCGCAAAACTGTTGTGCGATTGTCGATTGTTTCGCAGCCAATTCAACTGTTTAGTTGCACACCTAAAAATAGTGTGCACCTCCATATAAGCTCATAGGAAACAAAGCGAGACTAAATTTCTAATTTTAGTCCCTTTCTCTTTCCACCCTTTTCTTAAGAGGAAAGGATGGGAAGGAAAAGTGGATTTGACGTTGGAGGAGACGCATAGAAAGTGGAAATATCCTCTTTATGTGCGTCTCCTCCTCCGTCAATTAAGGGTAGGCAATGCATCTGCAATTGCGGATGTTTATGGGCAGCGGTCGCTTTCCATTTCGGTGGATACAGGTGGCCGCTTGCTCGTTTGCCACCTTTTATTATAAAAAAAAAACAGTTGAACGATAGTTTAGTCAAAGGTGTGCGCGCGCTCTAATGTTACAATTGAAATATTATAAACAACTGAATGTATAAAACAGGATCGTTTATCAGTAAACGAACCCAACATCTATGCAGAATTGATAGCAACTTATTACAACTAATTTAATACTTCACTCGGATGTCTTTACGCAAATAAATTACCAACTCTATTAAAGTATACAATTTCAAAGCAATTTGAAAGTATGAAAAAAAATCTTAGAAACCGCACTCGAAGAGAAACACAATACCCGCGAAACCGGACAAATCCGTTTATTGACCCCCCCCCCTTCCCCCACGAAATAAATAATTGATGTATCCTGTTACAGAAATCTTTAAAAATTTTGCAATGAAAAAAAAATATGTTCCGTTCGTTTTTTTTCTTTTGCAACGCATTCAACGTATTTCAAATATAAATCCTATAGCAAATTAATCATTTGCGATCGGTATATACAAAATTAAACCTTAACGTAATTAAAATAAGTCTTTCCAACATACTTTTTATAGCTTTATATTTGTAATAACAAACAAAAGATGTGACATCCATTGTACGTACTTCTAAGATCCAAAATTTAACGCCTCAAGGCATTCTGACAAAATTCCTTTGTCGAACTTAGTTAGCTGCAAAAAAACTTCGAGCAGATGTACGCAAACAGCTATTGTCAATGAAGAGGTAAGTCGAGGACCATCTAAAAATAATAATTGTCGTTTAATGAAGTGGCCCCACTATGTTCAACACTGATTGACTCCTTTAGAGATCCGTTAGTCAAGTGGTAATTTTGGCAAAAGATTTAGCCTTTTTAAATTCTCATATAATTTAATAGCGACCCTACGTACTTCGCAAGGTTGGCATAAGATACATTGTTGATAATTTTTACATTTTTAAATAATTTTTATTACGTATTAGTCATCAAGTTAAAATTTGAAAAAAATACTTTGTTATTGTCCGAGATGGTATGCTTGTAAAACAAAAGAAAATCAACATTAGTAATTGACTAGAAAGTAGGTTAACATTTATCAAAGTTAATGTAAAAGATATAGCACGAAAATTTCCGAGAAAGTATTCGTATTGAAATTGATTTTGTAAGCCCTCTATACAGCTATTGGTCGTAAAATACATCATTAAATTTCAAACAAATTTGACGATACTTTCTCGAAAATTTTCGTCCTAGGCTGTAATATAATGAATACAATATTAAACTAATTCATTTGTTTCAGCAATGGAAATATTGTTATTTTGTTATCTTACTAAATATTAACTAAAGTACGGAACCCTATTTATAATGATTCTTGACAATTCTTTCGTCCCAAAAGCAAGGTGAACCAAGATTAAACATTTGTGGGATTTCTGTAGCGGTTTGTGTTGTCATTGTATGATACGCAGGTGTTGATATTGTGATGTCAATAAAAATAACATTTAACTGCATTTATTGGTTTCATATTAATTTCACGGTTTTACGGAATAAGGATTCGCGGTAATTTCCTTGAACATTTTTGCATCTTATGTTTGATAAACAGATTGGTGTTAACTGTTGTTTTAAAATGTTATAAAATATTAATCAATCCTTTAAAATAACGGCCTGAATGAAACTAAACTATCGCACAACCGTTTAATCGCGCTTTGAATCCTATCGCTTATATGGAGGTACACTACTCGATTTTTAGTTGTGCAACTAAACAATTGAATTGGCAACGAAACAATCGACAATCGTTGTGCGATAGTTTAGTCAAAGGTGTGCGCCTGCAAGCCGAACTTACTATTTTTTAATTTAATATTTCCATTTAGGTATTATTGTTAACCAATAGATGTCGCTATAGGATTAATTCCTTATCGCTTTTATGCCCAATATTGCTTTAATTATGACCTAAACTTTAGTCAATTAGAAGGTCTACATACATTTGTATTCTAATCACTTTTTAGTGTAATTAGTTGTAATTTCTTCTAATTATTGTTAAAGTTATTTCGGATATAATGTTTCAATATAAAATCATTTGTATGTAATAAATAATGTGACCTGACAAATTTAAAAGTAAAAAAAAAAACACTAATAATTTTGGTATCTCATTTCAGATGCAATTACATCAAACCACGATAAGAAAGGTGTGCCTTAATCAATAAAGTGTGTAAAAACACATTTTACATGAAAGAATTTTATCATAAAGTTAACTGATAAATCTTTGAATAAAAATTATTAACGTCTCCATTGCAAAATCTTAACCCGTTATTTTTTATCTTGTATACATATAATAAAAATAAAAATTGGAGTGTCTGTTTGTAACATAAAAAGAAAAAACGTCCAGATTTCGGGAAGATAATGTATTTGCTTTGCTAATAACGAAAATGGCGTTTATTTTTTTTGTTTGTCTGTCTGTCTGTCAGTCTGTCATCTGGGCCTTTTTCGACCGGACTTTCACTGAAGGATAGTTGACAAAGATTATAGGATAATTTTTTATCTTAATATTGCGTGGAAGTGGCGGGCAACAGCTATCACATTTTATACTAATATTATATAATGAATGCGAAAGTTTGGATGGATGGATGGATGCTTGTTAGAGTTTGTAACCTAAACGGCTGAACGGATTGCGAAGAAGTTTAGCTTAGACGTAGAAGATAGTCTGGAAGAACACATAGATTACTCAGTTCTTTTTTAATTCTACACGGACGGAGTCGCAGGTGAAAGTTAGTCTTTTATAAAATTTTCACGTTCAATAAATTCGTACCGGCCACGGTACAGAATCGAACAATACCCTAATACCGACTCAATGAACCGAAATTTAAGTGACAATGGCCCTCTTATCGGTACGTTATTTACAGCTTGCAGTTTATTTTATTATTTTCAGTATAGAACCAAGCTGGTTGATGTTAACCTGATATTAAGACAAATACTTAATAGAAAATAATTAACGACAATCTGTTTTTCTTAATTTGAAAATTAAAGGCAAAAGAGGATGAGGGTGTAAAGAATCTGAAGTGAAGACAACATCATAACTTACGCCGGTAACCTGGAGGGATAGATAGAGAACGTGGATCTCTATTACTTGAGCCTGACAAAGTCCTCTCGCTTCTTCTGTAGTGAAGAATAGAAATGATTTAATAAAAATAAAACTGTTAAAATTTTCTATAGTAAATAATCATTCAAAAGTAACATAGCTTTGTAATTACACGTTTAACTCCAACGAAAACTATGTCTTGTTAAAATTTTGTATTATACTAAATCTGGTCTAAATATTTTACCACGAGGATTGGTTCCACTTTTTCGTTAACAGAATTCAACTAAAAGCTTTACAATGTTCTGTGTATTTTTTCAAGTTAGTTTACACTGTAGTAAAAATTAAATAAAACTGCAATATCCCTTCTTAAATAAATGTGATAAAAAAGCCAGTTTATAGAGGAATATTTGCATATATTTGTTTGACAAATTTCATCTTAGATATCGATACAGAATAAATTATAATAATTTGTATATTTTTCGACTTGTGATATTTTTTACCTTTATCACGTCTTGTAACATAAATTGTCGGTCGAATTATGGCATTGATAAAGTCGAGAGGTCGAACAAGGCGCGTTTAAAATTAAAATTTTCTCACTCGATAATCTTATCGAATCGATTCAATACGATCTGACATCGATATCTCGGATTGTCGCCGAGCAAATAGTGAGGGGGAGTTTAAATATTGAATTTATTGCTGATAATGGTGAAATTCACGATGTAAATACTCTGTTATATTGAATTACTAAGATTAGTGTGACAATAATTTTATAACTCGAGAAGGATATTCAAAGACTAAGAAGTTCGATAGACTGGTATTATAAAACTGTAGGAAAGAATACGAATATTTTGTCAAGA
This sequence comes from Papilio protenor, assembly GCA_029286645.1. Lineage (NCBI taxonomy): Eukaryota > Metazoa > Arthropoda > Insecta > Lepidoptera > Papilionidae > Papilio > Papilio protenor. The sequence goes on along the minus strand of JAGSMZ010000014.1, from coordinate 2,382,753 downwards.
TTTTAAAAGAGAAAGTAGTGGTAGAGGCGTGTAGATGTGTAGGGGACGTGAAATCCTAAGAAAGACTAAATTAAAGATCGATAAGAGATAAATGTAGAGTATTAACATCGGAGTATTTTTGTATGTATTGAAATGACTCAAAAATTACTGGACCAATTTCAAAATTCTTGTACCATTAAAAAGATACGTAACTACTGAGTAACATAGGCTATAGTTTTTACAATTCATGAATTCACGCGGACCAAGTCGCGAGCAACTGCTAGTATATACTATTATTATCAAGAGAAAACATTTGTATTTTTGTATGTATTGGAATAACTCAAAAACTGCTAGGCCGATTAAAATAAATCTTTGACCATTAAAAAGCTAAGGTATCAGGCTACGTTTTTATTATTTTTTTAATTTCACGCGGACTAGTAACATAGTATGGATATGGCGATAAGAATTACGTTTAGGAAAATATAAAGTCTTTCCAAAAATCATGGTATTCCTTACAAAAGATCACGTTGATAGGTGTTCTGCACAAAAATTAAAAGTTTCATGATAAAAATGTCGAAAAAAATTCCTTAAGCCCGTTATTAAGGCGCCCCGAAGATTGTATCTAAAAGTTGTTTATTTACTGAAAGCCTTACGTTATGAGCTGTTGGCGAGTTTGATTTATGGCTTATATACTACGAATAAGGGAGTACTTACAATGCACTTGTTATATCGATATTTAGAGATCCTTGGTAATATAGAAAAATCCAAAAGTCTTTTAAATTTAATGTTTTAATGACAGAAAAACACCTAGTCGTATTTTAACCCAATCTTACTAAGCGAGGGCGCACACCTTTGACTAAACTATCGCACAACTGTTGTGCGATTGTCGATTGTTCGCAGACAATTCAACTGTTTAGTTGCACAACAAAAAATCTAGTAGTGTACCTATATATAAGCTCATAGAAATCAAAGCGCGACTAAATTGTGCGATAGTTTAGTCAAAGATATGCGCTCTAAGATGGAATTCCTATTAAAATATCCTATGCTTTTAACTTGAATTTCATCATTGATGAAAGTTACTGCAGTAAGTTATAACATATCTCTACAAAGTAAGACAAATATTACTACATTTAGATAGGAAACGCAGTTTATGGCACGGAAATATAATCAATCCCTCGTATTTGAACACTTTCGAGAGTCTTAAAACTTTATTACCGTATTTTGTTTTGTAATAATTTTTAGGTTATCTTAATCGTAAAGATCAACGGCGGAATTATCTTCTTTTATAAAATTTCGATATCTAATGAAACATCCTGGGAATAGAAGCGTTAATGGTACGAGTACTTGGTCACAGTTTTATAGCACACTAGATGTTGATCGCGACGTCTGCGTGAAATTAAAAATAAAAATAGCTTATGTTACTCAATGTTAAGGTAGGTTTTGAATGGTGACCCTGCCGACGGTTCCCGCCTTGTCGTGGCGGTGGGGCTCAGTAGCCGTGGTCCGTCGAGGGTCTCCGGGCCACGGTGAAGCCAAGAGGAACCATGGCCGGCTTAGCGGCGCAGGTCACGCCGGATGCTCGGCCGGCTGGCCTGCCCTGCGACGCCGGTCCAGTGGGGGGGCCGCTCAGGGTTCTTCAGGGGGGACTCTGGCGGCCTCCTGGGCACTGCTGGCCCGTGCGGCCAGCAGTTTTGGGGGAGGGTCAGTCGCGGAGGAAGAGGCGTGCTGGTATTTCGGTGCGCCACACGCCCTGTCCTCCGCGACTCAGCGGAGTCGCACCGCGGTTGCGACGAGAGGGGGCCGCGAGGGCTATGGGATGGATATGGTTCAGCCCTGTCCTCCCGCAGCCCTCGTGGTCGGGGGGGGGGCGTGGGAGCACGACTCGGCACCACCCTGCTTGCAGAGATGGGCCGATGGCGTGCGATCCTGCGCCCCACACGCGTAATCCCGGTGGCTCATCACCGCCGGGACCGCGGGCCCTTAGTCTTTTTCAAGACTGGGGTCACGAGGTGGGGGCTCTATAAACCCCGGCGGCACCAGCGGGCGAGGGCGGGGTCCCAAACCTGCATTGCACGGTGCCGTCTCCGAGGGGCGCCTTAGGGCGCAGCGTCCCAACTCGTTGGGACCCATCGAGGGCCCCTTCCCGGGGCGGTCAGTGGGGCGTCGCGGTGGCAAGCGAAAGCGATCCCGTGGCGCCCCACATAATGGCCAGGAGGGAACGGAGGGGTTTAGTGGTGTATGCCCCATTATGGGGAGAGTCCCACATAACTCTCGTGCCCACCCCGAGGCGCGGAGTATGCGTAACGCATTCCCCTTCGGCAATAAAAAAAAAAAAAAAAGGTTTTGAATGGTGAAAGAATTTTTGAAATCGGCCCAGTAGTTTTTGAGTTCGATACATACAAAAATACAAATCTTTCCTCTTTATTATATTACTAGCTGTTGCTCGCGACTGCGCCCGAGTGAAATTAAAAAATATAGCCTATGTTACTCACAGATAAATTACCTTTCTGACGGTGAAAGAATTTTTAAAATTGGCCCAGTAGTTTTTGAGTTATTTCAATACATACAAAAATACAAAAATACAAATCTTTCCTTATTATAATATTAGTATAGATTATAGAAGACGGCTCCCTAGAATCGACAAGATAGTAACCGCTACCCATCATCGACATTTGCAATAAGATAAAAAGTCTCCGATGATCTGCCTACCATTCATGAACAGTGGTGACGTCTGCTCCCGTCGGTGGCTCGAATAGGACTGAATTGCTGGCATGCCCCCAAGACAGCAGACAGAGAAGATGTACAGAAAAGGGACTTACGCACGCACTAGTCCGTTGTAAAAAATATTTGCTACTGAACCCTACTTTGATTTTGTATTTGCCGAAATTTAAAATTGGTACACATTTTTGATACCATTTTCTGAACATTACCGTGACTTGATTTTGTATTTTTCGCTCCAGAAAATGAAAGGTTGCTCAGCGTTCATTGATTATTTGAGATTACAACGAAATAATGAGTTTCATAATTCCGCTTGTAAAATTACCCTATTTAACTTGCTATATATTATAACTTACTATAGTAAATTTAATATTTTTCTCGATTGAGAGATGAAGATTTTTTTTAATACAATTTATGCTCCCTTTTTATAAAGAAGTGATAAAAAAACTTTTTCAGACAGCAAATTAGTATACATGAGTTATTATTAACTGCGATTTAAAAAATTATTCCATATATGAAAATAGTAATACTCTCTGTCTAAATATTGGAAACTAGCTGTTACTCGCGACTTCGCCCGCGTGAAATTATATAGCCTATGTTAGTCACAGAAAAATTACCTTTCTAACGGTGAAAGAATTTTTAAAATCGGCCCAGTAGTTTTTGAGTTATTTCAATACATACAAAAATTCAAAAATACAAATCTTTCCTCTTTATAATATTAGTATAGACTAGTATAGATTACGTAAGTGTTAAGAGAATAATATCAAATCAAAACTTTGCAATTAATGAATTAACTGAAATCGGAAAAGAAAAATTATATGCAATTAGGTTAAACTAAAACTCAAATCGGATCCATAAATTAGTTTCGAGAATACTTAATATAGCGTTTTCTTCATATTTATATAATTTCAAAACTTGTACCTATTGATTTTAATTATAGCAAGATGTTGAAAATGGTTTAATTTCATTTTTTTTTAATAAGAATATTAGTAGATTTTTGTTAATTTACTAAGATTTCCTTTAACCATTCCAACTAAGCTCTAGGCTTGTGCTAGGATATGGTTCACGACAATAGTCGAATGGCGGGATTCGAACCCTCGACCGCAAGATCGGTAGTCCGTACCCCAAACCATTAGGCTATTGGCGCTTAAAAATAAGCTTTCATCTTTTTTCAAATAGTTATCACAAATTGTTTTTATACAAGTATTCTATCAATAGAAACCCAGCAATAAACTACGAAATTATGTAATAAGTAGGAGTTATATGGTTGTTAATATTTTGTGTAGGCGTAAGACAAACACTGGCTAGAAGTTATGACCACGACACGTCCTGTATATTTGTGTACTATATTTATGCGTGTATTGAATACTATATTTATGTAATATATATATATACAAATGCGTCATTGAGTCAGAATCGCCTGCGGTTCTGACACAATAGCTTTATAATGAACTTTGAATCGAATTATTTGGCACACAAAGTTTTTATTGATGGACTAGCTGTTCCCATGCGACTTCATCCGCATAAAATTATAAAAAAATCATTTTATTGTTTACATTTGTCAAATTATCAATAGCAAATGACAAAATGTTTATGGGCAGCGGTCGCTTTCCATTTCGGTGGATTCAGGTGGCCGCTTGCTCGTTTGCTGCCTTATATTATAAAAAAAAAAAAAAATGACATGACATGATGTCAAACCATGGCAACTTAGCTTCCTTGATGTTGGCAGCAACTTATGGTCTCTTTCACATATTAGGATTTTTATCCAAAATATTTACCCCTAAGTTTAATGGCATGAAAATATATAGCCTAAAGCGTGACGTAAGTGTAGGGCTTTTTATTAAAAAAATAATTATTCAAAAATATGCTGTAATTGCTGACATCTTAGGCAAAAAAGAAGTGTGTGTTTACGCTTTATTATATTAGTATAGATAGATAGATAGATGTAGGTTGTTGATATTTTTAAATTTTATAGACCTCTTCTAAGTGTTAAGTGAGCGATAATCTTTTTCATAGTATCGTTACATCGACTTAAAATATACCATTTCATCATCATCTCACTTACCTTATCCTACTCACGTTGGTGCACCAGGTTTTCGTTCTCCAAATAACTCTATCATACGTCATCTCAGTTACTCCCTTCTTGATCATGTCACCTTTCACGCAATCCATCCATCTCTTTCTATGTCTACCCCTACCGGTGTACCCTTCCATATTATATACCACTAGCTTTCGCCCGCAACTCCGTTTGCGTGGAAATAAAAAAAACAAATGTGAGTAGCCTATATGTTCTTCCAGACTATCCTCTACGTCTAAGCCAAATTTCATCGAAATCCGTTCATCCGTTTAGGCTACAAACTCTAACAAACATCCATCCATCCATCTAAACTTTCGCATTTATAATATTAGTATGATGATTAGTATGATTACTATAAATAAGATTTTTGCAATGTATTGCTAACACGGAAGATATTAGATAAACTATAAGAATGAAGTAACAAAAATGATTAATCAGCGGATTGATTAAGTATATGATTTATTAACGTTTAATCTCATACAATTATAACTTTTCTATTTTCCTTCTCTTGTTTTACGCAATTTGTAAGTCAGAGTATCTTTATCCGTAGACTAGCTGTTCCCGTGCTGCTTCATCCGAATGAAATTATAAAAACTTTATTGTTTACATTTGACAAATTCTCAATTGCAAAGGTCAAAATTACCGTTACCATAACAACCTTGCTTCCTTAATGTTGGCAGCTTGTAGTTGACGGTCTCTTTCCCACATGAAGAGTTTTTTACAATTCATTTACCACCTAAGTTTAATAGCGTGAAAATATATAGTCTAAAGCGTGTCGTAAGTGCAGGGATTTTTATTAAAGAAAGAATTATTCAAAAATATGCTGTACCTTACGCCACAAAGTAGTGTGTTTACGCTTTATTATACTAGTATAGATTGATTCTTGATTACGTAAAATCAAACTAGATGGCGCTAGGTATACCAAATTAAATGTTTAATTTTTAAGTATTGTTTTCTTAAATTGTTAGAATCTCTATCTCAGTTCTTAAAACGTATGTTTCAACTTACATCAATCAAGTACTTGAAATGTGTCTAAGCGTTTTGAACTTGTAAACGAGACGCGTTATCTTAACACATCTATTTTGGGTTAAACGGAGGCATATCCCGAATCCTGTTATAACAGACGTGACGTCGAGTGGTTGAATGGTATTCAGTAGCGGACGACAGATGCGCTCGCATATGACGGTGAGCTTTTTTGGTAGTACAGTCAGCGTCGTGCGTGGTGATTAACTAGTTATAGCGTTATTAATATATTTAGTAATGTTGCTTTAGTAACAGCGTATTTATAAGGTGATTATTTTTTATGGCATTTTGCGTTAATTTATAGTTTTCTTTCGTCACATAAATATATTAAAGTATCAATTTTTTTGAAAATAAAAATAAAATATATTTATTTTTTAGAAAATGTCCACAAACTTAACCTAATTTAAATTTTATTTTTATATTATAAATATAATCTAAACTTAACACAATTTTATTTGGGATAAAGATAGTTTTAAAAATAAACAATTTATGTTAAGTTAATGAAAATAAACATTTGTCTTTGAATATAAATTATGTTTATCATTGTAAAATTTTAACAATAAATAGTGAGTAAGACATAACAGAATGAATTTGAGGGTTAAGACACGTAGAAAGTATTCGACTGTACTTGACTAAAGCCAACCTGTTTTTCCGCACAACCGCATACCCAAGTTCAAGTTGCATCTCCCATAACTATTCAGTTATTGGGACATATCTCAGCATCTTTCACACGTGAGAATGTAAATATAAATTTAATTAGTACATCTGTACAAGATAGTAATATTTACATAAATTATATCGACACTTATCAAAAGGCATACTAATAAAACAAAATTTAAATATTTATATCTTTCATCGATAAATATTTTATTTATTGATACGTATATCTGAATATCTTAGAATTTACTAAAGTATTAGATTTACGAACGTTCGAGTATTCTTTGTATATCTAAAAATTATTATGTACTAGCTGCTGCCCGCGACTTCATCCGCGTGGTAATAGAAAACATACGAACTATATATATAACAAAATGCTACGTATCCCTCAGGAACCGGACATTTCTCGGGGATGAACCTTATCCTATGTGTACTCCAGACCTTGCTTCATATCTGTGCCAAATTTCAATAAGATACGTTGAACCGTTGCAGAATGGTCGAGTAAACATTAAAAAACTAAATTAATGAATTCCACGGGAACCGTAACTATTCCCGGGATAAAAAGTAGCCTATCTGTTCTTCTAGACTATCCTCTACATCTATACCGAATTTCATCGAAATCCGTTCAGCCGTTTAGGCTACAAACTCTAACAAACATCCATCCATCCATCTAAACTTTCGCATTTATAATATTAGTAAGATATGATATGATATGATTTATTATTATTATATATTATATTATTATATTATAATATATATGATATATGATATATGATAAGGATCGATTTGATTAAAATAGGCAAGTATCTGAATTGAAACGTAAATCTAAAAAGTATAGAATTTGCTTCAGTACTTAATTTAATTTTTGTTCAATGAACAGAAATAAATGAATGTTGTTTGTTTACGTTTTCTTAAAACTCTTATTATCTATTGCTCTGACCAAAGATAATACAAGGCTCTCATGATGTTTGTGTAAATCTTAAAGTTTTTTGTAACATTATTTAGTTAGTCAAGTGGCATAAATCTAACTAATGAATGTATGACAGGTTGAAATCTTTGAAGTGTTTACAAAATATTGGACCCCATTTAGTGCAACTTATCTTCTATTTTTAAACATATTTTCATTAACTATGTACATTTTAGATGATGTCAAAATACTATTGTACGGTGTGCAAAAATAATTAGACGCTGTAATAATATAACGTCGTCGTAGTTTCACTTGTGACTTGAGGCAATTAGCGACTACGGTGAGAGTAATCGCCCATCAAAATGGTCCCGAGAAGACGTTGACAGCGTGGTCCTATATTTCCGTGACGTAACAACAGACCTGTACTATGCAGTAAAGGGTTCCGATGCCTTCCACGAACATTCTGGAACCCTCTTTTATTGCACTGGAGGTTGGCCACCGAGGTGGTCTTAGGATCAAACCCCACATAACGCTGTCTTCCTCCCAAAAGAGAGGGTATCTTTTGAAGATTCCCCAGATAACGAAAGGTACACTTGAACTAAAGGCATACGTTCACTATAATTTTTGATTTTATTATCAATTTCCCTTATAAATCTCAAGTTCCTACAAGCTCAGTCAGTTAGGTGGCTATGATAAGAGCTATTATTCTACCCGCATCGTGTTTCTCACGAATCTTTGTTAATGGAGACATCAGTACTGTCAGATTAATTCTATTGATATATTAAATTCAATATAATAATATTGTCCAATACAATAATGAGATAAAATATTTTATTAATAACGAAATAATCTTACTAATATTATAAATGCAAAAGTTTAGATGGATGCATGGATGGATGGATGTTTGTTAGAGTTTGTAGCTTAAACGGCCGAACGGATTTCGATGAAATTTGGTATAGATGTAGAGGATAGTCTGGAAGAACACATAGGCTAGTATTACTTTTGTTCTTTTTAAATTCCACGCGATCGAAGTCGCGGGCGAAAGCTAGTTATAAGATAATTTCACATTTATTCGTTACATTGTTAATGATTGTTACTAAAAGAAAATATATTTCACTTAATAGTATTAATTTGATAGTTTGGATGGATATTTACTAGTAAGTACGTCCAGAACGACTGCTCGCATTTGGATGAAATTTTGTTACAGATGTTGAATGTCTGAAAGAAGGCATTGTCTAAAAACTTGTCTAGTATAATTCTAAAATATGATACTATCTGTTGCCCGCGACTCTTTCCGCGCAGAATTAAAAAGAAAACTTAGTTAGTCATGTGTTCTTCCAGGCTATTCTGCATCCGTTGACCGTTTTGGAAATACGTAATAAACATCATCCATCAATCAAACCAAACTTTCCTATCATACTAATATAAAAGTGAAATTTTAGATAGATGGATGGATATTTGTTAGATTTTGTAGCTTAAACGGCTGAACAGATCTCGTTGGAATTAGGCATAGTCTGGAAGAACATATAGGCTAGTATTACTCTTGTTTTTTTTAAATTCCACGCGTTCGAAGTCGCGGACGAAAGCTAGTTTACAATGTTAGCAACTACGTATTACTAATACGAGCAATAACTCTATAAACCGTTAAATAAACCAACACACTCAGAAAAGTAATCAACTAATGATTTAATTATTGATAAGGGCTCAGCAAACTTTCACAATTAAATTATTGTGATAGAGATTAGAAACGGCGATAGCGAAGTGTAATTGCTACGGAAATTAACCAATGAGAGAATCAAATATCAAATACAAACGATCGTAAGCGACGAAACAATAAAAAGATATTAGAACATAACCTCAAAACAGATACAAAGGAGGCGGACCAAAAGAAACGGACGGGTAGTCTTGAATCATAGATAATAAAATGTTCCCCCGTACGTGTATGAATGACGTGTCTTAAAAACTGTTTGACAGGCAAATTATAACGTAGCTCGCGGTGCGCCCGCGCCGGTTAACTATTCCAATAAATCATAGTTTAAGAGCTAACCAAATTAGTCATAAAACATTTTTCAACTGTCATTTTGTTGCTTCTTAATACCATATTTTGTTCGTTTCAACTGAGGACTTCAAGAATAGATAGTACGTTATATATGAGAAAAATAATGGCATAAGATATATAGTTACTAGTAGATAATTTACTAGCTGTTGCTCGCGACTTCGTCCGCGTATAATTATAAGATAGCAAAAACGCCTATTTTAGTTACAGATCAATTACTTTTCTAACGGTGAAAGAATTTTTATAATGGGCCCAGTAATTTTTGAGTTATTCCAATACATACAAAAATACAAATCTTTCCTTTTTATAATGTTAGTATATATTTCTGAAGGGTTTTAGATTTAAAGAAATATTATCTTCGTGTCCATTTTTAAACTAATTTCTCCACACTTATACTTTATTCTCCCAATGTTTGTTTTATTACATTTTTGTACTATAACAAACCACCAGCCATCAGTATCACGTTATTTCAAAACTCTCAACGACATCAACTCAATTTGTGGTTTAAGATGTTTATTTTCTCTTAAGAATATACAATTCACTTGACGAGAAACATTTTTTTTTAGCATTTACATTTTACACCAGTAGTCTAGTTTATTATCATATACATTAAGATTTTATTTTCTTCTATCTTAATGATGTTTAAAATAATTGACTCCTAGACTATAAATTGATCAAACTAATTTTTTACCAACGTTTGATTTCACTCTCGTTTAACTTAATATTTTTATACAGAAAGTAAAAACCCTTTAAAGATTTGTTTGTATTTTATATTGAACAGTTTAATTGCATGTTTTGTGTTTTAGTGGCTTGCCGTGCTGGCGTGGTATCGTTTATTTGGAAACTTTATTAATTCAATTTGTGTTATTGAATTTGTTACTTATATTCAATTAGTGAGAGATAAAAGATACATCGTTTATATTATTTTATTTTATTTAATTTGTTTATTTCATTTTATTTTGTTTATTTTATTTCATTATACATTAGATAAAATATGCAGTTTGCAAATTTTAAAATCTTATTAATTCAATTTGTGTTATTGAATTTGTTACTTATATTCAATTAGTGAGAGATAAAAGATACATCGTTTATTTTATTTTATTTAATTTGTTTATTTCATTTTATTTTGTTTATTTTATTTTATTTAATTTGTTTATTTCATTTTATTTTGTTTATATTATTTCATTATACATTAGAGAAAATATGCAGTTTGCAAATGAAAATAATATTATTAATCATCGAATTATGTCTGCTAATATTACAAAATAAACAAAATAATTTACTAATATTACAAACGCGAAAGTTTAGATGGATGGATGTTTGTTAGAGTTTTGTAGCTTCTTCTGATAAAATTTGACATAGATGTAGAGTATAGTCTAGAAGAAGAACACAGACTACTTTGTATGTTTTTTTTTAATTCGACGCTGTCGTACGAGTGAAAGCTACTGAGATATAATTAAGGTTTATTTCAAGCGAAGTCGGAGGAAATAGCTAGTAATAATAATAAATATATTTCCCATATAATTTTTAAAACAAAGAAATGAAAACCTTATTAGGTATCTCATGGATGTCTTTTGAGGAATTCCTTTTACCAAGTCCTCGCGGGGAATCGTAATGAGGTCGGTAAATCGGTGTTGAAAGTTCTTAGGAAGTTTGGAATTTTCAAAAGAAGTTAATTATATGAATTTTCTTACGTCAACTCATTGGAATTTATACCACTTACGCCTGAATCGAACGTATCACACATAACTACTAATACTTTAAGTAATTTTAATTAAAAAAATACATTTAAAAAATACGAATAGGTACATATCTAATACTGAAATTGAATCTCGTAAAGAAATTTAAAAACAAAAACAAAAAGACAATTATTTTATAAGATAATTAATAAAAAATTGGACACTACGCAGTCTAAAGAAATCTCTAAATTCATCTAAAAGCCTTGAATTTATTCTGGAATACCGCCATTCCGAAATAACACCTGCCAAATACCACACGACGTGGAAATAAGATAATGATCTGAAAAATAAGAAATACCAAAATCACAAATTGCACAAAAATATTTTCGCACATTAACTTCGCCGCCCTCACGTAAGATGCGAAAAACTTTCGTCCAGTAATTACCAAGGAGTCTTAGAGACGCCATGGTATTTTTTCTTCTTCACAATTCGACGTATGCCAGTTTCGTTGAGATTCGTTCGAAATTCAAAACTGACAGCGATATTTTGCGCCTTTTTCGTTTATCCGTTTGCCCTTCAATTAAGAAACCTTAAATTGGTTATAGTATCGATCAAAAAGAAACAATATACTTCTAAAATTGGCGAGTTTTAATTTTTTATAACTAACTCAATAAGACGCATATATATATATTTACATCTGTGATATTTTTACGCAACGATAAATAAATTTCCACTATCTGAAAAGCTTGTGTAATCATAAACAATGAAATTAGAGCTAGAATCTAGATCATTTAATTTGGAGTGCTTTAGTAACATTCAACAAACTTACATTTAAAAGGCAAATAGGTTCTGTCTAGGAATTTGTATGAGTCAAAGTTCCAAGGGCAGGCTTGATCTACACAGAGCTTAGTAAGTGCTAGACACGGCCATCAGATACCGACGCATTGTTCCGTGGGCGGCGGTATGGTAATATATATTTAATTGTAACGCCCTACGCACGCCCACTCAATATTTGGTTCAGTTTGGTTTACGAATCGGAAACCATGGAGTGGATGTTATAATTTAAATTTATTAAAAATACGATGAGAATACATTTCGCTTTGGTATCACATACTTTTATGCCTTATTCAGGTCTTGTTAGACAAAGGATGTTAATTATAAAGATGTTTTATAACATTTTAACAGAAAAAGCCGTTAAACTCACAAGTGACGTCACTAACTTGTGAGGAAGTTCATTTTATATTCACGTTTTGTCTCAAGAATACGCTATCAAACGCCTACTCCTACTGAGTTTCCATAGTTTTTCAAAATAAAACGGTTTTATTGTATCAGGATTTGATTGTTTTATTTTAACTAACAAGAACTAAAAGTACCTAAGAGCGTGCGCACATCTGAAACTGAACTATCGCATAACTGATTAGTCTCGCTTTGATTCCTATGAGGTTATATGGAGGTGCACACACTACTCGATGTTTAGTTGTGCAACTAAACAGTTGAATTGGCTGCAAAACAATAGACAATCAACAATTCGTGCGATGGTAAGTGCCCGTTCTAAGAATAAAATCCAATCTGCTCCATGTATTTTCGTTCCGTACTAACGTCTGGACTAACGTCGTCCATTCCCACGTTTCGATTGCTTCACCGGTCAGTCGTTTGGACGCGTCTCAAGGGTTAACTAATTATTGAGTTATTTTTTTTATCGCATGCACCGAAATTAATTTACATAGACGTGATTTTATACTGTGAATACTATCCGACATTTGAGTATCAAATCTCATTTTTTTAATAAACATTTATTAAGACTGTTACCCGCCCCGCGACTTCATCCGCGCGGTACTAAAAAAACCTGCGAACTATGAAAAACAAGAAAATACTTACTCCTCGGGAAACTGACATTTTTCGGGGACGAACCGTATCCCATATGTTAACTCAGACGTTGTTTTATATCTGTGCCAAATTTCAATAAGAAACGTTTAACCGTTGCAGAATTATCAAGTAAACATGAAAAAACAAAATGTATCCCTCGGGAACCGCAACTATTTTCGGGACCAAACGTAGCGTATGCTATACATCTATGCCAAATTTCATCCAAATACGTTCAGCAGTTTAAGCAGCAAACTCTAACAAAAATCCATTCATCTCAATTTCGCATTTATATTATTAGTAAGAAGTAAAATTTTAACTTTGTAATAGATCAACCTACGGCCTGACAATAATATTTGACTCACATTCTTAACTAATGAATTTCGGTGTCATTTTAAGATATGGTTTTTAGTTCTGAGTGGGTGAGTTTATACTCATTATTGTAGACGACTCGGTTTTATTTCAGTAATATTGTAATTTACGCACTACTCGTTATACAAAGTATAAAGTTACTTATGATAAGTTTAAAAATTTCTAGTTCGTAAAACCTGTTTACAAACATTTATGCCCCTATTTTAAAACAAGTGAGAGTTATAGTATCATGTTTACATAGGCCTAAGTTTAGTCCCGTTCCTGTTTCACCCTTTTCATAGGATGGGATGGGATGGGAAAGTGGATTTGACGGTGGAGGAGACGCATAATAGGGGGAAATATCCTTTTTATGTGCGTCTCCTCCTCCGTCGACTAAGGGTAGGCAACGCATCCGCTATTGCAAGTGTCTATGGGCAGCGGTCGCTTCGCCATTTTGGCGGATTCAGGTGGCCGTTTGCTCGTTTGCCACCTGATTGTATAAAAAAAATACAGCTTGTATCGTCAGTGGAAACGCCTGGTTAGACTTATAAAATGCGAAATTTTAGATTTTGCCTGGAACTCGAAGAACACATAGGTTACTTATTACATTTTTTTTTTGTAATTTTACGACAAAGTCATGGGAAAAACTCTTACTAATCTTGCTAATATTATAAATGCGAAAGTTTAGATGGTTAGATGGATGTTTGTAGCCTAAACGGCTGAACGGATTTCGATGAAATTTGGCATAGATGTAAAACATAGTCTGGAAGAACACATAGGCTACTTCCTTTTTTTTTAATTCCACTCGGACGGAGTCATTTAATAATTTTTTGTTTGCATAAAATTGACTATGTCCGAATGACGTTGTTTTTAATGCAATGAAGTGTACGCTCCGCACTCCACTCCCAGGAGAAATTAACAATAAACTGTACCCGTGATACTTGATATAAGAGCTCGCTCTACTTGTTATATGAACTACATTTTTATTTAAATATCAGAACTTTAATTTAATTAATTTTAATATCAACTTTTTAATTTGTTTTTGCAAAAATCTTTAAAAAATGTTGTTAAAATAAATAATAAGTCATTTTTTTTGTATGAAATGCAAAACCTTTTAATTTTCAATCTTACTAATATTATAAATGCGAAAGTTTAGATAAATAGACGGATATTTTTAGAGTTTGTAACCTAAATTTCTGAACGGATTTCGATGAAATTTGGCATACATGTAGAGAATAGTCTGGAAGAATACAAAGGTTACTTGCTTTCGTTTTAATTCCACGCAGACGAAGTCGCGGTCGAAAGCTAGTGTTTTATAATTAACAATGAACGAAATACAATGACTGGAAGTATCTCGAATTATATACGAATATACGAATTCATAAAAAAACATGTCTTTCGATGTTCAAATGCCTAGCACATCGGTGCATTGTGCTTGAGCCTATCCTCGGTATTATCGATTTCTTCCATTGATTCCTGAACTGGACTCACAAATATTCGTGTCACTAACAAATTATCAGACGAAGGGATTTCGGACAAAGAAACAAAAGACACGGTATCGGAACGCGGCCGGAGAGACGTAACGGACGCTCCGACAGAATTCCATCTAGAGATTTTATCGACTGACTGTTGGACACTTCACCATGTTTAGACGACCAGTGAATTTTGTCAGCTCTACAAAGGTGACTGAGAGGTTAACAACATTTCAATCAAAACGTGGGACAATCTTAAAATACTATCGAGATTAAAAAAAGAAAAATTAATGCACTTGATTTGACAGTCAATTGTTTTATTAGTAAGGTAACTGTTAACATGAGATTAATAAAACAAAACATAACTAAGGAGTTACTAGACGTCATCAAAGACGATAGCTACCCAAGTATTCTACATTCTTTCAAACTCATTGTTTTAAGAAATAACATTTTAAAATGGCCCTGAACATTCCAAGGTGTTAATAAGATCTCCACTTTATGTCTAACTGATAATCCATTCGACCATTATTTTATGAACTTCATTATTTTTTAAAAAAGATTCAATTAAAAGCATTCTCCGCTTTATTAGCTTTTGCGGTTCTACCCAACATAAAGTCCGTTATCTGATCGAATCTTGTATCGATACGAAATATTTTTCAAGTCCTTGCTAACTCGGTGTTCGTTTGGTCATTATATTAAGTCTCCACATTAGCGATCGCGATTTCTTCCACACAGAATCGTCGTCGGCAATTAGCCGATGTTAAAATTCTGTGTTGCCAGTATTGAATTTTGTTTTTTCAATTTTCAATCTTACTAATATTATAAATGCGAAAGTTTAGATAAATAGACGGATATTTTTAGAGTTTGTAACCTAAATTTCTGAACGGATTTCGATGAAATTTGGCATACATGTAGAGAATAGTCTGGAAGAATACAAAGTCTACTTGCTTTCGTTTTAATTCCACGCAGACGAAGTCGCGGTCTGTTTTATAATTAACAATGAACGAAATACAATGACTGGTAGTGTCTCGAATTATATACGAATATACGAATTCATAAAAAAACATGTCTTTCGATGTTCAAATGCCTAGCACATCGGCGCATTGTGCTTGAGCCTATCCTCGGTATTATCGATTTCTTCCATTGATTCCTGAACTGGACTCACAAATATTCGTGTCACTAACAAATTATCAGACGAAGGGATTTCGGACAAAGAAACAAAAGACACGGTATCGGAACGCGGCCGGAGAGACGTAACGGACGCTCCGACAGAATTCCATCTAGAGATTTTATCGACTGACTGTTGGACACTTCACCATGTTTAGACGACCAGTGAATTTTGTCAGCTCTACAAAGGTGACTGAGTGGTTAACAACATTTCAATCAAAACGTGGGACAATCTTAAAATACTATCGAGATTAAAAAAAGAAAAATTAATGCACTTGATTTGACAGTCAATTGTTTTATTAGTAAGTTAACTGTTAACATGATATTAATAAAACAAAACATAACTAAGGAGTTACTAGACGTCATCAAACAATAGCTACCCAAGCATTCTACATTCTTTCAAACTCATTGTTTTAGGAAATAACATTTTCTTTATTCTAATACTGTTTCTAAACGATTGTCTATGGGTGGAGGAAAGGTTGTCGATGTTTTTGGGAAGCCATTTTTAGAGGAAGGGCGTCTTTTAAAAAGATGATAAAATAGATACATAAATGTCGTTTCTTTGTTTTCAGGTTAGTAGTGTAATTTATCATTACTGTATTAGTATTGTAATTTAGTCGATAAGGTATTTTGATAATAAAAAAATAAAACTTTGTTTTCAGAGCAACACGTTTAATCATTTAAAACCTAATAATAAGAAATAAAGATCTTATAAAACGACATTTTTGCTTATAAGATCTACATACATCATTAAACATGGAGAAACTCCGTTTCGAATTTGCATTATTGCCATCAAGCGACAAAAAATCAAACACCATGTGTATAACCTCAATCGTTACAAGTGATGAAAAAGTTTACGTTATCCCAGAAGAGGTACAATATGTTGGTTGTCACACTGAACTTATTAAAACCCCCGCCTATACGAAGGTAAGACATAGTCTGAAGAAAAGACACCAGACACGGAAAATATGGATCACAATGACTAAGGAACTTAGGGAAACTTATTTAGATGAAGATGGTAAACTTGCAATTTGATAACCAATACTTAGAGGAAGTAGATCAAAAACAGATAATTGTGCAAAATAATGAAGCAAGTGCATTGGAAAGAATATATGAGAAGATGTTAGAAAATGTACAAGAGACCAAGGAACAGAATTTGAAACATATTGCAGATAAATTTGTGATTGAAAAGTTTACTAGCAAAAATAGCAATGCAAAACAATGGATAGATATATTTGAAAAAGAATGCCTACGCTTCAATATATCAAATGAGGTGAAAAAAATTGAAATTCTCAGATTGTTTATGGATAAAAGTTGTATAGACTGGTATAGTTCTATGATGATAAAACTGACCATGGATTCAGAGTGGAAAATATGGAAAGAAAAATTCTGTGCATCATTTACAAATAAAGTTGGAGCCAAATTACATTTGCACTATCATTTAAATACAAAGATGGATTATTAGTAGATTATGCTATTAAAAAAGAAAATTATTACTTGATATGAGAAATTCAATGGATACAGGGACGATGATAGATCTTATTGCTGCTGGTCTTCCAGAATTTATACTAACTAAGATTGATAGAGAAATATTAAAAGATACAACTGATTTGTTCAACGAAGTAAGAAAATATGAACATATGATAATAAAAAAGAAAATTCCATTACAGAAAGTATGGAAATCCGATAAGTTTCAACAAAACTGAAGATAAAAACCCATGTAAAATCTGTGAGAAATTAAATAAAGGAGCACGCTACCACCCGAATCCACATGTTGGTTTAAAACAAAAGAAGAGGAAAAAATGAAAGGAAACAATATCAAACATGTTAATAACTCGGTAATTGAAGCAGAATTAAATGACACTTACCAAAAAAACTACTAGTGACACCATTAATAAAAGTCAAACTGCTGTTAAATGACATACTACAAATATATGGAATATATGATTCAGGATCAAATGTTTCTTTGATTAATTCTAAACTATTAAAATTAAAAGGAAAAAGAAACAGTATGAATGAAGCTAACTTAGTTACAATTAATGGTGTCCAGAAAACTAGTGGTTTGATAAATGTAAAGATTAAAATATTTGAAATGGAAAAAATGTAGATGTGTATGTGATTGAAGAAAAAAACTTCAAGTATGATTTCCTGATTGGATTAGACTTGATAAAGATTTTTAAACTAATACAAAATTATGACTTGGAAATAATTCAGAAACAATGTCCAAAAAAAAATATTACAAAATTCAATACTGGAGTAGAGGAAAAAGATGCAAAAAATAATGAATACAAAATTAACTTTAATGAACATGTAAAAGAAGAAGAATTTGAAATGAAGATAGATCATCTAAATGAACATGAGAATTAGAAATAAATAAATTAATTGATGAATATAGTACAGTATTCGCAAAAATAAATATGATGTTGGGTCTGTCACTGGATATGAAGCTAGAATAGATTTATTAATAGATAAGTACTGTGGGAAAAGGCCCTACCGATGTACGATAGAAGATAAGAAGGAAATAGAGCACCAAATAGCGAACTTATTGGACAACAAACTTATAGAAGAGTCCTATAGCCCATTTGCTGCACCAGTCACCCTGGCATTTAAGAAAGAAGATAATAAGAAATCCAGATTATGTATTGATTTTAGAGAGTTAAATAAAATAGTAGTACCAGAGGCCCAGCCATTTCCTTTAATAGAAGACTTAATGACAAAAACAAGAAACTGTAATTATTTCACTAGTTTGGATGTAAATTCCGCATTTTGGTCTATACCTTTGAGAATAGAGGACAGAAAAAAGACAGGCTTTATCACCCAAGAAGGCCATTTTCAGTGGACATGTCTTCCGTTCGGATTGAAAACGGCGCCTGCTATATTCCAGAGGATATTAAGCAACATACTCAGAAAATACAAACTTACAGATTTTGCAGTAAATTATATAGATGACATTCTGATATTCTCAAAATCTTTTGAACAACATATCAATCATCTAAAACAACTGTTAGAAGCTATTAAGAAAGAAGGTTTTAAACTGAAATTTCAGAAATGCACATTTGCATCAGATTCTGTAAAATACCTGGGACATATAATACAAAACAATTCTGTAAAACCATTGAAAGATAACCTAATATCAATAAAAAATTTTCCCATTCCAAAAACGCAGAAAAATTCAGACAGTTTCTTGGTAAAATTAACAAACAAAACAATTATTATCAATGAGATATCCCTAAGAGTGCAATAATATTAGATCCATTGCATAATTTACTAAGAAAAAATCAAAAATTCATTTGGACTGAGAAGTGCCAAGAAGCTTATGAGAAAGTAAAAAAACATATTAAGCTCTCAACCTCTGCTAGAAATTTATGATAAGGATTTACCGATTAATATTTATACAGATGCTTCTATTGAAGGGGTTGGAGCCATATTGAAGCAGATACAGCATGATGGGAAAGAGAAGCCAGTCGCTTACTTTTCAAAGAAGTTAAATTCTGCTCAAAAGAAAAAAAAAAAAAAAGCCATCTATTTAGAATGTTTAGCCATTAAAGAAGCTGTGCGATACTGGCAATATTGGTTAATAGGAAAACAATTTACAGTTTACTCTGATCATAACCTCTATAAAATATGAACTTAAAATCAAGGACAGATGAGGAACTAGGGGACTTGATGTATTATTTGTCACAGTATGACTTTAACATTAAATATTCTCCAGGAAAAGATAATCTAGAAGCAGATTGCCTTAGCAGAAACCCTGTACTAGAGTCAAATGAAAATGAGGATGAACAATTGAAGATAGTTAACTTAATTAACCTGGAAGATATTTTAAGAGATCAGAATAATAATGAAGAAATACAGAAGAATACAGATAAAATATTGAAAAAACATAATATTTATTATAAAAAAGTTAGAACCAAAGAGAAAATTATACTGTCAGAACAATTCAGCATAGAAATAATAAAAAAGGTACACAAGAATCTTTGTCACATTGGAATTCAACAAATGCAAAAGACACTTAGTCCATTATACATAGCTAAGAACATGATAAAGAATATCAAAGAAATATGTAAAAACTGTGCAATTTGTAAAAAAAATAAGTCAGAGGACAAGACAGAATTGGATTTATGTCACACCTAGGTCCGGCAACAAATCCATATGATATAATATCCATAGACACAATAGGAGGCTTTGGAGGATCAAGATCTACAAAGAAATACCTACATTTATTAGTGGATCACTTTACAAGATATGCATTCATTCTAACGTCAAAAACACAGAATGCAAATGATTTCATAAGATTAATTACAAATACATCTGAAATAGAAAATATAAAAATGCTTCTCACTGATCAATATCCAAGTTTAAATTCAAAAGAATTTAAGAAATTCTTAGAAGAAAAACAAATATCCATTGTATTCACTGCAGTAAATGCACCATTCTCTAATGGTCTAAATGAACGACTAACCAAACATTGGTAAATAAAATACGATGTAAAATGAATGAAGATGGAAATAACAGAGCCTGGACAACAATAGCTCATGAATGTGTAGATCAATATAATAAAACTATTCACTCAGTAACTGGTTTCTCCCCGAGTTATCTTCTGAATGGCATGAATTTTGAAATTTTACCGGAAGAATTGAAAGAAGAACGAACTCAAAATTCCTGGATAAAAGATAGAAGAACAGCATTAGAAAATACACTTAAATCACATAACTACAACAAACTTCAATTTGACAAGACAAGGAAAAATTATGAATTTAATGTTGGTGACATAGTATATGTGGAAAATGGGAACAAATTAAACAGGAAAAATTTGGATGAGCTAAGGATTGGACCTTTTCAAATTATGGAAAAAGTTTCCAATTGCATTTATAGAATCAATACCGGGCATGGAAAAACAGAATCAAATCTTTTTCACATTACTAAACTCATTCCAGCACATATAGAAGAATAGGAAGGCAAATGTTCGGCTATGGTTTTATATTTTAATTTTATTGCATTTTTTTCCGTGGGGGGGAGATGTAAAGAAATTAACATTTTCTTTATTCTAATACTGTTTCTAAACGATTGTCTATGGGTGGAGGAAAGGTTGTCGATGTTTTTGGGAAGCCATTTTAGAGGAAGGGCGTCTTTTAAAAAGATGATAAAATAGATACATAAATGTCGTTTCTTTGTTTTCAGGTTAGTAGTGTAATTTATCATTACTGTATTAGTATTGTAATTTAGTCGATAAGGTATTTTGATAATAAAAAAATAAAAACTTTGTTTTCAGAGCAACACGTTTAATCATTTAAAACCTAATAATAAGAAATAAAGATCTTATATATTGTTAATTAATTTAACATTATATTAAATACATTTTTACACTTATACATACTCATCTATCGGTTTTCGTCCTCCAAATAACTCTATCATCCGTCACCTCAGTCATCACTCCCTTCTTAATCATGTCACCTTTCACGCAATCCATCCATCTCTTTCTAGGTCTACCTCTACCGGTGTACCTTCCACATTCATAACTAACGTCCTTCTTGTTACGTGCGATTCATCACACCCTGTGTAATACCACGACCACACAGAAGACAGGCGTGAAATGGAAGCAATTCCGTGTTTCGTCTGATGAGTGTGGTGCCGGAGGCCTTATTTAAGTCCCTTTCTCTTTACCAACCGGTGGGGGGAGGGCGCCTTTCTTATAAGGAGAGGATGGGAAGGGGAAGTGGATTTGACGGTGGAGGAGATGCATAGGAAGGGGAAATATCCTTTTTATGTGCGTGTCCTCCGTCGGATAAGGGTGGGCAACGCATCTGCAATTGCGGATGTCTATGGGCAGCGGTCGCTTCATCATTTTGGCGGATTCAGGTGGCCGCTTGCTCGTTTGCCACCTTATGTTATAAAAAAAAAAATCACTCCTCATAACATGCCCATAACATGCTAACCTTTTACTCCTTAATTTCTCAACCACTGGGGCTACATCAAACATTCTCTAATTTTACACTTACATACTGTTTAATATAAATAAATAAAACACTTTAATAGGCAAAAGCAACTGATTTATTCAGCCAAATCTGAATGGATTGTAAACAATTATATTTTGTATTTTATGTTAAGTCAATGCTATCTTGGAAACTAACTAAGGTAAGGTATGATTCACGATAATTCTCAGAAAGCATTCGAACGTGGGACTATCGTAGACGCTGTTTCTATAAATATCAAATATGTAAAGTAATAATATTATTTCTTTTTCGAAATTGATATAAATTACATACTAGCTTTCGCCCGCGACTCCATGCCTGTGGAATTAAAAACTATAAAAGTAAGGACAGGTGTTGTTCCATGCTCTACATCTATGCTAAATTTCGTAAAGATCCGCTCAGCCGTTTACGCAACAAACTCTAACAAACATCCATCCAAACTTTCTTATTTATAATGTGAGTAAGATTGTATTCCAACGTTTAAATAAGAGCTTTTCCTTTTTATATACTTCGCCCTTTAACATTTTTATAATAACATTTAAATGTGAATTATATAAACATGACACTATTACGTAAAACTCAAGTTGACAGTTCGCGGTATCCGTCGGAACATGTCACTACTTCCGAAATGGGATGACATCGGTGTATCCAAAACTGGTAACACTCATAACTTTTGCAACAAAATAATGTATTTATTCTGTCAGTTTTGACATTTCTATGTAACTTTGTAGGTATAAATTATGAAGTCATATTGAAAAAAGATTATTATTTTCCTTTTTTCCGACATATAGTGACATTATGTACTTACTGTTGCCCATGACTTCGTCCCCACAGTATTAAACAAAAAAAAACACGTGTCCCTCGAGAACCTGATATTTATCGGATATGAACGGTATCTTAAATGTTACTCCAGCCTATGTTTTATATCTGTGCCAAATTTCAATAAGATATATTGAACCGCTACAGAATAATCGAAACATGAAAAATAAAATTAACCCATTCCACGGGAAATGTTACTATTTCCGGAATCAAAAGTAGCCTATGTGTTCTTCCACACTATGGTGTACATCTATACCAAATTTCATCGAAATCTGATCAGCAGTTTAGTCTACAAACTCTAACAAACATCCATGCATCTAAAACTTACGCATTTATAATATTAGTACGATTTATACATCACTAGCAACTCTATTCCAATTTATTAGATTGTAAAATTTACACATACACTTTCTTCGGTCTTATTACTTTATCACGGAAATAGAAGCAAGATAGAACACATAATCAGTAGAATATCAAAACAATATCAAAGTGAATTGTGAGGGTGAAATAGAAACAAGCCTAGTCGTAACGCTCACACCGGTCCTTGTCAAATGTTCCACATTGACATGGGTACACCACGATGCGAGATAAAGGCATGACACGGGCCTACGCACAGACGAACGACTATTCTGTACTGCGACTGATCTTGAGAACTTTTTACACTAACGGCAATTGTTATTTACTAGTATTAACCAAATATAAGACGTATATACGTCCGCGTGGAATTTAAAAAAAATAAGCCTATGTGTTCCAGACTATGCTCTACATCTATGCCAAATTTCATTTAGATCCGTTCAGCAGTTTAGGCTACAAACACTAACAAACATCCATCTAAACTTTCGCATTTATAATATTAGTTAGTAAGAATAATTAAATTGTAAGCTAATTGAGGATCAGATCTTATAAAAGGCATGTATTACTTAGTTCAAGCATAAAGACGTGCGTTCGACGACTTTTTAGTCGCACGTTTGTACGTCAAGAAAAAAAGGTAAAACACTCTAAAGTAATTCGGAGGCTGGACGAAGCTACTTATTAATGTCTATTTTTTTCTATTCCATGTATAGCTTGTCACTTGATCGTATTTTTTACATTAACGACTAAAGTTTACGTGTCTTTAATAACCTTTTTTGTTGATTATTTGTTTTTTCTGACAATCTATCTTTTGGATACAAGTTGTGACGTTTGATTTCAATTGAAACCTTTTTCTTTTTTTATTTAGACCAGTTTGGGTGATATATTGGTAGATAGAGTGAAGAAAAACGGGCAATCAACCACCGAAATTTGCCGAAATAGTGAAGCGATTGCCCTTAGACATACGAAGTTGTAAGTTTCCTTTAATCAACAGAGAAAGAGGTTAAAAGCTGGTATTATATGTGATTTTACCGACAATTAGAGGTAACACTGGCCAAAAATAAAACAAACAAAAAAACAATCAAATACCATTTCAAAACAACCGAAACTCGACAAAAATCAGACGTCCCTAAAAATTCACACGACCGTAGAAACAAATGTTATGGTGAATCGAGAAGTCTACACGAACATTTTTATTCGAAAAAAAGGCAACGATAACCGTTGTGGCGTTGATAATGGCGGGAGTTAGAGTGGAAAGAAAACTTGTGAATAAATACAAAAAACATGGAGTTAGACGCCTCTTGGATTTTGGAAAGAAACTTGTTCAAAGTGGAGAATTTTACATTTGAACATTAATTTGGCTTCTGTCAACAGAATGATCGGTGGAATGGAATAGGGAATTAATTATTTAAACAATATTTACTATTTTATTAGATTTCTATGTTTTATACGAATTGTAATCATACTTCATACTAATATTATAAATGCGAAAGTTTGGATGGATAGATGTTTGTTAGAGTTTGTAGCTTAATCTGCTGAACGGATCTTGATGAAATTTGCCATAGATGTAGAGGGTAGTCTGGAAAGACATAGGATACTTTCACGCGGTCGGAGTCACTGGCAAATGCTACTAACTAGTAATTTTGTGTTGTATTGCGCCCGATGTCTTTCGCCTTAGCATTGACTTTATACTAGTATCTGAATGTACTGATAAATGAAATCTATTGAAATTCTTATATCTTACAGTATTATCTACAATAGCTCTGAATTTTTTTCGTTTCTTTTTACCAAAGAAAGGTAACCAAGCTGCCAAAATTTATATAAACATCGTCAACTCCACAGATTTGCAAACAATACAAGGTATCGACAGGCCGTCGATACTATTTACTTTATTTGCCTAAACGCGACGACGACACCCCGGAATGCGTCGGGAATAACAATAAAGGAGAAAATAAAACGTATGAAACAGGACGGAATAAAAAAACCACACGGTTTTGGCATCGGGACACCTTTTAACAAGGTCCGCAGTGTTGTGCTGTTGTTTCCTTTCTTTTTGTTGCCGAAACTAATTTACTTACCTTTTACGACTTCCAAATGTGATTCGAATGAATATTAATTTATGACAGGAATTTGTTACTACCATGCTATGGAATCTTCGGAAGAATTCTCCATCTATATTTATACTATTATAATAAAGCGTAAACACACACTTCTTTGTTGCCTAAGATGTCAGCAATTACAGCATATTTTTGAATAATTCTTTCTTTAATACAAAGCCCTACACTTACGTCACGCTTTAGGCTATATATTTTCACGCCATTAAACTTAGGGGGTAAATATTTTGGATAGAAACCCAAATGTGGGAAAGAGACCATAAGTTGCTGCCAACATCAAGAAAGAAAGATTGCTAAGATTTGACATGTCATATCATGTCATTTTGACATTTGCTATTGATAATTTGACAAATGTCAACAATAAAATAAAGTTTTTATATAATAATTTCATGCGGATGAATCCGCACGCGAACAGCTAGTTATATTGTAAAGACAAAAGACTTTAAAAGATGCATCACATTACCATTGTCTTCAAACCGATTTCCGGACATCCAATTACTGTGATCCGTTCCATCTTGTGTGTTATAGTTGACAGGGCACCTGAAATGTTTTTGTTTCTTTTTTAAAAGGTGTTACCTTTTGCTACGGGTGGCCAGTAACATTGTCATTTAGATTAAATCAAGAGCGGTTGTTTCAGAACCAATTTAGGTGGTCCGTAATGCAGTGGTAATTACTAACTCTGTTATGATTAGCATAAGTGACATTTAAAATTCTTAAAGCTGTATCAAGAGATAATGGAACAAAGATTCCGTGCCATCTGTAATGCTATCGGGAACAAAAGACAAAAGATAGAGTAAAAAATTCAGTTCTTTTTTATATTAGAGGGTTGCAAACAAGCAAGCGGTCACCTGAATTCGCTGTAGTAGCGAAGCGACCGGTGTCGATGCCGCAATGCAGATGTTGCCTATCTTTAATTGACGGAAGAAGGGACGCACAAAAAGAATATACCAGTCCTCTGAGTCCTCCCACCATGAAATCCAGTCCCCTTCCCCATTCATTCTTTGTAAGAAAAGAGTAGGTAGGAAAAGAAGGCTTCTAGCACATTCATCAGACGAAACGCGGAATGACTTCCACTTCACGGCTGCCTAAAAATGCAAGCTACAATGTAATGTGTCGTGATCGTTTATTAATTTCTCCTTTTAAAAATTATGAATCTCAATTATTGACATCGTACACGTGTAAAAGGCAAGGATAGATTCCAAACAACAATTTCCATTACAAAATCCGAAATCTCAATTCTAATGAAGTACTAACAACTCGAGCCAGACAAATTAACGATTTAATTTTATTTCTGTGTAAGAGCGAGCGCTCTCCACTTCAATTATGCTGGATTTGAATCCGAGTGGCCTCTTCTGCCGTGATTTTAGCTGGATTTGTATTAGATAAGCTTACGCTTTTGCCGGGAATTATGTTGTCCGGTGTCGTGAACGATATACGATACGAAAGCTGAGGGTTATCATGAATATTCGTGAGAACATTTTCGTAATGTCGACAATATTTGTATTATATGTGACCCATCGTGTGTAATGGACCTAAACCAATAAATCTCATGCAAATTTTCTTGATGACGTTATGAATACGTTCTCGCAACTGTCACTCAAACATTCGTGATAGAACCTCTGTAAACCTTCATTTAGTATCACCATATCGGTGATTTTAATGACTGAACAAATGATCTGTCTTTTTTATTGCAAACTAGGTTAGGAAATAGAAATGATTCCTCCAGTGCATTATTTATCAGATTTACATCATACTAATATTATAAATGTAAAAGTTTAGATGGATGGATGGATGTTTGTTAGAGTTTGTACCTAAACGGCTGAACTGATTTCAATGAAATTTGGAATAGAAATAGAGGATAGGCTGGAAGAACACATAGGCTACTCACTTTTGTTTGTTTTTTAATTACACGCGGACGGAGTCGAGGGCGAAAGCTAGTGATTATAAAAAACTATTATTTAAGTTTGTCCTTTGTAATGTGTAAATTCAATTTTCAATGTGCTTAGTGCAAAAGTTTCTGTTGCGTCCACTAATCAATTTCAAGATATCTCATCGTTGATAAAATTATATTTGCGTGCGTACACAATAAAAAACCTCACGTCTGGACTTTTAAATGCTAATCTTTGTGGAAGAAAATCTTATTATTTCTACTTCAACGTGAGGTCGGTTTCTTTAGCATTGCATAAAGAAAAGTAATTATGAAAATCCGCATTGAATTGTGAGGGTGCACGCATTAATTATATACGTGCGTTGCTATAGTCGAACACTTCAATGCCAACGCTTGTTAACGTTTCTAATAAGCAAAGCTGGTTTTAATTCTCTTTAATTGGACGCCGTAAGAGGGCGCTCACAAACTTGTTGCCGGAGCTTAACTCTTTTACGTCAGTGTGGATGGGGCTTAATGTTTTCTAATGTTCATCCACTGTTCATCGTTTAATTTCGGTATTTTTTGATTGCTAAAGGAAATTAAAGGGGGTCTGCATTGTTGAGATTTTTTGATGATTTTAAATTAGACTAATGCTCGGTTTCTAAAGTTTGTTTTCATTACTTACTGATTCATTAGTGTCAGTTTGAAAGTTTTATTGGAGTAAAACTCAAGTTAATTCGGAAACGCATTTCATGAAGTTATCGAACCAAAAACGCTAACTAATGGCTAAAAGTAACTAGGAAACTGGCCATAACTCAACTGTTTTAATTTATTTTTATTATTTTAAAAATGAATTTACTATAGTATTGTAGAAAAAGGATATAGAAATCGATTTACTTATAGTTAAACATTTTTGGTTCTTTAACCAATGTGTTACCAAGTTTTCGTTTAAAGGAGGAATTAACCGACTCAATAAAATAAATCGAAGCTCGCTCGAATCTCTTAATTGCAGATTTAACTCCTTTAATGTTAAATTTCACGTGTCAGATGCGACAGACGGACATACAGACATCCGCTCGATGATATACTGCTGCAAGACTATCCATAATCATTTCGAGAATGTAATGATTTGTACACACTTTGATTATTTTTTTACTAAATACTTTTAATAGCATTTGAACCTGTCAGTTTATAGTATTCAATAATCTTACTAATATTATAAATGTGAAAGTTTAGATGGATGGATGGATATTTGTTAGAGTTTGTACCCTAAACGGCTGAACGGATTTCGATGAAATTTGGCATAGATGTAGAGGATAGTCTGGAAGAACACAAAGGCTATTCACTTTTGTTTTTTTCAAATCCACGCGGACGGAGTCGCGAGCAACAGCTAGTATGTAATAAATATCAAAAAACTTGTTGTAAATACATGTTTATAGTTATTTAGTTATTAAAGAAAATTCCATTCTCTAAATGCAAATAAAAAAATTAAAAAAAGGCTTCAGAAGAGTATTAGAAAGTACGATATTTGCCTTTACATTTAAGTAACAATTTCATTAAATAACTGGCCACAATTTCATATTCAAATAAAAAAAAGATAAATTGATAATTCGAAATTCAAAATTTGAATTTTATTCCAGAGTGAACGCGGCTTTATTCCGCGAATAACATCGAGAGGAAGTTGTAGGCAGACAGCGAGGCACATCTGCGGCACCGAATTACACGCCGATACCGGGAAATGCCGTGAAATCTATCGCATTAGAAATGCTGTGAGATTGAAGGAAATCAAGAAGCTAATATTATAGAATATAAGAGTGTAAGACGATCAAGTATGGCCCGGTGAGAGACGCTATCGCGGAGAGGTTAGAAAATCTACATAAAAGACACACAAAACAAGACTTGACAAGATAAGCACAGTCCGACAAGGATCTTGTGACACTTTTTTGACATTGACAGAGGGCGCCAATTGTACTTTAGTTTGTTTTCACCGGGTCAAATAAGTTCGTCATTTCATATAGCATAAACAAAGAAATCTTGAAGTTTACAAATTACTTTCTGCGCGGAATTAAAAAAAAATATCAATAAATATATACTATGATAGTGATAATGTTAATTTCTAATGGCAAAAGTATTTTTTGTAATCCGTACAGTAGTTTTTGAGTTCATTTGTAAAAAAAAACAAACCTTTCCTCTTTCAGTTGAGTATAGATTTTTGAATTGTCAGTACGTTGTTTTTAAACTGCCAGCACTTTAAAATAACAAACTTCAAGGTGTCAAACAAAAAGGTTATAATTTTCTTTTTAAATGTTCAATAACTACTAAAAATAGACATGCACGCCCTCTATTGAACGAGGCATAATGCTGTCATCCCTTCTGGAGATGGAATACCTCGTTATCAGTAATAGGGTCTCCGATTCTCGACTTTATACGGAACCATAAAAAATGTGCCGTATCATTGCTCAAGATTTCTTCTACACATAGCGCTCGATACGCAATTACCTTCCAAACATAACTCGGATAATTTGATGCTAGTGATGGGACTTTAGCGAATATAGAAGTGATTTTATCGATGAATATTTAATATGATCGATAAGTTATTCATTTTAACTTTAATATTGCATGTTTAAAGAAGTTAAAAACTTAAAATGATATTAAAGTAATTTTACTAGATTATAATTCTTCAGTAAAATAATTATTGCTGCAAGGTTCAATACATATTTGTTTTCAAAAAACAATTAACAATCAAAGATCCCTGGATTCCATTTTGGTCTATAAGCATCTGGCATGAAATAAGTTGAAGTATAATTTTTATTTACATGCAAATAAGTCAAAAAATGTTACCGATACTTTCAAAACATTAATATTCGCCCATCACTAGTTTGGATTAAACAGCTATAACTGTTCTATTCATTGTTAAGCTTCTCATTTTAACCGGAGTTTAGATCTATAGTTAAATAATGGTTATTGATGTAACGGTATAATATTAGTTTCCTTTTTGTTACTTATTTTTTTAATATATGACGATCTACCCACGCTGAGTACATTATCGTCGTTAAATAATTTTTATAATTACAGATTTACTGAAGTAAAAGATATCAAATTGTTATCGACCTCATTTCCGGTGTACTAAAAATGTATTGGCGAAAAACCATTGGATACGGTTGTTGTATTGACTTTTGTTATAAAAGTCAATGTTGTAAGCAATGCGATGTATTTGCATATCTGACAAGTATAGTGGCAACACCTCCTTGCTGTTTTGCATATCATTATAATTATTGTCCAGTCCAGTGAGCAAGTACAGTTCAAAGTTAAAGTATTTGATGTAGTATCAGTAGATGACAAAATTAAGTATTGCTTATACACTAAGTTGGCCCACATCCCTTCACTTAGTCTAATCTATTAGAAGTCGGTACACAAAGTTTTGGTCTTCTAAAACGATCTTCTATTCGTTTGAGTATTCAAACCCTTCGATACCTCCTACAGTTGTCCATAAAGTGAGGTTTATTTTATTCCTTTGAAAGAACTTTTTGTTTAACAAATAGATAAATCATTTTTATATCCAGAACGTGATTGTTAGTTTTAAGATTTTAAACAACACACATGCACCTTGACGGCGTCGTGCTCGAACAAATAATTAAAAATCCATAAAAATGTAAAATTAATTTAAAATCGGCTCTGTTAAAAGAACTATCAATATGTAACATGTGAATTAGAATAATCTATACTAATGTTATTATATAAAAAGGACAGATTTGTGTTTTTTTTGTGTATTGAAGTGGCTCGGAGGCTGCTGGGCCGATTTCAAATTCTTTCACCATTGAATAGCTGAGTTATTTGTGAGTAAAATAGTATATATATTTTTTATCACTTATTATCTATAGTAATATTATAAAGAGGAAAGACTTGTATTTTTGTGTGTATTGAAATAACTCAAAAACTACTGGGCCGATTTCAAAAATTCATTCACCGTTAGAAAGCGAGTTATCATTGAGTAACAAAGGTTAATTTCACGCGGGCGAAGTCGCGAGCAACAGCTAGTATGTTATAAACCAAGCGACCAGTGGTTACACTTAAATCCTGTGGAGTTTTTATACCCTTTCCAATATTTTTATTGTATTCTTAAATTTATGTTTTTGTCCAATAAATAAAAAAAACATACAAAGTAAATTAAAGCGATGAGTTTATTAGTGAACAAAAAGAGATAAATTTCAAATCAAAACAAGTATGATAAAGATATAAATACCAATTAAAATTATATTATCTTTAAATATTAATTAATGCTACATAAAACTTAGCCAGTAATGTCTCGTAAAACCAACGAGTGGAACAGGAAAGTGTGTTCTTGTAAAATAAGATTTATTTCCATTGTATAAAGTTCTCATAAATTTAATTCAACGGGTGCAAAAAAAATATATTTCACTATAAAATTTTACTAACCAATAAACCTTTTAGCGAACAAGGGCTGAAATTATTAGCAAGTTCAATAAATTATACACACAACGCTCAAAGGACCAATTACTGGCTTTAATATAAATAAATAAAAAACCTAACACTACTTCTCTTGTTATCCACTAACGCAAACAATAAAGAATCTTATTCAAATAGCAATAAGATACGAAATTAAAATACTCAGTTGTATTAATAACTTTGTGTCCCAGAATCAAAACACGCATGCAACAATTCCGCACAATTAAACTGCAAATAAAATCTTAAGAAAAGACAAACTTTACTTTCATCTCTTGAAGTATGCCTCAGAAAAAATACAATCAAAACCGAACTCTATTTCGCAGCAAATAAAAGCGTTCTTATATTTAAATCTTAGTTTAACAACCGAATTACTGACCGGACATGGTTGAGAAAAGCGAAAGAAATTTGTCCCAGGTATCTTTTTGCTGGGTTTATCTTTTCTTAACTTTTTTCAACACTGAGTACCAACTGTTTAACGTAAAAAGATTTTGACATTGTTTCGAAACGCTCGGTCGAATTTGGCGCCAATTATTTCTTTTAGTGGACAGAGTAAGTGTCGTCAGAGCGTTATTTAGAAAGGATATTACGGTTCGTTTAATGGTATAAATGTTTTTAACGATACGAAATATTTTACGGTATAATTAAGTATGTGGCAATTGAGTCACAGCAACGGTTGTATGCTCATTAACTGTCATACTCGGAATCTTTGAATGGTCACTAAAAAGCCCCTAAGTATACATTTAGTCAAGTATTCATTGAGCGTCGGTGGCTCAGTGGTTTAAGCACTTGACTTGTAATCTACAGGTCTTGGGTTCGAATCCCGCCATGGACCAATTTAATTTTCGATTTTTCATATGTACATAATTTACCCGACGTTCTTACGGTGAAGGAAAACATCGTGATTGAACCTGCACATATCGGCGAAGAAATTCAAAGATATGTGTGAAGTCAACCAACCTAGTCACCTTAACTTAGGGTAGGCTCCGAGCCCCTCGGTGGGGACGTATAGTGAGCTGGTGATGAGATGTGATACATTTAGTATATATAGTCGAACTTGGATTAGTTGGAGTTTAAGACAGCGATATTTTTCTCTCTTATAAAGGTCTCTCTAATACAGTTCTCGCTTCTCCAAGTTTGTAAAACAAAACCAAGGAGCAGTTATATTTAGAAATTCAGTACTCGAGTTCCTGATTGATTTCTAGACGATTTTCTTAGCTCCCTTTTGAAAATCTAATTCATTAGATATTTCCACGGATACTTCAACTTTCTACTAAATATATTTTCCAGTCTAATCTATAAATACAATCTCTTCAATAATAGGATTATCTTTTAAAATCTGCAGCACAATGTTTCAGGAAGCCAGACCTACTGTTGGTAAAGAATGCATTGGCTAAAACATTCCAAGAAGTTACTCTAGATTTCTATTGTTTATTCTACTGAAAGAGGCGAGGAATTTCATAAAAACAATACTGTGAACCACGCTTTAAGTACGCACATACCATTTAGTTATTTCTTCGAGCATACGAAAAATTTTCAAAAAAGTAATATGACTATAGACATAGGAACAACATAGACCTTTTTTCTAGACTAGGAAGTGATAAGATGGTCTTCACACTAGTCTCTGTTGTAAACAATCTGTATTTAAATCTTGTGCGGCCATTTTAAAAATGCGCCGCCATTTTCTCCGCGTCACTTCGTTTAGGAACGCCGATTGTAATCGCGTCTTGATAAATTATCGAAAAAATGGAATTGATTATTTACTATCACCTGATCATAATCGTTTAAGTTTAATTGGTAATTATTTAGTTAAATCTGACTGCTTAGATTTTATCGACAACTGGAAATAAAATTTATTGTCGTTCAAAAACTCTTTTTACTTAATACTACGTTTTTATTGAAATTCTTTGATTTAAGATGTGATAGTGTGAGGCGAAATTCTTGTATACCGAACTTTATTCTTGAATAATTAGTCTATCTAATCGAAACACATCGGATTACTTGAACCGGCCCTTCGGTTTATAGGCGGGCATATTTTTAATGTCGAGAGAATAATTTACATTGCTATTTAAAAAAGATAAGATAACATCAGTTTTATTAAATAGGGATGGGAAAAATTACTAGCTTTCACCCGCGACTTCGTCCGGTAGAATTTAAAAAAAAAAATTCCTACCCTATGTGTCCTTACAGACTATGTTCTATGTCGTTCATCGAGATCCGTTCAGCTGTTTAGGCTACAAACACTAACTAACATCCATCCATCTAAACTTTCACATTTGTAATATTAGTAAGATAGTGACATTTTATTTAGTTATTATTACAATTGAATATAGTAGAAACGTAAAACTTTTTCCCGTAAAATAATTTATATATCGAAAGAGACCTAATGTAAATTAGAATATACTAATTGTAAAGACTTTTTAACTGTTTCTTTCTATTTCTATGTCTATAGGAGAGTTCACCTTCGTGCGTGTCGGAGGCCTACTTCAGTCCCTTTCCCGTACCCTTCTTATAAGGAAAGTATGGGAAGGGAAAGTGTTTTTTAGTGTAGAAGCGCATAGGAAGGGGAAATATCGTCTTTAAGTGCGTCTCCTTCTCCGTCGAATAAGGGTAGGCAACGCATCTGCAATTGTGGAAGTCTGGGCAGCAGTCTGGTCGCTTCTCTCGACGAATTCAGTGGTCGCTTGTTTTATATCGTTAGGTGTTATGATATAAAAAAAACAGGTCTAAAATTTTAATGAAGTCGAAAATGAATTACAAACCATAACTTCTTTATTACTCTAAGATAAGTGTGAACATTATTACTAGAATCTTGATATATTTTTAATAAGAAATATCATAACACGAGTCACCTGAGCTTCAAACATTAAAACATCCCACACGAGATAATATCAACTTCAAATTGCGTGTATCGTCCGAACGTGTTGTACACTAATTAGTACATACCAATTAATTGTCATTCGATTTTAATACGCACGCTACATATTCCCATTTTAAAACATGGATTATTCCCAACCGTCACCCCGCTCTGTCCCCACGTGAGAATAAAAAGTTTCATCCGTCCCACCTTTTAGTACCACTATCACCAATAAGGTGACAGATGGAACTGTTATGAAATAAAAGTTACAACCGTCCCCTCGTCGCAAAAGGTGGGACGGATGAAACTTTTTATTCTCATCTGTCTCTACGTGGGGACAGATCGGGGTGACAGTTGGGAATAATCCTTAAACATAGCCCCTACAGTTGTGAAAAAAACAGTATAATGTGAAACGGAATCGAGAATTTTTGAGACAATTTGCATATAGAGGTGAGATGTTTACAAATTATTTAAATGCAACAAATTAATCTTCCCAATATTGTAATTTATAATGTTAAAATTTAAGTTTAGATGGATGTTTGTTAAAATTTGTAGCCTATTAAACGGTTCTCGATAAAATTTGGCATAGATGTAGAGGGTAATCTGGAAAAACACATAGTGTCTTATTTTTAATTCCACACGGACGGTGACGTGGCTGAATTCTAGTTAAAGATAAGCTTTAAATTATTATAAGTATTGGATATGTGAAGAGTGTTATAGGTTTAAAATCAAGATTTTATATTAATGTTAAGGACTATCAGAATTAGAATCTATCAAGGAGAATAATGGAAGGCGTGGAAGAAATGTTGACGAAAGTGTCTTTTGTTGTTGAAACAGTGAATCACTTGGGTGAGTTTTTAATTTTTTTAATTGACATTAAAAAAAAATAGAGAACAATTACTTTTAAATTATACTTGATCTGTCTACATTGTCATGAAATAATTTCATCGGGATACAGAACATTTTTAGGATAGAATTTTTTGCTGCTAGTTCTTAAAATAGAAAAAACTAAACCCTTAGACTTTCCATCTACTGCATCTGATATTGAACACTCTATGTTATACGAGTCGGGCATTTTTTTGTGCGTAATTTTTTTCAGTATGATAAAAAACTGCGTCACGTCACTTTAGATTCTTGCTCCAAGTTTAAGAAGCCATAACTTCGTAGACACGCGATGTTAGTGTTAACTTGGTATGGAGACTGTTTTGATTAAATCTTAATTCTAACTATAAAGTTTAAATGAAGTGATGTTTGTTACTATGTATCTCTCGAACAAATCAACGGATTTCGCTGGATTTTGGCATAGACGTAGAACTTTTTTTAATTCTTCGCAGACGGAGTCGCAAGCGACAGCTAGTATTACATTTGCACGAAGTAAAACACAATATTTTTCAAAGTTTAACTATACATAAATAACTAAAATAATTGTGGCAAGCTTTTTCATTTTTTTGACCTTTTCTCTGTTTATTGTTCTTCCAAATATTTTTTTAATTTTAATTGTCTTGTTAATCTAATAAATGTAAATTACCAAGCTACATATTATGCAATTAATTTGGAAAATGTATTTATTACCTTTCATTGCACATGATTGTTGACATAATTACTTTTTAAAATGTAATACCAAATTATATAATTAACAAGTTAGATTATAAAATTATATTAATTTGTTTAAAGAAGCCGTTTCCGTATCGACGCAGCTATGGCGTCTCGGCCGCAACCCACAGGATACGCGGTGTACGTACATTCTTGCACAGGGTGTTGTAAACACGGCATTTTAATGAAAACCTAGATTAACCATGCGATTTAGTGCTACAAGCGAAAATATACTCGAAAATTCTTTTCATACTAGCAAAATGGAGCATGTAACAATTTACACAATTCATGTTTAGCATGGAAAATAAATGTAAAATTTTAATACAAATGCCTTTTAAAAAGGTGTAAAATTCTCTTCAGGAAAACTTCTAAGGAAAGGAATAAAACACAGCTTTGTAATGTAGCATTATTTACTTACAGCAGATTCCTAATACATAACTAAATATCTGTATGTATTACCTATTAAAAAACAATATATTAGACTCTTTAGTATCTAAATAAAAAAAAATAAAGCCCAGTAAAATAAAAACTACAATATCATCCGTTTACAACGTATTATACAATTATTTTTGTACAGCCAGCAAAAAATGTCAAAACTGTTTTCAGAACACCCTGTATCCCTGATTATCATGTTACATTTATGTGTATTTTGACAGGCATTTACCGGTCTCGATCGCCGGCGAAGCCCCATCGGCCCTTCATTATGGTGGACATTAGAACCCTGGTGACTTGTTAAAAATCTCGCTTGCTCAAACCCGATCCCGGCGAAGTTGCTAAAACTGGTTTTGTGCAATGAATTAGGTTGCGATATCCGATATCATTGTCCCGGAATATATTCTAGATAAACTGACATCTAGGCGGGGACAAAAACTAGCCAAGGGAGCCTCTACATTTCTCTATTCATAAAAATAACCAGCTTTCGCCCGCGACTCCGTCCGCGTGGAATTAAAAAAAAACAAAAGCAAGTAGCCTATGTGTTCTGTCAGGCTATCCTCTACATCTGTACCAAATAACATCGAGATATGTTAAGCCGTTTAGGCTACAAACTCTAACATCTATCAATCCATCTAATCTTTCACATTTATAATATTAAGGAAGATTTGCGGACTTCCTATGGTAAGAAATTGAAATGAATATTCAAGTTTTAAAGTGGATACTACAAGGACACAGTAGACTACCAATTCAAACATTTGCCAACTACGTAAAGGAACTGTCCAAGTTGTTTTTGTATAAAAGAAGGGAGTAAACAGGCAACGTGAATACCGAGGTGCTTATCCACTCCTATGGACATCCACATAACAAACTTCAAATGCTTTGGCGGCTTTTGAGAATGATATGAGTTAGATATCTATTAGAAAACATTTCGATTGATTAATTTCGAGCCACCAATTAGAAGACCAATCGAAATTCATTGCTTTATAACGTTTAGAAGCGTCAAAGAGTAAAATTACCTTATCTTATAGCGGCATTTTAAAATATCCTTTTTATTTTTGTATTGGATCATATTGAACAAGATGCTTGTTGAGGGAAGAGTCAATAAATATTTACCTAATTTCGTCACTTTACCGAGGTATTTCTTAAAAAGGCCTAAGTAAAGTGTAAAAAGTGTAGGGAGCGTAACACGGTGTATGTTTTTAACGCAATTTCATACGGCGTGACGTAAAATTAGTGACGTACCGAAAAGAGAGGCAGGGTCAATAGGAGTGCCGACAGACCACCGTGGCGCAAGGAAATATTGCTTGTTAAATACATTTAGTTATTTATACACTTTGACTGTGAGAGGCAAAGTGAATGTAGAGTTTTGAAACTTTTAGACAGGACTGTCGGAAAAACTTTAAACTTTAATTCAGTTTAAAAAAAAACATTTTGTATCACTAACTGTACTGCAAACTAAACTAAAATTAAAATTGTGTCATGTTATCGAAAAAAAATGTAATTACAAAGGTAACTGATATTAATATTTAAGTTAAGGAAAAAAGAAGTTTTCAATTGTCTACCAATTTCCGTTTGAAGAAAATTGTAGTAAAGAGAAAAGCTACATAAAATACTCGAGAAAAGTTCCTCGATTCATAAATTTAATAAAGCGACTTTTAGGAATTCTTTTTGTCACCTGGTGCGC
The DNA here is from genome assembly GCA_029286645.1 of Papilio protenor. Taxonomy (NCBI): domain Eukaryota; kingdom Metazoa; phylum Arthropoda; class Insecta; order Lepidoptera; family Papilionidae; genus Papilio; species Papilio protenor. Next base: position 2,344,648 of record JAGSMZ010000014.1, on the reverse strand, counting down.
AAAAACAATGTCGAAATAGACGATTTCTTTTATTTACTTACTTTAATTAAAACAAAAAACATCCGTTTTTATTCAATTTGAGTAGTCAGTGTTTTACTTCAACAAAAAATCTGTAAGACTTAAAACCTTTTTCTATTGTTTTGATTCTAGTTATAGAATTCTATATTATTATTAAGTTAGGAATAGCCTATTGTATTAACAAACCTTATGTTTTGAATGTATTGTTATGTAAGGTAAAAAAAAAATACCTTATCATGGTTTTTATAACCTTATCACAAAGGAATGGGAGAATATTACCGAAAATCGTATAAGAAACTTGATGTACACCATACTACCGCGTAAACGGAGCTATGGAAGCACGAGGAGGCAACAAAAACATTCATCAAAAAAACCATATTAATGTACAAAAAAGTCTTTTTATTTTGGTGTAAATGCGAGATCATCAGTTTTGTTATTCATGTAATTTCTTATCAATAAAATGTACTGGCTTAAAGATATTTTTGTTTTAATTTTTAATTAACCATAAAATCAAATCTATCTCATACAAAATATTACACCCAATGATTTCAAAATGTTTAAACACGTCAATTCTAAACATTCATAACTCTTCATACAAAGTACTCAAGGGTTCATGTTGACACTATTAGGGACTGCTCTAGCGCCGTTCTGTTTGTTTCTACCTTCACGGTATTCGATTTTGTCCCTGAGTAGGCACAGAGCTCTAAGTCACGTTATACATATATAGATATACAAACCCTCGAATAATTAAAATTAGAGTCGAATAATGTAATAACCCGATATATTGAGAGATTATATAGGTCTTATCAATACTTTACTTATACCTATTTAATATTATAAAGAGGAAAGATTTGTATTTTTGTATGTATTGAAATGACTCAAAAACTACTGGGCCGATTTCAAAAATTCTTTCGTCGTTAGAAAGGTAATTTATCAGTAACATTTTTTTAATTTCACGCGGGCGAAGTCGCGAGCAACAGCTAGTAAACGATATAACTGAACATTTAATAATGTAAATGTTCTTTAAAATTCCTTAATTTACCTTCATCATTATAAAAATTCTATTCTATCGCATCCAGTAAAACATTATCTATGTAATAAAAGCAAACGTCTCCGAACTCGTTACGCGCAATGAGGGAACACTTTCTCACGTGCAATTATGTTCGCGATGAATTATGTTATGATAGACACGGACACGTCGTATCTCTACGCTCATTACTGTAGCATCTCAAAGCATTTTGCGCGTTTCACACGAGGACAGGAAGACATAGTACAGTAGGACAGTCGAGTACTGCTATTGTTTAAACGAACATGCAACAGAGACAAAACAGATAGAAGTATTATAATTTTTGATTTTTTGAAGCAATATCGTCTATTGGAATCTATTATTATATTTAATATATTTTCGACTGTCATTTTAGTTTCAATCAATAGCAGTACTGGTTTATTCAACTACTCTGTCTCACTATTCTACCCTCGTGTGAAATCAGCGTAATATCCCCGGGATAAGACAGTGATTTGTAATGTAAAAGGGGATTTTGTTATAAAAAAAACGTGCAAACTTGTGCCTCATGATCAGATAGCGAAGATTGATATGTTCGCTATGCGTTGCATGTTAAGATTCCCTTTATTAATACTTTTTGCGATGCCCCGATACGACCATTACGTTTTTTATAATTTATTTTTTATTTCATACGCGGTACGCCGATAAATATAATGAAATGAACGATTTAATTAAGCTCAAATGAGACGTCAGAATGTGTCAGAGCTTTTATTTTTGTTGATAAATTATTTCAAAAGTTTAGTCACTTAGCTGAAGAAACATTAATTTCTGTTTAAGGTTATTTCCTATATGTTTTTGTAAAAGAAAACTAACTTTTTCACAATATGTACGTCTTAAATTGGTGTCATAAGTTTAAAGCAACAATTATAAAATACTAGCTTTCGCCCGCGACTCCGTCCGCGTGGAATTAAAAAAAAACAAAAGTAGCCTATGTGTTCTTCCAGACTATTTTCTACGTTTATGCCAAATTTCGTCCAGATCCGTTCAGCCGTTTAGGCTACAAACTCTAACAAACATCCATCCATCCATCCATCTAAACTTTCGCATTTATAATATTAGTAAGAAGTAAGATTAGTAAGAAGTAAGATTACGTATTCAATCTATCTACCGTGCTCAGAGTTAAAAGGGAGTAACTTAATTAGAGATTAAGGAAGAAAAATCTACACTTAGGGTTACCATAAGTTACCAACCAAATTCTGAGTGTAACACTAACCTTAAATAAATTACTCAAGTCAATATAGTCATTTTCACATACACTTGACAATGTCGTCACAAGCTTAGTCCGGATACATTCGGTACCTCAACACGCAACCACAAGCCTATCGGCCATTCATCACTCCTGCCTCTTGCTCTAAACAGATTGCACCTGTATCTTTGACTATATTAGATGTTACTGAATTCTAAACATGATTACCGCAAAATGAACTTTAGGTGTTTACCATTAAGTCATATTTTACTAGATACAGAGAGATGAATTACTTGATGCTAGCAGTAACCATCACATATACGTAGAAAGGTTCACCATTGTCCACTATATCTATACTAATATAATAAAGCGTAAACACACACTACTTTATGGCGTAAGATGTCAGCAATCACAGTATATTTTTGAATAATTCTTTCTTTAATAAAAAGCCCTACACTTACGTTACGCTTTTGGCTATATATTTTCACGCTATTAAACTTAGGGGGTTAAAATAAATTGGATAAAAACCCTAATGTGGGAAAGGGACCATAAGCTACAAGCTGCCAACATCAAGGAAATAAGATGGCCATGGTTTGTGATCATGTCATGTCATTTTGACATTTGCAATTGATAATTTGACAAATGTAAACAATAAAATAAAATTTTCATAAATTCATGCGGATAAAGTCGCACGGGAACAGCTAGTCTATACTAAATTTCATCGATATCCATTCACGTCGTTAGGCGACAAACTCTAACAAACATCCATCCATTTCGCATTTATAATATTAGTATGAAGTATGATTATCAGAGAAAATATTAGTATTGGATTTACTTAATAACTACTGGACCTAATTTAAAGATTATTTCCCCATTAGAAAGCTACTTAATACCTGAGAGAATAAAGGCTATGTTACTCGATTTTTTTAATTCTGTCGTCGAAGTCGCGAGTAACTGCTAGTCCATCTATATCTATACTATTATAATAAAGCGTAAACACACACTTCTTTGTTGCCTAAGATCTCAGCAATTACAGCATATTTTTGAATAATTCTTTTTTTAATAAAAAGCCCAACACTTACGTCAGGCTTTAGGCTATATATTTTCACGCCATTAAACTTAGGGGGTATATATTTTAATAAAAACCCTAATGTGGGAAAGACAACAACAAGAAGCAAGATTGCCATAGTAAGGTAATTGGTATTTTGACATTTGCAATTGAGAATTTGATAAATGTAAACAATAAAATAAAATTGATTTGTGTGATAAAAGAAGTTAAAAATAAAAATAGTTAACACAGTGATAATATGAACAAATTTAATTAAAAAGAGTAAAAAAAAAGTGAAACCGTAATCGTTTCACGCAATGCTACCACAGTTCAAACGCAGAATTTTTATAATCTATGGCATTTTTGCAGAAGAATTTGTAAGTTGTCGAATTGAAATGCAATGTTAAATATGTAGGCTTACTCTATGCCCATGGCAACACCGAGCACTGGTGGGGCGGCCATTTTGTCATTCGTGAGTCAGTTCGATTTGAGTCGCGACGGAGTGCGCACGCGATCATGTGCTTGGTAGACGTCAATACAATGTAGACGTCAATTCAATATCTTAATCGAAACATATCGTTACGATCTATAATTATTCCGTGGAAATACGGATTGTGATATTGACAGTGAAATACCTGAGTACCGCGCCTACAACAAAATGTCAAATTACCCGATATTACCTGATGAAATCTTTCCGACTCACATCGGTGGTAAGTGTTTTATTAATTTTACATTTTATGTTATTGCTGAATAATGCATTCTTTTTTATTTGTTTGTATGTTTACAAATTTTTGCAAGACGTAACTGTGTATCTAAAATTTTCTATTGCAATATTCAAAAAAAACTTAGTTTTAGTTAATTTTCTATTGCAATATTACAAAAAAAACTTAGTTTTAGTTAATCTATACTTCTATACTATTATAATAAAGCGTAAACACACACTTCTTTGTTGCCTAAGATCTCAGCAATTACAGCATATTTTTGAATAATTCTTTTTTTAATAAAAAGCCCTACACTTACGTCAGGCTTTAGGCTATATATTTTCACGCCTTTAAACTTAGGGGGTAAATATTTTAATAAAAACCCTAATGTGGGAAAGAGACAACAACAAGAAGCAAGATTGCCATAGTAAAGTTATTGGTATTTTGACATTTGCAATTGAGAATTTGATAAATGTAAACAATAAAATAAAATTGATTTGTGTGATAAAAGAAGTTAAAATAAATATAGTTAACACAGTGATAATATGAACAAATTTAATTAAAAAGAGTAAAAAAAAAGTAAAACCGTAATCGTTTCACGCAATGCTACCACAGTTCAAACGCAGAATTTTTATAATCTATGGCATTTTTGCAGAAGAATTTGTAAGTTGTCGAATTGAAATGCAATGTTAAATATGTAGGCTTACTCTATGCCCATGGCAACACCGAGCACTGGTGGGGCGGCCATTTTGTCATTCGTGAGTCAGTTCGATTTGAGTCGCGACGGAGTGCGCACGCGATCATGTGCTTGGTAGACGTCAATACAATGTAGACGTCAATACAATGTAGACGTCAATACAATGTAGACGTCAATACAATGTAGACGTCAATTCAATATCTTAATCGAAACATATCGTTACGATCTATAATTATTCCGTGGAAATACGGATTGTGATATTGACAGTGAAATACCTGAGTACCGCGCCTACAACAAAATGTCAAATTACCCGATATTACCTGATGAAATCTTTCCGACTCACATCGGTGGTAAGTGTTTTATTAATTTTACATTTTATGTTATTGCTGAATAATGCATTCTTTTTTATTTGTTTGTATGTTTACAAATTTTTGCAAGACGTAACTGTGTATCTAAAATTTTCTATTGCAATATTCAAAAAAAAACTTAATTTTAGTTATTTTCTATTGCAATATTACAAAAAAAACTTTAGTTTTAGTTAATCTATACTTCTATACTATTATAATAAAGCGTAAACACACACTTCTTTGTTGCCTAAGATCTCAGCAATTACAGCATATTTTTGAATAATTCTTTTTTTAATAAAAAGCCCTACACTTACGTCAGGCTTTAGGCTATATATTTTCACGCCTTTAAACTTAGGGGGTAAATATTTTAATAAAAACCCTAATGTGGGAAAGAGACAACAACAAGAAGCAAGATTGCCATAGTAAAGTAATTGGTCTTTTGACATTTGCAATTGAGAATTTGATAAATGTAAACAATAAAATAAAATTGATTTGTGTGATAAAAGAAGTTAAAATCAAAAATAGTTAACACAGTGATAATATGAACAAATTTAATTAAAAAGAGTAAAAAAAAAGTGAAACCGTAATCGTTTCACGCAATGCTACCACAGTTCAAACGCAGAATTTTTATAATCTATGGCATTTTTGCAGAAGAATTTGTAAGTTGTCGAATTGAAATGCAATGTTAAATATGTAGGCTTACTCTATGCCCATGGCAACACCGAGCACTGGTGGGGCGGCCATTTTGTCATTCGTGAGTCAGTTCGATTTGAGTCGCGACGGAGTGCGCACGCGATCATGTGCTTGGTAGACGTCAATACAATGTAGACGTCAATTCAATATCTTAATCGAAACATATCGTTACGATCTATAATTATTCCGTGGAAATACGGATTGTGATATTGAGGATTACAAGCACGCCAACTATTAAAACAATTATTTTGTTGAAATACCTGAGTACCACGCCTACAACAAAATGTCAAATTACCCGATATTACCTGATGAAATCTTTCCGACTCACATCGGTGGTAAGTGTTTTATTAATTTTACATTTTATGTTATTGCTGAATAATGCATTCTTTTTTATTTGTTTGTATGTTTACAAATTTTTGCAAGACGTAACTGTGTATGTAAAATTTTCTATTGCAATATTCCAAAAAAAAACGTTAATTTTAGTTATTTTTCTATTGCAATATTACAAAAAAAAACTTTAGTTTTAGTTAATCATTTATATTGTATTGCAGGTGGATAACGAGTCTCATGAAGTTAGTAAATCAACGTACAAATCGCGGATTCTGCTAAAAACGTAAATGACAATATGTAACAACGTAACCTCAAAGTTTGTTAATACATGCGCAGTTTTACAAGACTGTATAAAAATAATACACTATAGCACCGGATACTTCTTCAAGTAAAAAGGTTAATTATTTAAATTCAGAGTACTCTGTTGTTTATTGTTTAAATAAAACGTTTGTATGTAGTACTAAAATGTAGTAGAGAAATAGCTTTTTAAGTGAATGTTTATTCAGTTTTTGTGCTGTAAAACTATTTATTTTAGTTTTGATATTGTTTTTATTTACTTAAGGAAAAAGAAAACATTAGAACGTAATATTTAACTCCCTCCTGTAATGCCAAAAAAAAACATTTAATTCTCCTAGATAAAACATAATGATTGTAAATAGTAAGTGCAAGGTACAAAATATTATGTTTTCTTTTCTAGATTTCAAGTTAATAAGAATAAAAAATAATCTGAAGAATTACCCCATCTACTTCTATACTATCTATACTCTATACTATATGTATATTATGTTTTTATATTTATTTTTTATTTATCTATCTATATCTATATATCTATTATATCTATTCTACTATATTCTTCACTATCTATACTATTATAATAAAGTAAAGTAAATACACACTTTGTTGCCGAAGATCTGAGCAATTACAGCATATTTTTGAATAATACTTTTTTTAAATAAAAAGCCGTACACTTACGTCACGCTTTAGGCTACATATTTTCACGCTATTAAGCTTAGGGGGTAAATATTTTTGGATAAAAACCCTAATGTGGGAAAGAGAACACAAGTTGCTGCCAACATCAAGGAAGCAAAATTGCCGCCAACATCAAGGAAGCAAAATTGCCATAGTAGGGTAAGGTAATTTGTATTTTGACATTTGCAATTGAGAAGTTGATAAATTGATATACAGTTTATTTGTGTGATAAAAGAAGTAGAAAAATAAATATGGTTAACACAGTGATAAACAAAATTAATTAAATAGGGTAAAAACATGAAAAATAAAATCGTAAAAATTTCACGCCATGCTACCTACCTCTTCAAATGCAAAATTTTTATATATATGGCAATTTGCAGAAGAATTTGGAAGCTGTGATTTTCAATTTGTCTTTAAACAAATATAGAAAAAACTGCATTAAATGCTGAATAATGTATTGTTTTTGATTTACTAGAAGTTTACAAATTGCAAGACGTAACTGTATAAATGACTAAAAGTTTCTTATGCGATATTCTGTAACATACGTAGTGTAATTATTTACGTTCAATTACAGGTTATCTTCCTATGGACTTATTAAAACAACCTGTTTTATGTTTAATTCTTCCTTTTGTTCTGGAAATAAATGGGAACTTGCAAGTGAAATATGGTCAAATATCAAAAAACTAAACTTAATGCAAGCATGACTTACAATATAACAAATTTTTAATTTTTAATAGAATTTGGAGTTTAAAACTTATCATTTAAAACACTGTTACATATTGTCATTTCAGTATTTTTGGTTGATGCAGATTAAAATTATTTTTTTGTTGACAGCATGCTAATAATGCTTCGGACATACTGCACATACTGAATTTTGAAAAAGTAATTTTTTTTTTTAAAGAAATGATATACAAAGTGAATTAACTATAAATATATTTATGTGATTTAATAAAATAAAATAAATTTATATTGTGTGTTTGTATTTACTATTGATGCTTTATGTGCTGTATGTATATGGTTTCTTAAATATTTTCAGACATAAAATATTTTATGATATAAAAAACAAATAAATCAAAATTAATAACACAAATTGCAAAGAACAGTGTGTTTTATTTTAACCTTTTCCCGCATACTACTATACATATATTCGCCTGAAATTTATAACTATATGTTGCTCTTTCAAGATCTGGTTGTAATGATCATCAATACATAGTAATACCTCAAGGAAATTTAACAAAAAATATTGTTTATTCCGAAGTACTTTAAAGTGACTATTTCTATTTCATTTTTGATCAATAATAAAATAGTACTTATATCCATGTTACGTGTTTAAATCAATGTTAAAACTATTTTACATCACACTAATAACTAAATGATACTATGATAATATTAACAGTTCAACGAAGTATTAACTAAGAACTCAATCTTAACTAAATGACGCGGACGAGGCCACACGGGAACAGCTATGTATAATAACATTTTCTTAACAGTGTTTAAATTGGACAAATAATTTAGCAGATATCACAAACACAAACAATAAGAGTAACCGCAAAATCAGCTCAGAAATTTCTAATCTTGCATCGGTAGATTTCTGTTATTGCGTAGATTACTACTAAAAGTTTCTTATGCGATATTCTGTAACATACGTAGTGTAATTATTTACGTTCAATTACAGGTTATCTTCCTATGGACTTATTAAAACAACCTGTTTTATGTTTAATTCTTCCTTTTGTTCTGGAAATAAATGGGAACTTGCAAGTGAAATATGGTCAAATATCAAAAAACTAAACTTAATGCAAGCATGACTTACAATATAACAAATTTTTAATTTTTAATAGAATTTGGAGTTTAAAAGTTATCATTTAAAACACTGTTACATATTGTCATTTCAGTATTTTTGGTTGATACAGATTAAAATTATTTTTTTGTTGACAGCATGCTAATAATGCTTCGGACACACTGCACATACTGAATTTTGAAAAAGTAATTTTTTTTTTTAAAGAAATGATATACAAAGTGAATTAACTATAAATATATTTATGTGATTTAATAAAAATAAAAATATAGCCTATGTTAATGAATGAATGTGGATGGCTACAAAGGAAGAGGAAGACCGAAGAAAGTATGGATGGATTGTGTGAAAGAGGATATGCTTAAGAAAGGAGTGGATTCAGATATGACGGCTGATAGAGATCTATGGAAGAGCAGCACATACTGTGCCGACGCTCCATAAGGGATAAGGGCAAGTTGATGATGATAGCCTATGTTAATGAATGAATGTGGATGGCTACAAAGGAAGAGGAAGACCGAAGAAAGTATGGATGGATTGTGTGAAAGAGGATATGCTTAAGAAAGGAGTGGATTCAGATATGACGGCTGATAGAGATTGTATGGAAGAGCAGCACATACTGTGCCGACGCTCCATAAGGGATAAGGGCAAGTTGATGATGATAGCCTATGTTACTCATTGATAGCTTAGCTAGCTTTACGTAGCTTAACATAGCTTTTTAATGGCGAAAGAATTTTTAAAATCTGTTCAGTAGTTTTTGAGTTATTTACACATATAAAAATACAAATCTTTCCTCTTAATAGTAATATTACGAGTAATATTAGTATAGATATAGATATAGATAAATGTTAGGCTTCTAAAATAGATAAATTAAAACTACTCGTAAAAAGGATGTTTTGTTTGTCTTTTAAATTCGTCATCTCTCAAAAACAAATGAGATGGCAAAACACGTAACATTAGACAATAAAATTATTTATTTCAAATTCATTTATGCATTTTAGTCACGTTTTGTTTACTTTTTATAATACTGGCTGTAAGGGACTTATCTTTGCCTAATTTTAAATGTCGATTGCGGCTCTTTGATTTATTTTGTAAATTTACCAACATATGCATACTCGGAAGAAATGTAATAAAAAAATCGAGACGAATACCTTTATCTATCAACGTACAAATTGAAATAATAAAATGAATCATAACTTTGTGTTATTGTTTTTCGTGTTGTAAAATTGCAAAATACTTGATTAGTATTGTGTCGATTATACTTAAACTTCTAAAAGTCATATTTCGAAGTATTTAAGCATACCTTTAAATTTATCTCCCCCTTAAAAACACATCCCATGACGCTAGTAAAACAATTTTTTACACACGTATCTTTGATGTGCTTTGAGCCACAATCCATCTTTGCTATGACATCTAGCGGCGTACAAACAAAACAACAGGAAGAATGATTAGGACGAGCTGAGATAAACTTTACTGTAGATAATAAAAACTTATTCCAAAGCGCTATGAACAGAAAAAATATAAAAGCGCATAAACTCCGCTTTGATTATATCATAAGACTAGCTGCTCCCATGCGGCTTCATCCGCATCAAATTAATTTTATTGTTTACATTTGTGAAATTATCAATTGCAAATGTCAAAATGACATGACATGATGACAAACCTCAGCAATCTTTCTTTCTTGATATTGGCAGCTTGTAGCTTATGATCCCTTTCTGACATTAGGGTTATTAACCAATTTACTTACCTCCTAAGTTTAATAGCGTGAAAATATATAGCCTAAAGCGTGTCGTAAGTGTAGGCAATTTTATTAAAATAAGAATTATTCATAAATATGCTGTGATTGCTGACATCCTACGCTACAAAGTAGTGTGTGTTTACGCTTTATTATATTAGTATAGATTAACACTGGAATAAAACTCTTCATTTACATTAAGATGTTTGTTGAAGCTTTTAAAGATTTTTTTTTTATCTGTATACGTATTTAATGACTGTGATAATACGAAAGTATTGTTATTATTGTATGTTTTATGTTTCAATTCCTTGGCGTCAAGGATATTTATATCTAAGCAAGATTTGATGTCATCTTTACTTTAAAAGTACAAAACATGTCTTGTTTTTCTAATATTTTTTAGAGAAAATGCTATATGTTTTTTACAAGTATTTCAACAGTGAAAACGCATTGCCATGTGTCTTAGTACTTTATTAATCTTACTAATATTATAAATGCGAAAGTTTAGATGGATGTTTGTTAGAGTTTGTAGCCTAAACGGCTGAACGGATCTCAATGAAATTTGGCATAGATGTAGAGGATATTCTGGAAAAACACATAGGCTATTAATTTTTGCTTTTTTTAATATCACGCGAACGGAGTCGCGGGCGAAAGCTAGTGAAATATAAATAAAATTTCCGACTATCTTTTTATTACTAAAACTACCAAACATATTACAAATTAAACACTTTAAAGTGTTCAAATAAAATATTAGTAATTTAATTTACAAGCCGAGAACTTTAATAACGCCTACGCAATCTAAAAGGGTTTCCATTAAATTTCGTTGGCGTGAAATAAAATATAGTTCATGTAGATCGCTTAGTAAATAACAGGACGCTCTGAGCATAATGAGAGTATACAAATCATATTTATTAGTCAGCTATAGCCGTGTATGGCGGCATTATTGATTCCCTATTGTATACTACGACTGTATATGATTGATACTTGTAAGCTATTATATTATACTGATTCTATTATTGAGGTACGATTAAATGTATTTTAAAACTAGCTAACGCCCGCGTTTATCCGCTCAGGGTTTAAAAACATGGTTAAATCGTCTGTGTTTCTCCATCTGCGCCAAATTTCAGAGATCTGTTGATCCATTCAAGGGATACCTTTTAACATCCATCCGAACATACAAACTCTTGTATTTATAACTAGCTGTTCGCGTGCGGATTCATCCGCGTTAAATTATAAAAACTTTATATTATTTTTTACTTATGTCAAATTATCAATAGCAAATGTTAAAATGACATAACATGACAAACCTTAGCAATCTTTCTTTCTTGATGTTGGCAGCAACTTATGGTCTCTTACCCACATTAGGGTTTTTATCCAAAATATTTACCCCCTAAGTTTAATGGCGTGAAAATATATAGCCTAAAGCGTGACGCAAGTGTAGGGCTTTTTATTAAAGAAAGAATTATTCAAAAATATGCTGTAATTGCTGAGATCTTAGGCAACAAAGAAGTGTGTGTTTACGCTTTATTATAATAGTATATAGATGTTAGTAAGATTCGTTTTATTCCTGAAGGTTTGACGATGAGAAATAAAGTATTATACTGGAACTGAGGATTCGGAAGTTTACAATTGAGATAACCGTTGTAGTTAGATTATAGAGTCACAGTCACATCATAGAGTCAGAGTCAGAGAGAGTTCGGTATCAAGTGTGTTTAAACTAGTTCATGTACTCAACAACTCTTTTTTATATAATTTAATGAAGGTATTTCAAAAATGTCCAGCTACATTTTTGCTATTCAGAATGGTTACATTGTTTTTAAAATAAACAACTGTCGGAGCCCCTATTGCGTACATCAAAGGGGTACCGAAAATGAGTCAAGAAGTCAGTCAAACAGTGGGGAGCGAGATGATATCAAATAGATAAGATGACAGATCAGTTTAACGCGTGAGTAACAAATTAACAATCCGGGTACATTTCCTATTTCGTTAATAATTTAAAAATGCTTCACCACTTAGTATAAAACAAAGTCGCTTCCCGCTGTCTGTATGCTTAGATCTTTAAAACTAAGCCATGGATTTTGACACAGTTTTTTTAATAGATAGAGATGTATAATATAGTAGAGAAATACTGATAATTTTAAGGGTTTCTAATCTGATATAAATATTTTCGTATCAGCATTGGACCCGTGCGAAGCCTTGGCGGGGTATCTAGTTGAAATTTGGTACACATGTAAAACTGTCTGCAAGAATACGTAAGCTACTTTCTGCATTTTTTCAATTCAATTCATTTTTTCAATTCCGCAGGGACCAAGTCACTGACAAAAAGTAGTATAATACGAGTATAATCATATGATCTCGCTTTTGGAACCTTATATTTATTTTGACCCAGAAATATTTCTCAGTTCATACCAAGTCCGTAACGTTTAACTTTATGAAACTATCAATATTTCAAGTTGACACACAACCCTTCATGCCCTATGCTAATCTACCTTATAATATTATAATGTATGCAGCGCAGTGTACAGCGTGATAATGTGTGATTGATGGCCCACAAACGGGGAAAAGTGTGGGAGACAGGCCAATGTGTCGTGGTACAGTCGACAACAAAAGTGTGTTCTTAATAGTTTCAAATAAAAAAGGCATAAAAATATTAAAATCGCTGAAGATTTTAGATATCGTTTTTGGATAGGTAGTTTAAAAATGAAGGTGAAAAAGAACCCCTTTACTAAAAATATCTGGTCTTGTTAAAAATGCTTTCTTATAAAGTAGACATGAGACAGACGCATCTCGTCAAAATGTAGAAATTCGAGCAATAATATTAAAGTGACTACATAGTCTAATAGCAACTAATAGCGTAATAAATTGACCTATAGAGTATTTTAAAAAGTAATCTTATTTTACGAGCGTTAAATCAAATATATTTTTTTTAAATAAGTGAACATTAAAAAGCATCGAAATTGAAATAAATGTTTTAACGTTTTTGTGCGCGATGTTACATGTAAATTATTCCCGACTGATTTGGAAGTGATTCGTTATAATTCATCGGAATTCTCATTGTTCTCTTTACAAATGTATATTATAATAACGTGTTTTACGCTCGCCTACCGATTTTTACATTCAATAAAATTTTACGATACTTTTGTTCGAAATTTTTAGACGTACGAAGCATTAAATAATAAAACATTTTTGATAACGAAAGCTTTTCGTTTTAAGTGTGAATTAATAAAAAAAATCTTATAAAAATATTTGTTTTTAAATTCCGATTTATGACTGACTAGCTTTCGCCCGCGACACCGTCCGCGTGGAATTAAAAAAAAACAAAAGTGATTAGCCTTCGTGTTCTTACTGACTACTCGTTTAGGCTACAAACATTCATCAATCGATACAGCTAAACTTTCGCATTTATAATATAAGTAAGAAGTAAGATTTTCTCTAATAATTCAATCATATTACTAAAATATTTCTTTTAAAGACACGTACAGTTAATATTTTTACTTGACACGTTTTTCGTGACAAATAACAAATCTAGTTATTTATAGATTTGTAGACATGACTAAATTACACTATGAAATATATTCTATAATATTATTGAACCGACACGTGCAAGCCTCACGATATCATATCTACCGATTCATAGATTTACAATGCTTGATTTTATCCGACACTGTTTTTGCATTTGTACCTTCAAGTAATATTAGGTTGTGGGTTACTTAATTAATACAATAGAAATATAAAGTTACTTAAAAAAAACTGTGATTCAACTAGTTTTCGCCTACGACTCCTGCGTGGAATTAAAAAAAAGTAGCCTATGTGTTCTTCTAGATTATCCTCTACATCTATGCTTAATTTTATCGAAATCCGTTAAGTAGTTTAGGCTACAAACTCTAACAAACATCCATCTAAACTTACGCATTTAAATTAATAATCTGAAGTATTATTATATGTCGTCTCATCCCCAATGAGAAGCTGATAGCCTACCCAAGTTAGGGGTGACTAGACCTTGGTCGCTGGCCCTAAACGGATTGGTTGGTTGTTGAAACTGTATCATGATGGTTTTCTTCACCATAAGAATTTTGATTATCTATTGTTTATTAATTTTCATTGCAATATGAATACTTGTGTTCATTTCAATATTTCATTCATCATTCATGATTACCCAAAAAATGTTACGCACGCATTAAATTTAAAGTTGTTAATTTTCAACATTTTTAGAGCGTTAAGACTTCCGGTGTTAATTTTAATGACACTAAAAGGTTATTGAATCACCTGTTCCTAAAAAACTACAAACGGGCCGTTAAACTTTGAGCTTTTAAAGTTAACCTATTTTATTTGATTCGGTTAACAAATCACGTTTGTTTTTATGTGTGTTACACGTTAGCTTCTTTCTTGGTGTAACAATTTTAATGATTCTCGATTTATTCAGAATCTAGTGCTTGTCTAGATGTCCGTTTTAACGTTACTGTGATTTATCTATGCCTCATTGTTTACTTGGAAATTAATTAAAATTGAACAGTAAAAGACTTTAAAGCCCAACCATTATTTTAATCGTAAAGTAACTAGCAATTACCTTAATTAGGATTAAAACTAGATCGAGTAGACTCATATTTTTTATAATACTCCAATCTGATCAGATCTCAATAATGTAGATTTAGATGACGTCATTGCCGCGGAAACTATAAACCATTCGCATAGGCTCGAACCGAATTTTAGGAGAGTCGTGTCGGGCATGCTTAGTACTATAGTAGTGCCGATGCACATTGGTGTCATAGTGTGCGAAAATACAGCTAATTCTAGGAAGATGTAGACATACGTTGAAATATTTCGTGGATCAGATCAAGCTTAGAATGTAGACAATGCTGAATTAATGATAAAATAGTTAATCATTATGTCTCTTAATCTAGTAGTAAGTAAAATGAGCTTTTAAATAATAAAACTGATAGGTATTATGATAACAAAACCCCTTTTAAAAGTGCGTTCATATTTGAAATTTTCGATTAAAAAAGTATTTTAATTGAAATATTTTCATGTGCCAATTATTGTTGATCCAACTACATACCTACTACCCCATCACAATCTGCTTTGCATATTAACTTACTTAACTTCCTATGTAAGCGCTGGAGTATCATCGGATAACGTTCGGGAACACCGCACGCTTCCAAATTGCCTTTTTATTGACCCTTACCTATTGTATTGAGATTTGCATTAGTTCGTAGTCAGGTTAAGTACTTATTATTGAGTACATTTCGACATAATCGTGCCAATATTCTGTTGGATTTGATTCGAATATTCCAATAATATTAGCAGAGCAAATTCCGCATGTTATGCAAATTGTATTTTGACTTATAATAGCATAATAGATTATAAATCTAATGTCTGGTTCATACTCCAGTATAGTTGGACATTAGCTCTGTAACTGGACTGGCATTGAGCAGGCATAATTTGTACACTGTCCTGTCTACAATGTCTGCGCTTATACCCAACTGTAGTGAACATTTGTTAGGAAAATATAATATTGATGTTAAATTCCAATCTTAACTTAGGTATTGTTAAAGTTTTTATAGAAATCTGTTCAACTAATATAAAGTTAGTATAAAACACTTAAGTAACTACTTCAATTGTTTTTATTACAAACAGTAAATTTATACATATTAATAAAATTGGAGTGTCTGTATTTTCATTGCTGATATCGAAAAACAGATTTTTAAAACTTCTGTCTGTGTGTCCACAAAGCTGTGTTTCTTCAGGATGGATCGATTTTGACGAGACTTAGCTTACCCGGGAATATCATAAGCTACTGTTATGATTCTGCGCTGAAGAAAAAAAAAATTGTAGATTTTATAAACTCTTATAAAAGCCGTGTAAATGTTGACAAATATATTGCGAAATAGAACTTCAAGATTTTAATACTCCTGAAATTCTTTTTCTCAACAGACTAAGAGTCTGGACTAAATCCAACGAAGGTTTTTTTAACATATCCCAAGTAAACTGAGCCAAGTTTCTTCCAAGATTGAAATTTATAGTGCGTATAACGTTTTTGTATAATAAAGCGAAGATATTGCTTCATTAGAATAAAATAATGAAGAATTTTAATACATTATGAATATTATAGTAATATCTCGGGCACTGGAATTAATAGTGATATATGTCTTATTTCCCTGTGGAGTATAATTTAATTTTTATGTTTTGTTTACTGTCACGTGTTTGAGCGTCGCAAGTCATAGGCTAAGTCTATGGGCTACCATTCATCATCTCCCCTACCTTATCCTACTCCTATAGTATCGGCGCATTAGGTTTTCGTCCTCCAAATAACTCTATCATCCGTCATCTCAGTCACTCCCTTCTTGATCATGTCCTTTCACGCAATCCATCCATTTCCTTCCAGTTCTACCTCTACCGGTGTACCCTTCCACATTCATAATTAACGTCCTTCTTACTACATGCGACCATCTCTCCTCATACCATGCTAACCTTTTACCTTATTTTTTCTATCACTGGGGCTACTCTCAAGTCTATGGGCTACCATTATTATGATCTTATTTAATGCGGTTTTCATTTGTTCTTTTTTTTTTAATTTCAAATAATCTAGGGAGGAGCTTCGCTTACTCGTTCTTCATTCAGTAGTAAGATGATGATAAAGTAAGTTTATTACTACAGTTGGTTTCTGTAATCTTCGATGCTAATGATGTAACGGTGAACGTAACGCTCGATTTTTTTCAATGGACACAGATGATGGGATCCTTTTAAAATTCGTTTATTTGATCAGCACGTCACCAATTGCGGAGGCATTTTTGCTATTGAACTTGAATGACACGGGTAGGATAGGGCAGTATTGTCGCAGAAAATTGCTTTTTTGATGCGTCGTGCGTTTTAATTTTTAAATGGAAAAACTGCGACTGATGTTTTTTTAATGGAATCAATTTTTGATTTTTAATTTTCCAATTTACACAAAATCAAATTGAACCTATATGATGTCATTTTTATTTAAGCTTCGTAGATTGAAGTCACGATACAATTAAGAAAGAATCTTTTTAATTTTATTGTCTATCTAACTAGTTACTAATATTATAAACGCGAAAGTTTGAATGGATGGATAGATGTTTGTAATTGCATATCTCCTAAACGGCTAAGCATATCTCGAAGAACATAGTCTGGAAGAACATATAGGCTACTTACTAAGTTTAGAAACCCTGCGCGGACGACGTCGCTTTACACTAAATCAGATAAACCAAATGATATTCGAGATATTTTGGAGTATATGGGAACTTATAACAAACAAGAAGAGAAAGTTAAAGTGAAGGTAAAATAATAATTACAAAGTACAAACATTTAAATATTTGCATACTTATATTTTTAAATGTTACAATGCTTGTAATGAATTCTTGTCTTTATTTCATTTATTTTCACTTTCACAGAAGCTAAGTGTTCATTTTAACTAAAACAATCTTGCTTTCTCAATATTATTTTAATAGTACAGCACTTATTATAAAATATGTTAATAATTTGTAATGCATTTTATGAAATCTTGCAGTTAAAGAGAACATAAACAGAATGTTTTAGAAAACGATAAGATAGACAGTTAAGGGGACAAGTTAAAAAGTCTGCAACAGCACTTAAATTGACAATATAAATGATTAACCCTATAGGACTAATTCGACAGGTGATCAACCTCTCACCTGTTCAGTTAACGATACATTTGGTGTACATTTAGATAAAGAAAGAATAAAAGCCGTCACCAAAGCGATAGTACTATGACCGATATATTCTAATACGTGTTGAGAATCTTACTATAATAATATTATAAATGCGAAAGTTTAGACAGATGGTATGTTACATAATTTCTCCTGAACGGCTCAACGGATTTTTGTTTTATAATACATATAAGGTGGCAAACGAGCAAGCGGCCACCTGAATCCACCGAAATGGAAAGCTACCGCTGCCCATAAACATCCGCAATTGCAGATGCGTTGCCTACCCTTAATTGACGGAGGAGGAGACGCACATAAAGAGGATATTTCCCCTTCCTTTGCGTCTTCTCCACCGTCAAATCCACTTTTTCTTCCCATCCTTTCCTCTTAAGAAAAGGATGGAAAGGGAAAGGGACTAAAATTAGGCCTCGCTAAAGGCACTTTAGATCTCGCTAAAGTTTAGCATAGATGTAGAACATATTCTATATTAGCACAAGACTAGAGCTTAGTTGGAATGGTTAAATATTAGTGAATTACCAAAATCTACTAATATTTTTAATTAAAAAAAAACTAAACTTTACATCTATGCCAAAAATCCATTCAACAATTTAGGCTACAAACTCTAACAAACATCCATTCATCTAAACTTTCGCATATATATCTATACTCTATACTAATATAATAAAGCGTAAACACACACTTCTATGTTGCCTAAGATGTCAGCAATTACAGCATATTTTTGAATAACTCTTTTTTTAATAAAAAGCCCTACACTTACCTTACGCTTTAGGCTATATATTTTCACGCCATTAAACTTCGGGGTAAATATTTTGGATAAAAATTCTAATGTGGGAAAGAGACCATAAGTTGCTGCCAACATCAAGGAATCAAAGTTGCCATGGTTTGACATCATGTCTTGTCATTTTGACATTTGCAATTGATAATTGGACAAATGTAAACAATAAAATGATTTTTTTTATAAATTCATGCGGATGAAGTCGCAAGGGAACAGCTAGTTTGTAATGTTTGTAAGATGTAAGATTATTTTAGACATTTTACATTACCGTCGAAAATTATTACCTGTTGGGCCACATTATGCTTATGAATGATCAAACATCAAAGTAATACGACGCACTTAGGGTTGAAAATAAAATAGAATATTAAAGGATTCCTGGTATCAGTAAACATCATATTGCGTGAGGCCTTTTCCACTCACAAAACAATCGTACACAAAAATTTTGATCAAAGAATCACACGTCAGGCAATTTTCGACTTTATGAACATTCCGATTTGTTTTTTATTCGTACGGTGTGATATGTTATTATGTAGATACTGCGGTACGACATAAAGCCTTTTATTGTTCCACGCTTTACGGAGATTGGACGCGCCCTGTCATCTTATTGATAAAAATTCGTGACTGTATGTGTAGGGTGACCACAATAGTTCAGGATTTATTTTCATATTGGTTTTTAATATCCTAAAAACCTTTACAAGCTGTTTTTATAATGATACGATATTTATTATTAGGATAAGTCAGTTTCATCATCATCATCACCAGTTCACTATACGTCCCCACCGAGGGGCTCGGAGCATACCCTAAGTTAGGGTGACTAGGCCATAGTCAACCACGCTGGCCCACTGCGGGTTGGTATAAGTCAGTTTATGCATAATTAATTTGCGTATAAAACTATTTTTATAAAGTTATTTATTGAGTTATAAAATATTCTTATCTTTGTCTTTAATACATTTTTTTAGTAATAAACAAATACTGAGCCAAATTTATCCGGAAATTCCTGGATATGTTATTGCTATGGTGTTGGTAGCGCCGTTTCCCCCATAAAGGTTTGGAACAGCCGTCTCCGACCTATATCAAAATAAATTAAAATATTAGAAGATAAGTGTTAATTTTAAAATTTACGATTATTAATCTTAACAACTGATAGCATAAGGTGTGTATTAGAAAGACCGTAACCAGTGGAATTTATTGTGAATCGTTTGTTTGACGTTGACGACTTTTTTATGAAGCGTTTACAGTTGTTTTTTAAGAAAAGTAGAAAGCTCTTAAAATACGCGAAGTCGCATTGATAAGGAGTTTTATAAGCGCATTTATTAGCAATAAACTGAGATATTAAGATTACGAACATTTAATTATGCGGTTTGTTTATTTGGAATCATTTACGATGTGGTGTTAAGATGTAATTATACGACATTTTTTCAGTAAAAGGACTAAATTTAAGTATCAAACAATATACAAGTATACTCATGTAAGTATCAAGACTTATTTCAATTATTTCACATAACTATTCCTGTGAATGCTAAGAAAAAATCGGATCTAAATTAAAGAAAATATACTAACAAATATAGCTAATACTAGTTTTCGCCCGCGACTCCGTGCGCTTGGAATTAAATAAAAGAATAAAAGCAAGTAGCATGTGTCTTCCATACTATCCTCTACATTTATACCAAATTTAATCGAGATCCGTACAGCAGTTTAGACTTCAAACTCTAACAAACATCCATCTAAACTTTCGCATTTATAGTATTAGTAAGATTCTGGACCACCATTTTCATAGCTTGTTACAAAATATATTTCTTCAAATCAACGATCACTAATTTCATCCATAGATCAAGACTTCAGTAAGATAAAAAATGTATTTGTTTTTCTCTATCTCTGATTCTCTATTGTTTGCCTCCGCGAGCCGTCTAGACGGCATTAACAGAACTTTTAATTTTATTTCTCAAACTACTTTTATAAGAACGGGATTTTTCAAGTCCGCGTCCCGCGCAGATGTAATTATTTGCCGCTTGAAATTTTTTATTTCAATTAATTTTGAAAGCTGCAACTTCTTTCTATCCCTTCGTACTTTTAATAAAAAGACTAAAAGCCCTTACTCTTGATAGATGGAAATAGTAGTTAACGTAATAGTTTATTTATTGACTACCATTCTCATACGTGTTCTCTAAATCACTACTAAGATCTGTCAATAGTCCTAAAGTCTACTAAGGTGTGCACCTTTGACTAAACTGCACAACTGTTGTGCGATTGTCGATTGTTTCGCAGCCAATTCAACTGTTTAGTTACACAACTAAAAATAAGACTAAACAGTTGTGCGATTATGCAGTGTCAAGTGTGCGCACACTCTAAATGTTGACCACGGTCCTTCTAGTGAGATAGACGCTGTCCTTGTTACAAGACTGGTCTAGCTTGGTTCTAAACATGATCACAACCTTATACTATTAGCTTCAGGAACATCCTAAAGTTTTTATAATATAAGGCTCGTTGCTTCCTCCTCTTAAAATATTACCACCACCGGCTCACGTCCGTACGTCCCCTCTGAGGGTCTTGGAGCCTACCCTAAGTAAGGGTGAATAAGCCATAGTAAACTATACTAGCCCATGGTGTTGTCACAGATATCTTTGAATTTGTTCGGCCGATATGTACAGATTGAATCACGATGTTTTCCTTCACCGTGTAAATAATGTACACCTGAAATTCGAAAATCACATTGGTAATGCGGGATTCGAACCCAGGACCTGTAGATTACAAGTCGATTGCTTAAACTCCTATGCCACCGACGCTCTACAAGCTAAAAATATCGTAATTATTATTTTAATAGTATAGTTATAGGTTTACTATTATATTTTTGTATTATTATTATAGCTGATACTACAAACCACTAAGGTGCGACCGGTTTTTTGTCTATCAACACTCAACAGTGACTTGCCATTAGTTGGTAGAGCTTGTTTGTTAGCTTTTAGCTTTTAACGTTTTATATGTCAACTGGCATATGAAGGTAGTTTTAAAAGAGAATATTTTTTTAAATATACCTTTGAGTCGTTGCAATGATACTCTAATGACGACCTCTTCAGACATGAGACGTCCTTTTTGCAATTAGGATGTGGAACAAGAACATAGTTCTACCCGTTTTTCATGTAAAAATCACTACTAGTAAAATGTAACGAAATAAATTCATGACGAATTAAAACCTTAGACAGGATATCTAATAAATTTTAGCTTAAATCTCAATCCTTTTATATCAAGCCTGGTGCGGATTTTTAACTCATTATGGTTATTGAAACATTATTATGTCTAGGCTCGAGTAATGCGATAGTGACCAATCTTATCCTACTAATATTATATATGGAAAAGTTTAGATGAATGGATTGATGTTTGTTAGAATTTGTAGCCTAAACGGCTGAATGGATCCCGATGAAATTTGGCATAGGTATAGAGGACAGTCTGGAAGAATACGTAGGTTACTTTTTTAATTCCACGTGGACGGAGTGGCGGTCGAAAGCTAGTAAAAAATAAAGTACTTATATTTTAGTTAGCTACATTATTTGGGGTAATGCAGTAAATGTTTAACTCTGTAAAAAGACAACATAATAGCATTTCTTTCTTCAGGTGCAAAAACATTTTAATGGAACGGTCTATCCTCGGCGGTATTTCCAAACCAATACGACTTAGAGTCCTTCAAGAAGCGAGCATATCATTTCCTCAAAGGCGGGCAACGCACCTGTGGTTCCTCTGGTGTTGCGGATGTCCATGGGCGTCGTTGACCACCTTAGTGTTCTCGCCGCTCGTTGCACCCTGTTGTTATAAAAAAAAAATGTGTTAAGGTACTTCCCCTATTACCTAGTTTAATATGTCATTACGTAACCCGTCCCATAAAATCTCCATTAAACGGGTGTAAAGTAATTATAACACAATTTGAAGGATAATTATCTCACTTAATTACCAATTGTTTTGGCGTAATTGCAATACGCTCTACAGGGTGTGGTTAAATAACGTTAGAGAAGCGAATTAACGAAACGATTAGACATGATTATTAAATGCTGTTTTTAATGCAAAAAATGGTATTTAAAATGTATTTTTTAAGAACGGTAATTTACATTAGTAATGTACAGAAGGGTCAAAAATATATATTTTTTTTTTTATAATACAAGGTGGCAAACGAGCGGCTACCCGAATCCACCAAAATGGCGAAGCAACCGCTGTCCATAGACATCCGCAATTGCAGATGCGTTGCCTATCCTTAATCGACGGAGGAGACGCACATAAAGACATTCACCCTTCCTATGAGTCTCCTCCACCGTCAAATCCACTTTCCCTTCCCAGCCTTTCCTTATAAGAAAATGGTGGGAAGAGAAAGGATCTTTAATATCGGATTAGTAGAGTATTTTATTAATAAGACAATAAGACCAAACGATCCGCGAATCATTAAATTAAATCATGTCTATCTCTATTCTTAATCTCTATCTTTGTCTATATTTCTGTAGTTATATAATACTATTCACTTTAGGAAGTGATAGAAATTGTGACAACAATCTCCATCCTCAATACAACGTACCAATTACGTGTCTGAAAAATCCTTTACGCAGTCGAAATGTAACCTAAATTATTTCTATGAAATCGCTATCACACGTTATCATAACCAATATCTTTTAGCGTATTTTACATACTGGATACATTACGTTTGAGCATATTCATGAGCCACCGTATGGACCCGAGTGTGGCCCTCACTTTGAGACAAGAGAAGCAATAAATTTATATCTGTCTGGAACGTTTATCCGCCTTTCAGGTCATTTACATCTCCTAGTGTTTAAAATTACGCCTTATGACACGTTACGACAATTTTGACTATATTACAGCAAAACCTGTTCCCGTGCTTCATTCATTTATGTTTATGTTATTATTTACACTAGCTTTCGCCTGCGACTCCGTCCGCGTGGACCTAAAAAAAACAAATGTAAGTAGCCTATGTGTTCTTCCAGGCAATCCTCTACATCTATGCCAAATTTTATGGAAATCTGTTCAGTCGTTTAGGCTACAAACTCTAACAAACATCCATCCATCTAAACTTTCGCATTTATGATATTAGTATGATTTACATTTGTCAAATGTATCAATTGAAAGTTTCAAAATTCAAATGCACAAATGACAACGAAGGCCTTTGACATTGGATACTAATTATCGTAGCATGGCAATCTTGCTTCCTTGATGTTGGCAGCTTGTTTATGGTCCCTTTCCCACCTGAAGGTTTATTTCCAATTATTTTACCCCCTAAGTTTAATAGCGTGAAAATATATAGCCTAAAGCGTGTCGTAAGTGTAGGGCCTCTAATTAAAGAAATAATTATTCAAAAATAGGCTGTGATTGCTGACATCCTACGCCACAAAGTAGTGTGTGTTTATGCTTTGTTATATTAGTTTAGATATTCGTTTTTTAAATAATATTTCACTACATAGCATAATGAGAACTACCTTTTTGAAGTCAGTTAAAAACGCAGAGCCCAGGATAGAGCGAGCAGGCCGTGAGCTGTGAACACCCTCTGCCCTACTTCGGGGATATAGGATATTAAATCAACTCACAGAGTATAAAAAGTTGTATAAAAAGTTAGATCTTTAAAACTACGCAACAGTTTCTTTTACTAGATAAAGTGATTCTAGGGGAAGGTTTATATCTATACTATCTATACTATTATAATAAAGCGTAAACACACACTTCTTTGTTGCCTAAGATGTCAGCAATTACAGCATATTTTTGAATAATTATTTTTTTAATACAAAGCCCTACACTTACGTCAGGCTTTAGGCTATATATTTTCACGCCATGAAACTTAGGTGGTAAATATTTTGGATAAAAACCCTAATGTGGTAAAGAGACCATAAGTTGCTGCCAACATCAAGAAAGAAAGATTGGCGTGGCGGCGACATGTCATGTCATTTTGACATTTGCTATTGATAATTTGACAAATGTAAACAATAAAATAAAGTTTTTATAATTTCACGCGGATGAATCCGCACACGAACAGCTAGTGTATAATATAAACCTTCCTCTTGAAAATTTTGGTAGAAAATATTGATAATTTTAGAGGTTTCTTAGGTAATGTCGTCAATGAAGAGATTTTCGTACCAGTATTGGATCCGTGCGAACCCGGGGTGGGCTGCTAGTTTATAGTAAAATGAATATTCATATATTTTCTTAAAGATATAGTTTAGTTTGCTAATGTTTTCTAATTTTCTGAACATTATTGACATAACATTAATTTTAAATTATTGGTAAAGTAGTTAAGTTATTATATTACACATAAACTGGAATAGGATTTTAGATATTTTCCACAATTATTACTCGAACGTCAAAGAAAATTTACATATGGACATTCCTTTAAATTATGTCCATTCTTAGAAATGTCTCCTACTATGGGAAATTAAATCTCGAATTATTATCACGACATACATAAAAAAAATAGTAAATATCTAGAAAAATCTTATTAAATAAACTATGTATTATAGAATAGACAATGTTATGTAGGATTGATTGCAATAATTGTTAAAATAATATTAGTATTATTAAGTACTTCCATTTTTTATAGTTAATTGAAAATGTTTTGAATTAACTCTAAATTATAACAGACTAGCTTTCGCCCGCGACTCCGTTTGCGTACGATTAAAAAAACCAAAAGTGAATAGCCTATGTGTTCTTCCAGACTTTGCTCTAAACCTGTGCAAAATTTCATGAAGATCCGTTTGGCCGTTTAGGCTACAAACGCTAACAAACATCCATCCATCCATCGTAACTTTCGCATTTATAATATTAGTATGATTTAGTTATAAAATTAATAATACAACATGATCTTGTTCGACTAACGATTGAATCGAGTTTTGAAGACGATCGAGTTTGGGGCAAATGGTAAGGGTGCAGCGTGTGTATAATTTACGATGAAAGATATAAAATATCTTGAAAATATAATTGTGGGTGTCGAGTTGGCAGTAGGGGATTGGTTGTGTGATGTAAGTTTTTATGATTTATTGCAGCTTGTGTTTAGATGCAACACCGTCATAATTCTGTGACTCGACAAAGGCGTTAACAAAAAATATGTCGACGAATGTATTGTTAATGACTGAATTTGATTTTGTCATTGAATTACATGCTTATAGTAAGATGAATGAATGAATGAAACTATTGTTTTTTTTACGCTTGTGCATAGTCATTACAGTACCTATTTATTGAGTAAGTAAGCAAATCAAAATCTAGACAAAACCAATCATACTAATATTATAAATGCGAAAGTTTAGATGGATAGATGTTTGTTAGAGCTTGTAGTCTAAACAGCTGAATGGATTTCGATTAAATTTAGTATAGATGTAGAGGATAGTCTGGAAGAACACATAGGCTACTTACTTTTGTTTGTTTTTTAATTCCACGCGGACGGAGTCGCGGGCGAAATCTATTTCATATTCGAAAGATGAAATAATAATGTCATTGGCATGTTATTTTAAAAAAAATAGTTTACTTCTACTATTTATGTTTAAAAATCTGCTAATTGTAGTTAAAAAAGTACTTAATAAAAGATGAAACGTTAATCATAATAGATTTAAAAAGTAAAAATTTAAAACACTCAAAATTCGAGTCCCTCTTTAAACTTCACTTAAGTGAACTCGCGACTGCCGGCAATAAATTTGCACAGTAACGCCCAATGTTTTTTAAGCGTTCCAAATTTTAATTCTTATCTCCTTCCCATGTTCCTTTCGTATCATTAAAAAAACGGACTGAACAATCTCCTCTTTTACTTGTATAGCCTTATCTTAATAATGCATTTTAAATACAGACGCAATTGTTTGCGATCCTTTCGGAGAATATCCTAAGTAAGGTAAGTCCATGCTTTTAGACAACGGGACGCTCGCTGATTTAATGTGACTAACTTCTTTCCATATTTAAACTGACATTAAAAAGAAGGATCTCCTCAATTTTTTATAGAAATGGAGGCAAACGGGCGGAAAACACCGAGGTGGTAAACGACACCTATGGATATCCGCAACGCCAGAGGAACTACAGATGCGTTGCCGGCCTTTGAGGAAATGGTAGCCTTTAAGAAGGACCCTAAGTCGTCCTGGTTCGGAAATTCCGCCGAGGATAGACCGTTCCACAATAATTCGTCCTCCATTGCCGAATTTAAGGCAGTAATAAATCTCTGATACAAATAATCACTGTATTACTGAATAAATATAAATAAATATAACAAGTACTGAGTACAATAAATCTGTAAATACAAAATGAAATCAATCAAGTAGCAACATTCCAATGAATTGTCACGAGCGAGAAGCGAGCGATGAATCAATTAGAAACAGTCGAGACAATGTAATCGTTGTCGGACAAGTTACGTCACTTGTCCGGTAGACCGCACGACGCACGAGCCGGGGAGCTGTGAAATAAACCACTGAATAATCGAATACACTCGATATTGTACAGACACTTTTAAAGGAGAAAACATAACTAACAATAACAAGGGTTTTTAATTCTGTTTTATTTTATGAATTGTCGAATTAGAAACCGTTGTTAATAACCCTGCTGGTGTAAAAAAACCCATGGACCATGCTGTCCCATGGCTGTTTGACTGTTGGTTGACTACACACATCTTTGAATTTCGTCACTGATATGTACAGGTTACATCACGAAATTCACCTTCAACATATTACGGTTCTTGTGGTGGCAGCATTCATACCCAGGATATGCGAATTAGAGCTGTTACACTATTGTACAACTGTTGTGCGATTGTCAATTGTTTCGCAGCCCATTCAACTGTTTAGTTGCACAACTAAAAATCGAGTAGTGTGCGCACTTCCATATAAACTCATAGGCATCAAAGGGAGATTAAACAGTTGTGCAATAGTTTAGTCAAAGGTGTGCTCGTGCTCTTACAATTCCTTAGACACTGAAGCTTTATTGTATCTTATAGTTGGTAAACTGTTGGTTGGAATATAGAAGTAATAATACCACCCACATTGCGAACAGTTGTATCAAAACACAGCGATGGTACTCCAAAAGAAGACATAAGCACATCGCAGAAGCGACATCTAAAGTGGTCGATATATGGTCCATTTAAGTACTTAAAAGCTAGTAAATTGCTTGCTTTGTTATGCGGCTTAGAGTGGTATAAGTGATAAGAAACAATTACTAAATTACCAGTAGTGATAGATTTGAATTTAAATTGATTACTGGTTTTAGATGATCATGATGATTGCAAGACGAAAGACATGACAGGTATAATTTAGGTGGCGCGTAAAATTTCGTTGTTGCAGAATTTGTTTTTTTAAGTAATGTTTGGGAGGAGGATATAATGTTGTAGTAAATTAGAGAATTCTATCCAGGAATTAGATTACCTCTTCAGACCAAACTTAGACACTACACAATGATATCCAAGGTCATACGCTTGTGATGAAACTTGACAATCTCACTAATATTATAAATGCGAAAGTTTAGATGGATGTTTGTAAGAGTTTACCGCCTAAAGAGCTAAACTGATCTTGATGAAATTAGACAAAGATGTAGAGCATAGTTTGAAAAAACATATAGACTTGCTTTTGTTTTTTTAATTGCACACGAACGGAGTCCCAAGCATAAGCTAGTATCAGAGAAAACAATGCAGGTTACAAGCATACTACGTGTTAATAAATCCTTCATGATCGATCACAACACAATGGCCACTAGCGCCGCCTGTCGGTTGCACCACGCGACAAATCGACGAGCTGGTAAACTTGATGCGTGGGCGCAACTCATTACAATACAACTCTATTGTGCTGTTTATGATATGTAAACACGATGACTTAATATGGATACGACAAGTGTATAGTTTTTGATATTTCGAAGCTTTAATAACACTATAATTTAATGTACGAGTATACTGCAGTATTAATAACAAAGTTCAACACACATTTCAACGTTTACAATCTTAGATTAGTTGTTTACAATCTTGAAGAGATCTGGTTTTGTTTTGTGATGGACAATCAATATAACAACAAATGTCAATGGCTAGCCTATGACACCATACCCAATTTTTTCTATAGCCAAGTTTTAGTGTACCTAAGCTATTGCTTTTATAAAAGCAGAACTTCGATGTTTAGTTTACATGATACTAAACTATCTTACAACTGTTTAGTCTCGCTTTGATTCGATTTAGTTGTGCGACTAAAGAGTTGAATTGACTGCAAAACAATCGACAATCACACAACAGTTGTGGGATAGAGTCAAAGGTGTGCGCCCGCTCTTAAAGAATAAGCTTTTCCTCGAAATATGAACCAGCACAAATGGCATGTCGCTGCGCATTTGTGAGCATTCACGGACTTATCGCCACCAACTCACAAACTCTTTTAATTCGACAGCCATGAAATCTCCGTGCGAAATGAATCACATAATCGGGCTTGAATTTTTTGCAATTAATGTCACAATATTTTATCTCATTATTGAATATCCATTCATTCGGTTTTATGGTGAATCATGTTCTTGGAAATTATCTGATAATGCTTGAGATTTGTATTAGAATAATACTAACAGTCGAAACAGATGGTGATAAATTGCGATTTATGTTTTGTTCTAAACTTTAGACCTTGTCTACAAGGATAGTCTGTTAGTATTAAAGATTTTTGGCTTTCAGCTGAATTGTAAGGGCCACGCGCGACGGGTCGGGGGACCTGTCCTGTGTGACCTGTTTAGAGGGTAGTCTGGCCGAAATATTATTATACGAGAATATATATTTATAAGGCCGGGAGTCCCACACGAAACTGTCCTTGCTGCCTCCACAGCACGGACGGTGCAGTGCGTAAATGCATTCACCGCGACAACAAAAAAAATTTATAGATTTTTGGCTAACCTACATTTGTTCCACGTTCTGGTAGAACATTAACGATCGATGGAAATTAAAAGATAAATTATTTCTGATAAATTCTACTAGATCTAAAGACAAGGTCTCCGGGGACAGAGTCAAGATGGCGTAGGATAGAGAAAATTAGAGACGTTTATTGTATAGGTAGTTTAGTTTCGGCAACGCATCTGTGGTTCCTCTGGTGTTGCGGATGTCCATGGGCGTCGTTGACCACGTCGGTGTTCTCGCCGCTCGTTTGCCCCCTTTTAATATAAAAAAAAAAGTTTTTTTTTATTTAAATCTTGTAGTCTTTAACAAATACTTTATCTAAGAATAATTTTACTGAACGTATAAACATAAAATTATATAGTATAGTTATGGGAAATAATTCAGCCTACAGGAATACTGAATGACATTCACTGTGGGCAATAAAATGTACTTGTAGCTAACGGAATCTCGGTAAGATATGTGAAAACGACATAAATTCAAGCCATTATTCTAGATTTATTGACTCGAGGACTTGCTGGCAAAAGCTAGAATATATTTCGACTAACTGTCGAAGAATTTATATAAGAAAATTACTTATAAACTATCTGTTGCTCACGACTTCGCCTACGTGGAATTAAAAAATAATTAAAAATGTAGCCTACGTTACTCACAGATAAATTACCTTTCCAACGGTGGAAGAAATTTAAAAATCGGCCCAGTAGTTTTTGAGTTATTTACTTAAAATTCTACTTCTGAAGTGAACTTCACGTCTTTTACAAAGGATAATACGCTCACACCGTACTTAGGGTAGGCTTCGAGTCTCTAAGTGGTACGCATAGTGAGCTGGTGATGAATATGTACGCTACATGTCTATACTAATCTTAAGAATGGAGTGGATTCAGATATGACGGCTGATAGTATAAAAGAGCAGCACATACTGTGACGAACTAGCGTAGAGACAAGTACAGGTTGATGATGCCATGTCCATGCTAATCTTTTAATTTACAAGGAATAAATGGATATGTTTGAATCTTGTGTCACAATAGAACAGATCTCAGTTGCAGAAGCTACCAACAATAGCATCATTATACAACTTCAGAAACAATATAAACTGTCTCTAAATGATTCCTTAATAATAGCTACTTTTATAAGAATAATTTAAATGAGATGAATCAACTCTAAGGATAATTCTAAGGATTCGTTAGAAAATTATGGATATACCACTCCAAATGGTTTCTTAGTTAAAAACTAAAACAGATTTGTTGGAATCACAAATAAAATAAGTAATATTTGATACAACTAATGATTGAAAAACTATTCTATTGACAAAAAAATCAATTCAGAGGCCAAAAATTACAGAAAGCAAATACTCAGTTCTTCGAATATTATAATTACGTTATAATTTGTACCTCTACTCGCAAAAAGTCTACTTAAGCAAATTACCTGTTTATTTAAGACCATTAGCAACTCAGTTTTTGTTATATAAAAAATGGTCCAGCGTTTGCGACGTCCATTGACCTTTCGGCTTCGAGTCAGTTACAGTAATTATCAAACCATGTAACGATATTACACTTTTTGATAACTGCCACGAACTTAATCCTCGAAAAGAACTGTCTGAAAGGAGAAAATTAAAGTCGAAAAACGAGCGCATTCATAAATACATCAGGCGAAAACCAATTAAGATCGCCGTCGCCACCGCGCGCCCATCATTCCGATTCAACTGAACTCACTTTTAACGTGGACCAATTATAGTTTAGGAGCTATATACAGTCAGAGGCAATGTATTTCAACAAACATGTTATTTTGACTAATTATTAACGAACTAGCTGTTCCCGTGCGAATTCATCCGCATAAAATTATGAAAAAATTATGTTATTGTTTACATGTGTCAAATTATCAATTGCAAATGTCAAAATGACATGACATGACAAACCTTAGCAATCTTTCTTTTTTGATGTTGGCAGCAACTTATGCACTCTTTCCCACATTAGGGTTTTTATCCAAAATATTTACCCCCTAAGTTTAATGGCGTGAAAATATATAGCCTAATGCCTGATGTAAGTTTTCGGGTTTTTATTAAAAAAAGAATTATTCAAAAATATGCTGTAATTGCTGACATCTTAGGCAACAAAGAAGTGTGTGTTTACGCTTTATTATAATAGTATAGATTTACTTTAACTGTAAGCAAAGAAATGCTTCATTTGACAACTGACTTTAACACGGATTTTGAATTTGGCAATCATTTACAAAAATATTTTTCTAATCTATATCTATATCTATACTAATATTACAAAGAGGAAAGATTTGTATTTTTGTATATATTGAGATAACTCAAAAACTACTGCGCCGATTTTAAAAATTCTTTCACCGTTAGAAAGGTAATTTATCTGTGACTAACATAGGCTATATTTTTTTAGTTCACGAGAGAAATCCCGAGCAACAGCTATAACAAATATAAAGCCTTTTAACGTTGACATAAAGCTTAGCCATGGTGAAAAAAATTATTAATTTTCTCCCAACAGTTTTTGAGTTTACTCATTACATACAAAAATGTAAATCTTTCTTCTTTATAATATTAATATAGAATCCCACAACTGCTGAAGATAATGTTTTTAATTTTATTTTTTACCTAAAACTGTCACAACTAACTCTTAGACTACATTCGCGATGATCGCTTATATTTCAGAACTGTGGTAACGCCCAAAATTTAGATTGGAATACATCGGTCAAAGATTGTTTTACTTTAAAATATGAACTTTATTGCTTTGTGTTTAGGATAATATTTCTTTGTTTGGTGTATAGAAGCCAGTAATTGCCGAGTAGCAGATTTAAACAAACTAAATCCTGAGATATACGCTTTGAGTCGCTATCACTTATCTCACGTACCTATGTCAAAATGAATTAAAGTCCAACTTGGCGATAATTCTCCGTCCTTATCACACTACGTGGTTAAGAGAGAGATGGAGTATTGTAACATGTATGCATGTTGTCATCGTTGTAAAATAAATCGATTTATGAACTCTTGCGATGTTGACGTGAAATTCGCTCGAGTTAAAAGTAAGTCGCTTGAAATTAAGGCATATTGTATTCTTGTTTTTATGAATATTTGATGAATACATAAACGATTTTGAATATTAAAAACCATTATATGGTGTAGACAGGGATTATAACTAGTTATTTTTTTTTAAATGTTTTGTTTTATTCTCGCTGATGCTAGATTTCGATTTATAAACAAATGTGTAACTATAGAATTCGTTCGAGTTACGAGTTACATCGAAACAAGAGATTTGTTTTCCCCTATAAAATTAGTACAGTAATTTTTTTTGTATATTAAACATTTTCATGTCCTTTTATCAGTAAATTTTTCATCGACTCATTTCAACGTCTGTATAAAGTCAAATTGAAAACGCTACGAACGTATTAAAATGAAATACGCCTCGTATTTCACTCATTGTGAATTTTTTGGCAGGTTGTTTAAAAATGTATGAAAGATCGCAATCAATTCACATGGAATTCAATTCGATGGCGTTCAGCGACAGCTTTTTGAAAGCTACATATTTATATAATACTAGCTGTTCACGTGCGGCTTCATCCGCGTGAAATTATAAAAACTTTTTTTCATTTTCATTTGTCAAATTCTCAATTGCAAATTTACCGTTACCACAATAACCTTGCTTCCTTATTGTTGACAGCTTGTAGTTTATGGTCCCTATCCCACATGAAGGATTTTTTCCAATTTATGTACCCCCTAAGTTTAAAAGCGTGCAAATATATAGCCAAAAGCGTGTCGTAAGTGTAAGGCTTTTTATCAAAGAAAGAATTATTCAAAAATATGCTGTGATTGCTGACATCCTATGCCACGAAGTAGTGTGTGTTTACGCTTTATTATATTAACCACTCCGACCGCGTGGAATTAAAACAAAAACAAAAGTAAGTAGCCTATGAGTTCTTCCAGACTATCCTCTACATCTATGTCAAATTTCATCGAGATCCGTTAAGCAGTTAAGGCTACAAACTCTAACAAAATTCCATCCATCTATCTAAAGTTTAGCATTTACATTTTCTAGACTCTGACCCTTCAGTGAAGACGTACAATGAGCTAATAATAACTTATGTTTAGCTATACTTATAAATAAATCAACTTAACCTTGTTATTTAGATATAAATCTTTATTGTAATTTTATTACTCATTGTGTTTTGAGGACACATAAATAGACTTTAGGCTTAAATTTTGAATACATTAATTTTATGTCCGTGTTAATATTGACATTAGGAAATATTGCCGGCGTTTGGGCGCCAAATTTTATTATGTGCTAATCGCGGAGTTGTAAGATTTATACACAGTATGGTTTATTTTACTTGGCTTCAATAATACGATACAAAGATCTTTATTTTTACAATATTATAATATTACTCTATTTTATTACTCTATTTTATTAATCTATTGGGAAACGGATTTGAATATCTAAATAAAATAGTTATTTACATTACGATGATTTTTATATAAATTGATATTGATATTTATTGGCTGCTAAAATTATTATCCATTTTGATCGTACTCATTTTATATTACTTAATCTACTATTATTATCTACTAACTATAAATCCAAAAAAGCGAATTTTTAACATATATGACGAATATAATATAGTTGTTAATTAGTAATTTGACACACACTGTATAGCGGCTAAAGCAACTGACGTCATAAAGTCAACACTGCATACTAATTAAATACCACGTGCTTCCTTCCTGCCTCGGAAGTCTTAAAATTGTTATAAAAATAATAAGTTTAGCACTGATGTGAGCGTTAGAAAAGTATTAACATATTACGTGTTATTCTTACAGTGAATTATAATACAATAGTAATAATGTACGAAAATTACTGTTATTTCTGTTGTCTTTAAACTGAAAGAAAGGGATGTTTTATTTGATGGCGGAGGAGACGAATAGGATTGGGAAATATTCTCTTTATGTGCGTCTATTCCTCCGTCCATTACCGGTAAAGCAACGCATTGGCAATTGCAGATGTCTATGGGCAGCGGTCTCTGCCGAATTCGGATGCCGCTCGCTCGTTTGTTATTTATATTATAAAACACAAAAAAGAGCTTTAAGGTAATCTATTGTTCTTTTAATCCGTTAAATCTGTTTTTAATTATTATATGCATATCTATTATTACAATTCGTATGTACATGTCTGCCTGAGTTATATTCCCGTCTCATTCCACATTCGCTATGGATTATTCACTAATATTTTACCATCCTCAGTGTACAAGATATCTTTGAAATGTTTATATAGGCTATTACATATATTTACGGTTAACGAACGAGGTTTAATACTTAACTAAAAGATATAAATTAGATTTGGATAGATATTAAATTCGTAAATGCAGAATAAACGTTAGAACCAGTATAGGGATCAGAGCTTTTAATGTTGTTTGATGTTATAAGATTGCGTGTGCGTATGAACTTTAAGCAGTAATCAGAAGTTTTGAATTCTTCGCTAGATAACTTATCCTGTATTAATTGGAAGATTTTTTATGTTATCGTTATGTTGTTGTTTATTTAACACTAGCTTTCGCTCGCGACTCCGTCCGCGTGAAATTTAAAAAATAATAAAAAATATATAGCCTTTGTTACTCACAGATAAACCTTTTTAACGGTGAAAGAACAAAATTGGCCCAGTAGTTTTTGAGTTATTTCAATACATATAAAATACGAATCTTTCCTCTTTATAATATTAGTATAGATAAACAAAAATACAATTCTTTTATAAGTGAAACATCTCAGATAAGTACAATAGATTTTGAAATTTAAAATTTAACCCAGACTTTTTCAATAAAAGCTATTAAATTCAGATTTTGTGTGCGTTTTCATATCGTTATTTATTAATGTTCGTTGTTGGTTATTTAACATTAAAAATAGGCTATTTTACTTAGGGATAATGTATCAATTTCATGGTAAAATAATTTTTCATATGAGTATAATAGTTTTGGAGTTTATTAGTTACAAACATAAATACAATTCTTATATAAGTGAAGCGACTCATGATATTATGTACAATATCCTAACGTAGATTTTGAAATTCAAAATTCAACTCAGACGTTTCCAATAAAAGCTATTAAATTCACATTTTGTGTGCATTTTCATATCGCTAATAAAAGTTGAAGTTCGAAAAAAATCCAAACCGTATAGTGATAAGTGGTATGAGATAAGAGACACCCAAGTAGTTCTCGGTAAGGCCGTCGCCGGAAATCGGTAATGAAGCCTCGATCAATGTTGAACGGATATCAAGTTGATCCAGCTGTGCGACTTAACACCAACTTAATTATGCAGAGTGCTTAACACTCCAATGTTCCTTGATCGAAATGATATTGAAATTTTGTTGCCTTTTCAAGATTTTTTTTACCCTTTTCTTATAGATTACAGATATTTTAATTACTTATTACTTCATATTAATAGTATAATAATCTCTTATTAAATCTATACTATTTCTATACTATCTATACTTCTATACTATTATAATAAAGCGTAAACACACACTACTTTGTGGCGTAGGATGTCAGCAATCACAGTATATTTTTGAATAATTCTTTCATTAATAATAAGCCCTACACTTACGACACGCTTTAGGCTATATATTTTTACGCTATTAAACTTGGGGGATAAATAAATTGGAAAAAACCTTCATGTGGGAAAGATACCATAAACTACAAGCTGCCAACATTAAGGAAGCAAGGTTGCTATGGTTTGTCATCGTGACCTGTCATTTTGACATTTGCAATTGATAATTTGACACATCTAAACAATAAAATTAAAATTTTCATAATTTTATGCGGATGAAGTTGCACGGGAACAGCTAGTAGGATATAAGCGCCAACAGCCTAATGGTTTGGGGTACGGACTACCAATCTTGAGGTCGAGGGTTCGAATCCCGCCATTCGACTATTATCGTGAACCATATCCTAGCACAAGCCTAGAGCTTACTTGGAACGGTTGGTATGGCCTTATCATTTTAACAATCATACTAATATTATAAATGCGAAAGTTTAGATGGATGGATGTTTGTTAGAGTTTGTAGCCTAAACGGCTGAACGGATTTCGATGAAATTTGGTATAGATGTAGAGGATAGCCTGGAAGAACACATAGGCTACTTGCATTTGTTTATTTTTCAAATTCCGCGCGGACGGAGTCGCGGGCGAAAGCTAGTCTTACATATTTAAATGTCGTTCCAGTATTCGGCCGTTAGAATATTCAAATTTGGAGTTTTTACACAAAAAGTCGTGAAATATCTAATATTCTATTTCAGCATAGAAATAGTAATAGAATAGACACGGCAAACACGATCGTGTTTACATAACATCCGCATATTGTTTTTTTAGTATGTGATAATATTTAGTCAGCCAGACAAAAGCCCAGCCAGTTCTATTTGTTTATAGTATCGATATCCCTTTTAGCGGCATTTCTCAAAAAGTTCTTAAAAAAATCAAATCGTTTTTATGCGAAAAACATCATTCACGGATGTGTGGCGCCTGGGACGGTGTTAAATAAATATAGTGCGACAAAACTTGTCTGGCCCGTTTAACAAGAATTAAATTAAATGACAATAAGTCAAAACAGTAATCAATGTAAATTTACTTCTAGATCCCTTTTTTTTATAGTATAAGTTGGCAAACGAGCAAGCGGCCACCTGAATCCGCCAAATAGCGTAGCGACCGCTGCCCATAGACATCCTCAATTGCAGATGCGTTGCCTACCCTTAATCGACGGAGGAGACGCACATAAAGAGGATATTTCCCCTTCCTATGCGTCTCCTCCACCGTCAAATCCACTTTTCCTTCCTATCCTTTCCTCTTTAGAAAAGGGTGGAAAGGGGAAAGGGACTAAAATTAGGCCTCCGGCACCACACTCATCAGACGAAACGCGGAATTGCTTCCACTTCACGCCTGTTTTCTGTGTGGTCGTGGTATTACACCGGGCGAGCCGACCCATTCGTGCGAAGATGTTAAAGCGGGCTCTACCACTGTTAAAGCGGGCTCTACCACTGTCATATTGTAACTGTCCCATCATTTTATCTGTCATTTTCTATGCCTAAGTACGTTTTAAATATTTTATAACAGAACTAACCGCAATATCAACGCATCTCTTAACGGGCCAGCTAACTTAGTCGGACTATACGATCGCTTGTTGTCACAGAGAAAAAAATCTATTTGCATGTGTTAAATATTCGACCAGAAATATTTGTAGTTTGACAGCTTTGTTGGACTCGACAATGTTTCTAAACAATGAAACATTGTGACTTGTCAAATGGTATTTAAATTAACTTGTGGGGTTTGGTTTGATAATGATTCTTGTACTAGCTTTCGCCCGTGACTCCGTCGGCGTGGAATTAAAAAAATGAGTAGCCTAGGTGTTCTTCCAAACTTTCCTCTAAATCCGTTCAGCCGTTTCGGCTACAAACTTTAACAAACATCCATCCATCTAAACTTTCGCATTTATAATATTAGTAAGACATTAAGTCCACTACAGAGTTAAGAATAAATCAGTACTATGCCGTAGCGGCGCAAGACTAGACCATTGACATACACGTCCCTTCTCTATGACATCTGTCAATGTCAATCAGACCATTATTAACGAGGTAATCAAGAGGTTACCGCCATGTGGCGTATGAAATCGACTACCATTATTCCGATAGTCGTTTCGGTGGATGGATAGTGAAGAGCTTCGACCAACGACTCAAGAATCTCTCGCTAGACAGTTGGATGAAGGGCCCGATTCAAAAGGCAGTTACTTTAGAAATCGCACGCATTGTGAGGAGGTTCCTGTCTCTGCAGTCCTGACCACTGGTTGCGTGAGACATCGGATTCCGGTTGTGCTTTATTTTTTACATAATATAATTTTTTTTTATTTTTATTTTTATATAGTTAAATCATGTAAAATAAATTAAGTAGTAAGTAAGTCAATAAAGATATTATATGGGATAAAATAATAAACATAAAAATAATCTATTTATAGGCATATATTATTTAAAAAGTCTCGCGGTAGTCAAATTTCGAGGTAATAATAGACAATTTACCATTTCAAAAGACTTGATATTTTAGCATGTATAACAAATTGCTTCACAAAACGTCTAATTCTTTATTTAACGAACAACAAATTAACTATACTTTAATTAAAACGAACATAAATTATAGTTAAGCGTTTTTACAATCCATTTTAATTGTGCTGTCTTTTTTAATGCTTTCGATGGGCTATTATAGATAAGTATTACGGCTACTAGTTTTGTTTAATGAAATATCGATCTTATTTCTATACTAATAAAGATGTTAATTGATACTCATGATTTACGTAACTATTGACTTGAAAATCAATGACAACAATTAGCATTTTTTAATTTACTAGCTTCCAAACGCGACTCCGTTCGTGTGGAATTAAAAACAAAAGTAAGTAGCCTATGTGTTCTTCCAGACTTTGCTCTACTTGGCAAATTTGGCAATGGCTCGCCAGGTGCAATACCACGACCACACAGAAAACAGGCGTGAAGTGGAAGCAATTCCGCGTTTCGTCTGATGAGTGTGGTGCCGGAGGCCTAATTTTAGTCCTTTCCCTTTTCCACCTTTT
Organism: Papilio protenor; assembly: GCA_029286645.1. Taxonomy (NCBI): domain Eukaryota; kingdom Metazoa; phylum Arthropoda; class Insecta; order Lepidoptera; family Papilionidae; genus Papilio; species Papilio protenor. The sequence continues at coordinate 2,305,143 of JAGSMZ010000014.1, read as the reverse complement.
TCTTAAGAGTATAGGATGGGAAAGAAAAGTGGATTTGACGATGGAAGAGACTCATACAAAGGGAAAATATCCTATTTATGTGCGTCTCCTCCTCCGTCAATGAAGGGTAGGCAACACATCTGTAATTGCGGATGTCTATGGGCAGCGGTCGCTTCGCCATCTCTGTTTGCCATCTTATAATATAAAAAATGCAAATTTTTGTATCATTGTCGGTTTTTGCGATAGTCACTTGATATTTTTTTAAGTATAATAACATTTTATTACCAAGGAAAATGTAGATGATTCAACGAGTAAAAAATTCAGATAACCCATACGATTGCCTTTATTGCGAGTATACTAGGAAGGTTGGGTCATAACTGTTACGTTTATACTGACTCATTCCTTGAAAAATGGTAATATGTTAGTTCTCAGTAACATATTTACCGCGAATAAATTAATTATAAATTTCATAGTGTTCTCTATTAGCGGTATATTAAATCCTAGAAATCTAAATGTTATTTAAAAGGGATTCCATTGAAATGTTTGTTAATTAAAATGGATGTAAAACTTCAAGATTTTTTATATAATAGAACTAGCTGTTCCCATGCGACTACATCCGCATTAAATTATAAAAATTTCATTTTATTGTTCACATTTGTCAAATTATCTATTGCAAATGTCAAAATAACATGACATGATGTCAAACCATGGCAACCTTGCTTCCTTGATGTTGGCAACAACTTATGGTCTCTTTCCCACATTAGGGTTTTTATCCAAAATATTTACCCCTAAGTTTAACAGCGTGAAAATATATAGCCTAAAGTGTGACGTAAGTGTAGGGCTTTTTATTAAAAAAAGAGTTATTCGAAAATATGCTGTGATTGCTGACATCTTAGGCAACAAAGAAGTGTGTGTTTACGCTTTATTATATTAGTATAGATTATAGAACTATGGTCTTTTGCGAAAAAAAGTAGGCAAGGCATTGTAATTATGGACGTCTATGGACAGCTGTCGCTTCGCTGACTCGGCGAATTCTGGTAACCAGTTGCGTAGTTTAGTTAGTAGTTGCTTAGTAGAAGTAAAAGGTGGCTTTTGATATATATAAAAAAAAGTCGAACCGAGTTAGTATTAAGTCTATTGTTATCAAAAGCTTTATGAAAAATATTTAACACTGATTTCCTGTGTTATATGTAATTGAATTCTAAACCAAAGCGACATTTAAATACGCATTAAAAATCTATACTAGTATTACAAAAAAGAAATATTTGTATTTTTGTATGTATTGAAAAAACTCAAAAACTACTGGGCCGATTTCAAAATACTTTCACTATTGAAGCTACGTTATCAGTAAGTAACATAGGCTATGCTTTTTATTATTTTTTAATTTTACGCGGACGGAGTCACAGGCCAGTCTATACTTATTATAATAAAGCGTAAACACACACTTCTTTGTTGCCTAAGATGTCAGCAATTACAGCATATTTTTGAATAATTATTTTTTTAATAAAAATCCCTACACTTACGTCACGCTTTAGGCTATATATTTTCACGCCATTAAACTTAGGGGGTAAATATTTTGGATAAAAACCCTATTGTGGGAAAGAAGTTGCTGCCAACATCAAGAAAGAAAGATTGCTAAGGTTTGTCATGTCATTTTGACATTTGCTATTGATAATTTGACAAATGTAAACAATAAAATAAAGTTTTTATAATTTCACGCGGATGATTCCGCACGCGAACAGCTAGTCGTTAATAAAGTTTTTAAATGACTACGATCTAAGGAATCCTTTTAATAAACTCCGATGGTATCGCACTTTCCCAAGTGACGAGGAACTTTAATCGTGTACAAATAACGAAGCAAGAAGCTGCGCGGTTGCGAGCCAAAAGAGTTAAAGATCAATACACTGAACTCTTATACACGTATTATCTAAATAGGAATCTTTTTAATTTGCCCAAGGTCGGGCTCCAATGCTTCGCATTGATTTGAGCTGGCGATTTATTTCACCGAAGAAAAAAAATACTCTGGCGTTTATCTTATGACGATCTTTGCGCGTGGGACAAGTGAAAAGTAGGTAACGTTTTTTTTAACAATAAAAGAAGCAGTGTACAATAATAATACTATTATATGAGTAATAACCTTAATTTTCTAGTGCTAAAACATCCGTACATATTCATATTGTTTGTCTAATTTTTCAAGATATGAAGGAAAGAAAAAGAACTTTTAGCCAAGTATTTTGACAGTTTAAACAACTCCAATAGTCCTAAATATTCCGTAATACATTTTACGAGAGAACAAAATAGATAATATTAAAGTTTTGTAATGTTTTTAAATGGGTACGAGCAAGAAAGATAACGTCAAGTCAATAGGTATAGTTATCTTGTTAAAATTGTCATCGCAGTCGCTTTCGTCAATAAATTGGGCCATACCACAAATGAGTGTTCTTATTTTTAAAAGATATTTCATGTACAAACTTATTAAGGCATGGAACATTTCATACATGAATGTTGTAATGTATGAGACAGCCGGCATAATAACTCATTCATAAAATTACATGCTTTTATTATTGGTTAATATATAGTTGTGCGCGCTATTTGATTTTTGTCACAAACATTTATGACATACAGAGAAGTTCTTTAAAACGACAATATTAATTCTTGCGATTATAAAATTATGATTTACACAACATAAATTCCAATAAGTGTATTCAGATGAGCCAAGTAAATATAGATTTGGCTCGGTTTTATGATTTTTATTATTGCAAAACACATAAAATGCCATCCCAGTAATCTGATAACCATAACACCAGAAGTCTGTAGATACTATGTTCCTGGCCTTAAGTAAGGTTTTAAATAATTACCACAATAATCGACTTCTATGTTAATATTTATTTTTAAATTCAAAAAACAAAAAGTAGCCTATGTGCTCGAGACTATACTCTACATCCATACCATTTTCATCGATATCCGTTCTGTAGTTTAGGCTATAAACTGTAACAAACGTCCATCTAAGCTTTCGTATTCATAAAATTTGTAAGTTTTATCTCAGTTCCTTAATGTAATGCTAATGGTCATTGACCTATCATTGACCAGCTTAGGTAGCATTTAAACGGCAGATAAGAAATAAACGGTTCAGACCACACATATCGACACCCGAAATCTGTAACAAGGTCATTTATATCGATATTATTAGTCTAATAGGCATTGACAGGCTTAACATGGTTTAACGCGGTGATTAACGAAGGTAGCCGAGTGTACCCGATGCACGTGTCGTTGGTAAATCGTGTATGTTGCCGGTTACTAATTTGACTAATCAAAATTGTATTGTATATAACGGATTCATTCACAAAATGATATCTATTGTACTTTGGACATTTGTGAAGGTGCATTGGTTTCACAGAAAATGACAGCTAATGAATTGTCACCATTACAAAGCGTCGATATGTTAAACTATTACACGCCAATTTGTGAATAAATTCGGTCGATTTGCCACTTACCACGTCTTTACAGTACCAAGTATCACATGAAAATCACAAACTGACGTAGTATACAATTTACCGGTGACACTCACACCACCGTGTATACAATAGAGTGTCGGCACGGTCTATAATATCTTAGCGTAGTGTTCAAGTGTTATGGCTTGTTGTAGAAAAACGGTTAGTGTGAAAGAGAGAACGCGAAAGAGACAGAACAAGTCGAGGTGCATCATGGAAGGTGTAAAAGACGAAACACGAAAGTGACGCGTGTTTTAGTGTTGGGCGTCTTTTATAATGAAGAGAGTTTTTTATCGATAACTATTCATTGTCATAATTACAAATTAACCTAATGTAATTAGGTAATATTTCAATGTAAGTGTTTTATCGAAACAAGTGAAGAACATAAAACATAAAAGTAAACAACGAGTGCATTTCATTAATAAAATTAATACAGTCAAAATGATAACAAATAAATGTATGGCTTGTTTAATAAACTCAACAATTATAGTATTTTTGTTTTTACATAGTGGATAACGTTACGTTTATATGAAATTATTCCTTATTAGTTACGAAGCTAAATAAATTAATATTCGAGAGTTTTTAGAAAGATAAAAATATTAGTCTTAGTTTGAATCGATATCGATAGCTAAGTTATTCAATATGTCACATCACTAAAGGTCACGGCCCAAACGCCGCCTCGAAAACGGGTTCCTTGCGGATACATCGAAGACGACTAAATAATAATAATATCCAACTTGCCGCCGAGAAAAATAAAGTGTCCGTACAATGGAAATAAAAGCAAACCTTACACACCTCTCGAATAGGCCTTTTTTGAGAGGTAGGTTTGAAAACTTGAAAGGATGAGTGAGGCTGCTATTGAGGCAAGGAATTAAAAAGTGGAGTATATTCGAAAAAAAAATTATAATAAAACGCGCTCGCGATCTTCACAATTCTGAAATGAGAGGTATAGGTTTGAATGGCTTGAATTTATAATGGATGTAGTTTTGAAAGCAGCTTTGAATCTAGCGTTTGCGTTGGTCAGAACATAGTAAAATAGCTTCTTTACAATTATTTTTGACTGCGTATGCGTTATCTTGTTATAGGACTAACAAAGGATGACCCAGTTAAACCTTTATTTCAACGTTTCAACAATCTATACTAATGTTATAAAGAGGAAAGATTTGTATTTTTGTATGTATTGAAATAACTCAAAAACTACTGGGCCTATTTTGAAAATTCTTTTACCGTCAAAAAGGTAATTTACATAGGCTATATTTTTTTATTTCACGCGGGAGAAGTCGCAAGCAACAGCTAGTAAACTATAATTTTGAAATACATGCATTTATTTCATACACACAACGGACATACACTTATAGAAAAAGTTGAGGAGTTTTATCTTATTTTTTTTTTCCAACTAGTTTTATCATCATCATCATCATCATCTCCTTATCCTACTCCCGTAGGGTCGGCGCAACAGGTTTTTGTCCTCCACATAACTCTATCATACGTCATCTCAGTCATCACTCCCTTTTTGTTTTATATTTTTGTTTTATTTGAATTGCCCTGTATCCCTTTTTTGTCTTTAGATTGATAAATCTGTTATGATTATTAAGTTCAGTTTATTACAAGTGTATAGCGACCTCTGACTATCTACTCTCCTTTTTACATCTTGGGAAGGGGGGGTGGCTGAAAAGCAGCTCGACACTGGATCTCAACCAGTATCGGTTAAGCTGAACCTCCCCCTTTTGCCATCTGTTACTAATTTTCATAAATCTTTCTTATTTTGTGTAACTTTGTATATTTTTTTGAATGGCAATAAAAAGGTTTTTTTTTATTTTTTTTAAAACCCAGATTTAAATAAAACATCGAAATTCATGTTGAAAAGTGCTCTAATTTTACAATTTATGTTGAATCTGTATAACAACAAAACTCACGCCTAACCTAGAGGGGTAAGCAGAATACGTAGGTACCTCCATTTGGCGCGGTATTTTTAGTTAAATCCATTTTATGTCTGCGTGGCAGTTTGTCTTTTTTATTTTATCCAAACATTTCGGTAAATTAGTGAATATTTAATCATAACAAGTAAGTTACAAATCTATTAAGCATAAAATAATCATTATACATATAGTTCCCATCACGTTTGAATTGGCATATGCAAATTTTTTATTAAATACAAGTTCTTTTGTAAGTTAACAATCTTAGATTACAAATTTATACAAAGTTAATATTCATTTGAATATCATACAAGCTAAAGGAATTTAATTGAAAAAAGTTTGAAAGGAAAAAAAATTGAATATTAAACAAATATAAAAATATTTTTTTCTAAGATTTAACACCGACGTCTTTGTAAAGCAAATATCTTGAATGAAAACTTTATGGTCTTTGCCGTGTTAGCCAATTATTGTTTCCATAAGCAAAAGTGACATAACGAGAAGTTAATCTATACATATAATAAAACTGGAGTGTCTATTTGTAATATCAAAAGAAAAAATCCAGATTTCAGGAACATGATGTATTTACGTTGCTGAAAACGAAAATCGCATTTAATTTTTTTTGTCTGTCTGTATGTCTGTCTGTCTGTCTGTAAGCTCCGAAACGGCTGGGCCGATTTCGACTGGACTGAAGGGTAGCTGACATATTATAGGCTACTTTTTATCCTAATTTTGCGTGGACGAAGTCGCGGGGAACAGCTAGTCTATAACATTATATTGATTCGACGCCCACGAATTGTATTACCAAAAAGGGTAAGTTGCTTAAGGACTTTATATTTTATTTCTACTACTGCAATACGATAAGTATAGAAATGCTTTATGGTTAAAGCCATAGCATTTTTACTTCGTTAAGATGCATAAATTGTACAGAAAACATTATCAACCCTAGCCTATGTTTATAAGCCTTCATTTTTGTAGACGGTAGCCTGTCGCCAACCCCGCTTGGTTGACTTAAAACTAACATTGATTAAAACGCCATTTTATTTAAAAAAATAAAACGAAAATCCCTAAGTGAAGTTTAGGAGATGAATCGAACGACACCTAACTCGGTTCACGTCACGTCAAGATGCAAATACTTAGTTAATCGGTAACAAAATCAAATATAAAAAGATTTTTTTTACGTACATAAACCGTTTTGATGATCCTCATTCGATGTGGATGAAGGTAAAAGTCAGTTTTTGTATGTACGAACAAAAACCGACGTCAGAAACAGATAAGAATGCGAAAAAGAGTTTTAAAAAATATTATATTTGTGAAAATAAGAATAAAAGATCCGTCTACATGCGCCCTACACGGGTAGCCGCGACCGCAGGGAACTTAGGGTTGTCGATATGCACAAATATTATTGGACAAGTAACAATATGTACAAGATAATTTATTTATTTTAATTGCGTGTATGGCTTTAAATCTAGTTGTGAAAAATTTACAAAAGAGAAGAAGTTTTTTACATCAAAATTAAAAGTTAGATTGAACAAAAACTTAGACCAAAGTAAAGTTTATTTAATCACCTTCTTCTTCTAAAAACTAAAATAAAATATTCGTGTCAATAAATAAAACATTTGCTATTCTTATAAATCGTAATAAAAATAATATTTCATTTCTAAATATTGATCCCTTTTATGAAAATACTGCCTGACACCGATACCGACACCGCGTAATTTAAGAAAAAAGATAAATAGTCTATGTGTTCTTCCAGACTATGCTCTACATGCCTTCCATAATGATCCGTTCAATTAAGAGATACCTTATAAACTTCCGTCCACACAAACTTTCGCATTATTAGAAAGATTGACAACCCTAAGCAGAGAGGGCATATCGCACAGTGCGAACGCTTGTCGGCATTCATATTCCGTTCACTCGCGAGCGATGACTCTTGTACTGACATATTAAATCAGTGTATAAAATAAACACAAAACTTTATACTTCGTCTGATAACAGTTTGATTGAATTTAATTCACACTCGTTGAAGTTTTATTAATTTAAATATTTATTATCAAAATTACCATCTTAAAATGTGATATAAATATTTATTATGTTTTTCTTTATGGTTTTTGTTAATCTTTCAAAGGCCTTGGATTTTTTATACCTTGTCTAAAGACCGCTACATACGCTTAGTATTAACTGAACAGTTCGACTGTACAGTTCAACTGGCAGTTAAATTGTGCATACTGAACACTAACTAGTCTGTAGCAGTTAGTGTTTAGTCTGTAGTAAACTAGACTAACTGAACAGTTCCATTATATAGTTAAACTGGCCGTTAAAATTGTGCGTATTGAACATTAACTACTACAGAATAAACTAGACTAACTGAACAGTTCATATTTTCAATAAAAACTGTCAGAATTGTCTGTAACAGTAGGGAAGACAAATGACGAAAGAAGATTATAATGCGACAAACTTTTCTGACCCGTTATGGGATTAGTTTTGTCAGAAAATGTGTACCTTCTTAGGCATAAAAAATAATACTTGACAAGACAATTACAGTCCGTATATCTCGTGGTTTTTTGACACCGTCATTAACAAGCAATCATATTAATATTATAAATGCGAAAGTTTAGATGAATGGATGGATGTTAGAGTTTGTAGCCTAAACGGCTGAACGCATTTCTATGAAATTTGGCATAGATGTAGAGGATAGTCTAGAAGAACACATTGGCTACTTGTATTTGATATTTTTTAATTCCGCGCGGACGGACTCGCGGGCAAACGCTAGTTGTAACATAATTTCGATTATGGCCTCCTAGTCAGATAAGTTTGACATGTGTTTTAACATTTTTAATTTCACTACACTAAGCCTGTTCTGACATAACAGAAAGTCTGTAGCTTGATGTGAACTAAATCCTATTGAAGCGTTGCAAGGCTTAATAAAGCGATTCTTAGCAGCTTAATAGAAATTGATTATTCTGCTCCAAACTATAGAATAAGCCAAGCTACGGAACAAAGCCGGTCAATGTTCAGTGTACCTAAATGTAATTACAAAGGCGCATAGATTGACAAATTTTGTTAATTTTAATTAAACTATCAAAGTAATAACAAAGTTATTAATTTGGATTATTGAACAGTTATTACAATGTTATTTATTATTAATAGAATAATAAAAACGATATTAACGACTAATTAATAATGTCACATACGACATTTTATATAAAATTATATTAGTTCTTTTTGATCATGTGGTGACCTTTTGGCATTTGTTTCTCATCTATGACCCTTTCGGGTTTTTTCCCATTGGGTGGATTTATTGTATGGATTCGATCGTCCCAACGGGAAAAAATCCATTGGCTTGATAGAATCCGACCCAACGTGACCTTTGACTAGGATTTAGACGACTGTTGTTATATTTAAATTTTTGATTGTTAAAATCACATCAATCATTTTTTTTATTCAGTGAAATACCACGGTTAGACGCGGACATAAACTAGAAAGTGTTAAGATTGAATGTCCATGGCTACTAAAGTAGAGGAAGGCCGAAGAAAAGATGGATTGTGTGAAAGAGGATACGCTTAAGAAGTGTATTCAGATATTCAGCTGATAGAAATGTATGGAAGCGCACAGTGCCGACCCAAAGGGACAAGGACAAGTTGGCGATGAGTGAAATACGACGGTTAAAATTGTAAAATCTCCAAGTCATAAAAACACAAGCAGCTATTGTAAACGCGAGAAGCTCTTTTGTCCCAGTCTCTTCTATTCACTTTGAATATTGCAGTCATTAAGATGCAATTAACGTACCTAGGTAGTAAACAATGAATGGCTTACGTCGGTGCCCCTTGGGAGCCACTTCAAAGGTCTTGCGTGAAATGAGTTCAAGGGGACTGTGGTAGAAATAGTTTATACTAGAAAAGTAGAAAACACGAATAAAATTGTTATACAATTATATCGTGATAAAGACTTTACATATATATTTTCCTCTAAATTATGAAAATTGTAACTATTTTAAAACTACAAACTTCAATCTTTCAAAAGGCCCAACTTTAGTTCCTTTTCCTTCCCACCCTGTTTCTCATAAGAATAGGATGGAAAGGGAACGTGGATTTGACGGTGGAGGAGGTGCATAGAAAGAGGAAATATCCTTTTTATTTGCGTCTCCTTCTCCGTCGATTAAGGGTAGGCAACACATCCGCTTTGGCAAATGTCTATGGGCAGCGGTCGTTTGGCCATTTTGGCGGACTTAGGTGGCCACTTGCTCGTTTGCGACCATATAATATAAAAAAAAATCTTTGTATAGACGTGGGTTAATTCAGATATTGTAGTATAATGTACTTCTTTCCATGGTTCGACCATATCTCCACTTAAGTTCGTGATCAAACTCTGGTCTATTTACGATTAAAAAAAAAAAAGAAAGAATTGTGACTACATCCATCTATTTGGTTGATTTAAAATCAACTTGTACACTCAGTTCTTACTGTCTTTTGTCTAGTTTCTAGAAGGAATCAGTAAGGGCGTGCACACAGCTAAAACTAAACTATCGCACAACTGTTTAGTCGCGCTTTGATTTTTATAAGCTTATATGGAGGTGTGCACACTACTCGATTTTTAGCTTTGCAACTAATCAGTTGAATTGGCCGCGAAACAATCGACAATCGCGCAACAGTTGTGCGATTATCTAATTTCAGGTGTGCGCTTGCTTTAGAGCTCGAGTTTATAACCTAAACAGAGGATTACCACAATAACTAGTCAACAAGCTAATTTAGAAATAACAGTTGGATATTATGATTCAAAATTACTTAAACTAACAAGCTGTAAGCGCTAAACAGTTTTTAGTCTAGCTATTCAGTTATAATTGAAATACTCGGTTATACTTAGAGCTTAAACACTTAAGTTAGTTAATAGTTAACGACTAGTGGTCTGGAATCTTTAGCGATAACTTCGGCAAATTGTACCACTTAAGAATCACGACGTAAGCTCTTTAAGTCGTACGATCTCTTTAAAACAATAAAAGTATTATAACAATATCGTTGAATCAATAATAGAGAAGATAAGCAATTATTATAGAAGTTTTAAAATTAATTTATAGTTAAGATTCACTAGAAATGTCAATAATGAAATCTTTATACACTGTTACTGAAAGTATATAAACGACTAGCTGTTGCTCGCGATTTCGCACGCGTGAAATTATAAAATAACAAAAATTATAGCCTGTGTTACTTATTGATAACGTAGCTTTTTAATGGTGAAAGAATTTTTAAAATCGACCCAATACTTTTTGAGTTATTTCAATACATACAAAAATACAAATCTTTCCTCTTTATAATATTAATATTAACTTGGGTTACCATTGTCTTATCACTTCTTTGTTATGTAGGATGTCAGCAATCACTGGATATTTTTGAGTAATCCTTATTTTAATAAAAACTTCTACTTTTACTACTGTCTTTAGGTTATAAACTTTCACGCTATTAAATTTAATAAGTAAATAAATTGAAAAAAACCGTCATGCGGGATAGGAACAAATCTACAAGCCAATAGGAGCAAAGAAGTAAAATTGCCATTGTAACGGTAATTGTTAGCTAATTGTGCTAATTTGAATTTCGACATTTGCAATAGTTTTACAAATGTTAACAATAAAATAAAGTTAGTTATATTAATTTCATGCTATGAAATCGCACGGGAACAGCTACGTTATGAACAAAATGTGTCATGAATATTCTAGTTTTAAAAACGGCTAACTATTTACAACACTCAATCTTAAAAGAACTAATTAGTAACATGATAGCGTCGTTGTTAATATTAAATTAACGATTAACGAGTTTTAAAAAATGGCACTGTAATTATTAGCGAAGTGCTCGGAGACATTATCGCGGTGAACGTGCGCGCCATTGTTTCCTTCCATATTGTACAGGGTCCGCTACAAGTAAACTTGTCCCTAGTAATATGTATTTACCCCTTATAAAAGTGCGCGTTCCCATTGTGCTGTTGACGGTTAAGATATTTATTACTATTGCAATCAAATTTAGATGTCATGTCGATTATTATGTAAACATTATTAATATTTTCAGCACTCTCTTCTAAATCGAGAATATTTTAAAAAAATAGATATAAAAATGACTTTGAATAAGACCGTATTAATACTAACTGCTCCTAGACTTAGGTCATAAGCTGACGCTGTTATTAAATTACTAGCTTTCGCCCGCGACTCCGTCCGCGTGGAATTAAAAAAACGAAAGTGAGTAGCCTATGTGTTCTTCCACACTATCCTCTACATCTATGCCAAATTTCATCGAGATCCGTTCAGCCGTTTAGGCTACAAACTTTAATAAACATCCATCCATGTAAACTTTCGCATTTATAATATTAGAAAGATAAATGCCTTCGTGATTTTTCCAACTATAGATCATTCTAGATGTTGTTGATCTACTTATGTTCAGCGAATCTTTGTTAATTGTGCAATAGTTTATGTGGTCACGGTGAGAATTTTAGTATCAGTTTTTCTTTAGATTTAGTAGCTTACTTCAAGGTAAAAAAAGCTTATGATTAGTTACTTCAACAATAATTACTTATTAATTCCGAAACTAACATATTTAATGTCGGATTATAATAATGGAAACGTGCACGCGTCTGTGATTTATGAGCGTAGCGCCCAGTGTTGCCGTGTTATGAAAATATTTAATTATTCGCCCGCAGTTTGGCCGAGTCACCGAGCAATTTTCGTGGGTTGCCAGTTCGAAGGTGGCGTACATTCTCCCTCCGATATTGTTGTTTTGGGAAATTTGAACGCGTATTTTAAAAGCATATAATCGATTTTCTTTACTATGAAATAATTAGTAGCTAAAATAATTAGCGTTATTATAAATTCACACATTTATTGAGCACTAGCTTTTTCCCTCGATTCCGTCTGCGTGGAAATAAAAAAAACAAAAGTGCTTAGCCTATGTGTTCTTCCAGACCATCTTCTACGTCTATGCCAAATCATCTAGATCCATTCAGCAGTTTAGGCTACAAACTCTAACAAACATCCATCCATCCAAACTTCATTTATAATATTAATAAGATTTCTAACTAAATATGGTAATTTGCAAAAGTTGTCTTGTTGAAGTACCAGGGGATGATAAAGATAGGATGATGTTACAGCGACTTTAACGATGGTATACAAGTATATATTACTAGTACTTGTGAAACGAATGATATCAGAGTAACAACGTAATCGATTCGCAACAGACACAAAAAACAAAAGTCCTTACTCGATGCGAACAGGGTGGAACATGCTTGCTAAGAGGAAATCTCTGTTAACAAATAAACCAAACTTAACATAAACTTAGCTTATTTGTGAATGTTTTTCAGTTTAGTTTTTCACAATAGAACAATGAAGGTTTATGAGTTGGTTTAAAACATTCTTCAAATCATTATTCTTTGTTCCTTCGATTTTACTTTTAGTTTTCTATTGATATGAATGATTAGTTTGCTTTTGTGTATAAACTATTGGCTAATAAATCGATATGCTTCGTTGACTTCACCTTTATTTTTTTATTTCCTTTTAATGAACAATCTTACTAATATTATAAATGCGAAAGTTTAGATAGATGGATGTTTGTTAGAGTTTGTAGCCTGAACTGCTGAATAGATCTCGATTAAGGTGTAGATGTAGAGGATAGTTTGGAAGAACACATATTTTTTTTAATTCTACGCGGGCGAAAGCTAGTGTTTTTTAAAGCTAAATAAAGTTGCTTGAAATTACAGACTTATTTGTTTTTACGTTAATTGATTCAAATTATATTTTACACTACTTTCTATATTACTGGATTTTGAAAGATACATTCGTGAAATGTTTTTGAAAATGCATAAACATTTCATCGAAAAATTTGTTCTGTTCAAAAGATAGTAACAACTAATAGAGTAACCATGTTTTTAGTCTTTTTCGGGTTCATAGCACATTAATAACTCGATGATCACCTTTGAATTTAGCACTATAAAGGATATCGGAAACATTGTTTTAACATTTTGTAGATAACGGTAACTTCCGTAGAGCAGTAGTGATTAATGTTACGAATTTGTAAATCGAACCCAAATAAATTGTGCGAGATATGATGCTAATTTTATACTTATAACGAAACTTTATTACTTTATCTGTGGTGATTTACAAAATTATGTTTTTATGAATTCATCGACCAGCAAATCTTAAAGTTTAATAAAAGGTGTAAAAAATAATTTAGAATCCAAATTACTTGAAAAAATATTTACTTTTTAAGCGATTTTACATAACTAGCTGTGGCTTCCGACTTCGTCCGCGTGAAATAAAAAAAATATAGCCTATGTTATTCAGCGATAACGTAGCTTTTTAACGGTGAAAGAATTATTGAAATTAGCTCAGTAGTTTTTGAGTTATTTTAATACACACAAAAATACAAATCTTTCCTTTTTATAATATAAGTATAAACTAGCTGTGGCCGTCGAATCCGTCAGCATGGTGTTAAAAAAAATAAAAAAGTAAACCGATGAATGTTATGTTTGTTAGAGTTTGTAGCCTAAACGGCTGAACGGATCTCGATGAAATTTGGCATAGATGTAGTGGATAGTCTGGAAGAACACTTGGACTAACTTTTTTTTTTAATTGCACGCGGACGGAGTCGCGGGCGATAGCTAGCCTTAAATGTTATTCAGTACTTACGTTCATTCAATGTTGGTAAATTAAAACATGAAATATATTCATGGAAATTGCAAAAACTTTAAAATGTTTAAGCTCATTTCCTACTTTGCTTAATCGTACTTCAACTTACACATTTAAGATGCCGAAACTTTTGGTAACTTAAGTATTTGTAGCATACTTAATGATAAAACTGCAACGCCTTTTCGTAATGCACTTTCGACTTAAACGTAATTTGAACTTAGAAAACCTAAAGAAATGGTCCTTGTAAAATTATTTGACTTCTATTCTCACGTAACTTTTAATGAAAAGCAATGACTACTTACTGAAATGTAGAAACTATAATTGTATTATACAAATGTTGTCCTAAATACTTCTAGTTCATTAATAGTTACGACAATTTTCTATTAACCGTGAGCAGTTCAAACAATATAATCTATACTAATATAATAATGCGTAAACACACACTTCTTTGTTGCCTAAGATGTCAGCAATTACAGCATATTTTTGAATAACTCTTTTTTTAATAAAAAGCCCTACACTTACCTTACGCTTTAGGCTATATATTTTCACGCAATTAAACTTAGGGGGTAAATATTTTGGATAAAAACCCTAATGTGGGAAAGAGACCATAAGTTGCTGCCAACATCAAGAAAGAAAGATTGCTAAGGTTTGTCATGTCAAGTAATTTTGACATTTGCTATTGATAAGTTGACAAATGTAAACAATAAAATAAAGTTTTTATAATTCCACGCGGATGAATCCGCACGCGAACAGCTAGTATATGATACAAAACATTTCGTCTCCACTTCACTCATTAAGAACAGTTACCGCTGCAAATCTTACTAATATTATAAATGTGAAAGTTTAGATGGATGGATGGATGTTTGTTAGAGTTTGTAGCCTAAACGGCTGAACGGATCTCGATGAAATTTGGCATACACGTAGAGGATAGTCTGGAAGAACACATAGGCTACTCACTTTTGTTTTTTCTACTTCCACGCGAATGGAGTCGCGGGCGAAAGCTAGTAATTCATAAAATTAATAGATCTAATAACGCAGACGGCTTGCAAAAATGTTTTCATTGCATTCTCGCAATGAAATTATTTGCATTTCGTTGAAAGCATTGATCCGGCGGCGTTCGTAACACCCTCAGAGATACCTCGATAAATACATCAACAGGAATATTCAAAAGGACGTGTATTGAATGATATTCAAACGAAATATTTATGTTTATTTCAAAGACATTTACGACTTCACAAGATAGAACTATAAGTAGCTTGGTCTTCAAATGGAAATAGGAAACTTAAAGTGTTTATACATATCGAAATAAGATTTAAAAAAAAATCCAGACTACAGACTGCAAAGTCAATCATACTAATATTATAAATGCGAAAGTTTAGATGGATGGATGGATGTTTGTTAGAGTTTGTAGCCTAAACGGCTGAACGGATTTCGATGAAATTTGGCATAGATGTAGAGGATAGTCTGGAAGAACACATAGACTACTTGCATTTGTTTTTTTTAACTCCACGCGGACGGAGTCGTGGGCGAAAGCTGGTATAAATATAAAAATTACTATTTATTTTTGTTTTACTATTTACCTTTTCTTGTTCTTTATATCTCCCTGGTTACAAACTAAATTTTCTCTTTATTGTTCTATGTATATATCGCTCTCTTTCACTCCACTTAAATTACAATCTTTCTTCTCTATGGTGTAACGAAATGTTTCTAAACGTGACGTGTCCTTGAGATGTACCTCTCTATTCATATTCACAGAGTAACCGAAATATGTCAATGTCCAGCGTAGCTTTTAATATAACAAAGGTTAAACGAAAATAAAAACAGCACGTGGCATCGTTAGCGTGTACACTTTCGTGTCTTTCGCTAATATCCCGTCATAACCCATGACCAAATGTAAGTCTAGACGTAGTCATAAAATTGTACAAATAACATGCATAAAAAATTATGACGGCAAATCGGTTAACACTGTCCTTAACAAGACGATGGTTCTGTATCATTTCTGATGTTATTTCAAATTATTTGATGCGAAATATTGCGATAAAAGCAACTTATTGATATTATAAATGCGAAAGTTTGGATGGGTTGATGTCTATTACTAAAGAACGGATGCATGAATCTTGATGAAATTTGCTATAGGTATAGAAGCAGTCTGATATAACGCAAAGGCTACTTCTAAAGTTAGTATGCAATTAAAACAGAAATAAACCTTGTAATATTCTGTGATTCTGAGAAGTAATTGAGATTTCACTTTTTCGTATTATACTCTACTCGCATTAACTTCTCATAAAGGATATAATTGTTTACTTTAAAACCAGCTTAAGGAACCCTAATTAGCGTTCGCTATAAAACAATGTCAAAAAACAATTTGAAATAGTCTTAGTTGAACGCGTGGTGTTAGGATATTAACATGTCGAAGCGGTCGGCAACGAGCGACCCAGTTGCTGATATTGCTGCTGGACACGCGAGAACAACTCCTTATAGTACAATCAGGGAAATCCGCAGTAACCCACTTACAGAAAAAATCCCAATTCCTTGCACCGAGACTATCTCCGTCTCTTAAAATTAACCAATTAGGTAGCAGTAAACGTAAAACAACAGGATAAAATTAGCAATTAGCCATGTACCACGGACTGAATGTTTTTGTTAAAGCCGACTGTAGCTTAAAAGGTGAAATACCGCCAGATTCCGTGATTGTACTTATCCATAATTTTCATTAGCACGATTGATGACGCGACTTACCATACGCCAATACTAAGTAAATGAACAATGAATTTACACTATTCTCTTGCGCACTTTCAATTGTTTTAGCAGAGTCGCGCGACTAATCGCTTGGTGGAAACAGGTCTTAACTTTGATTATGTAGCAAATTACGTATGTTCATACAGTTCAACTATATCAGAGTAGAGTAAAGGTATTATATTTGGATTGAAAGCTTAATTCACAGAAACATAAACGTGTGTGTAAACGTAGTTTATCAAAACAATAAACAAAATTAAAAACACAACGTTAATAAATTGTTTACTCATATCATAATTAATACAAAGCGTGTTACAGTTAAATTTATTAAATGTTAACGTACTGATAGATTTATAATGCTACAATAAAAAACTTCAAGTATTTTAACGTTATTATTATTATAACGCACACAAGCTTACACAACAATACACAAATACACACACACAATACACACACACACACAAACACACACACACATGAGTGCAATGATGCCTTATATATCAACTGCCCCTGCATCATAAACTGAACCATGTACTAGTAGTTAAGGGGAGGCTGAAAACCAGCGCGGCCTTCAGTAATAAGCTGGAGACCGCATCAGCTGAGCCTTCTCCTTTTGGCCAAGAATTTTTTTTCTTTTTTTTTTGTTGTTTTTGTCTCATTAATATGTTCTGTAAATTTTGTTTTTCTTTCTTGTAATTTTTTGGGTCAATAAATAGTGTTTTATTTTATTTTATTTTATTTTATTTTATTTGTTGCCTAAACTAAAACATTTTCCAACTTTAATAATAATAACACTTATTATGCACGGGCTAATAGCGAAGAGCTTCGACCAACATCTCAAGAAGCTCTCGCTAGACAGTTGGATTAAGGGCGAATCAAAAGGCGGTTATTTTAGAAACCGCACGCATAGTGAGGAGGTTCCTGTCTCTGCAGCCCTGACCACTGGTTGCTTGAGTCATCGGATTCCGCAGCCGGTGGTGTTTTTTATATAATATAAAACATATTTTATTTTTATACAAATCTTGTAAAATGTATTATATAGAAAATAAGAAATAAAGATATATGTGAATAATAACACTTAAAATTTTCAAACGCTGTAGGGTTTGTTTAAATAACGTAATATTGTAAATTATAAAGTATACATTAACTTTAATTAATATGCTACTTCATGTTAATTTTATTAATTAGCTTACACCTATGACTCAATCCGCGCGAAATTAAAAACTTAGCAAGTAGCCTATATGTTCTTCCAGACTATCCTCTACATCTATGCCAAATTTCATCGAGTTCCGTTCAACAGTTTAGGCTATAAACTCTAACAAACATCATCTAAACTTTTTTTATATAACATAAAGGGGCAAACGAGCAAGCGGCCACTTGAATCCGCCAAAATGGCGAAGCGAGCGCTGCCCATAGACATCCAGAATTGCAGATGCGTTGCCCACCCTTATTCGACGGAGGAGGAGACGCACAAAAAGAGGATATTTCCCCTTCCTATACTTTCGCATTTATAATGTTAGTAAAATAATGCCTTTAATTGAGGTGAAGAGATAGAATATCGAATTTGTAGGCATATATGTCCCTTTTTTATTTTAGTACATTTAAATTTATCTACGTTTTTACCAGGGTTTTACAAAGGTTTTCAATACTTGAAACTGGAGTTCGTTAGTTATAATTAGGACGATACCTACTTTCATGTAAAAATAAAAATACTAAATATTCCGATTTTTTGTACAAAATTTTTGCGTTTTCAATTCGCAAGGGATCATTGGTGATTTAACATTTTTAATCATAATAGATAAGAATGATTGGACAGACGAGATATTGGACCACCCTACTTCTCCCCATCCACCCTCTGAATACTACCTGAGCCGTGATCTGAATATCTCGTGATGGTATTAAAATTGATTCGAGAAAGGAAAACACAGCGACACCGACCGCTCGGGTACAGTGCGATAGAAAAGTGTATAAATACGTCCGTCAGTTAGCGGACAAAGTTTGGTCTTCCGTCACAATCAATCATACAACTTGCTGAAGACGGTGTATGCGTACAGTCGATGAGAAAAGTTCACTTATTTTTTTTTCATTATTTATTACAAGCAAAAAAAATCAGTGACACTGTTTTTTTTTTTTATAAAAATATTAGTACATTTTTGTTAATTTACTAATATTTCCTTTAACCATTCCAACTAAGTTCTAGGCTTGTGCTAGGATATGGTTCACAACAATAGTCGAATGGCGGGATTCGAATTCTCCACCTCACGATCGGTAATCCGTACCCCAAACCATTAGGCTATTGGCGCTTATTGTTCCGATGCTAATTGTTTTTATAGCTACTACTGTCGTTTAAATCGTACTAATATTAAAAATGCGAAAGTTTAGATGGATGGATGGATGGATGAATGTTTGTTAGAGTTTGTAGCCCAAACGGCTGAACGGATTTCGATGAAATTTGTGTACAAATGCAGAGGATAGTCTGGAAGAACACATAGGCTACTCACTCTTGTTTTTTTTTAATTTCACGCGGACGGAGTCGCGGGCAAAATATAGTTATAAATAATTTTAAAAGATGTACGTAATCCTTTACATACTCTAGAAGGCTCGCGTTGTGAAGATATCGTGATTAAAATTTTAAATCTTTGACTAAACTATCGCACAACGGTTGTGCGATTGTCGATTGTTCCGCAGCCAATTCAACTGTTTAGTTGCACAACTGAAAATCGAGTAGTATGGCCACCATATAAGCTTATAGAAATCAAAGCGAGATTAAACAGTTGTGCGATGGTTTAGTTAGGTGTGCGCAAACAACCTAAAGTAAGAATTACAAAGCACACACTCTGTTTAGATATTTTAACATATACATTAGAAATTTTCGCCGAAGACACAACTTTATGAGGTAATGAGTTTGCACGGCGTACATAAAACATCTATTAGCGCTCCGACCACCGGTATTACGGGAAGGATAAACACAGACCACTATTGGTTCACGCTTAATTACCTTGGTAAGTGATTCTTGTTAATGTATTGTTTGATTTGCAGAGATGTACTTCCGTTGGATTTTATTTTTAACTAGCTTTCGCCCGCGACTCCGTCCGCGTGGAATTAAAAAAAACAAAAGTGAGTAGCCTATGTGTTCTTCCAGAATATCCTCTACGTCTATACAAAATTTCATCGAAATCCGTTCAGCCGTTTAGGCTACAAACTCTAACAAACATCCATCCATCCAAACTTTCGCATTTATAATATTAGTATGATTTACATTTTAGTGCCAAACTATATTATCACTTTATGGTAATGTAATTGAATTTCTTTATGAATTATTCTAATATATGTTCGATTTCTTTTATTTTGAACCAAGTATATATAAAAAAAATATATCTTCCTTCCATAAAATTCGTATAAAAACAACGAGTTTGAATTGTTTGTTTATCATTAAATTGTGTACAAAAGTGCTGTCTAAAATTTTTTCACTTTAATAAATATAAAATTAAAACGGTTTTGTCCGCGATTGTACATACTAATCCGTTTGCATTAGGACTATAATAAAACAAAAGTCGATATTGTTTGGGAAGATCAATCACAAGGCGGGTTGTTGAAAATGGGAGTTTGTTTTTCTGAAACAAATTTGATATTACGTAAACATTTTAAAGAAACCATTTTTCAAATCCTTCCTCTGTTAATGAAATAAAATACTAAAGCTTGATGTCAATATTCAATTCTTGAGACCAATCCGAAATCATTTTTAATTTTTTTTATATATAGAGTAAAAAAATCAATCGCCCTTCAAATAATAGATCATGTTTATTGATAGCCATTACAATCTTTAGATCGGTTTAATTTGAACTAAAAAAAATAAAAGTCAATTTAAAAAGGATCGAGATCGAGTGTTGATTTCGTAGTTAAAAAGTATTTTTTAAAAAATAAGTAGTTTCTTTTATAAGTATAATAGAAATAAATTCCAACAATAAATAGCGTTAGGTAAATAATTTTTCAAACCCTATTTTTAATTACGATTACAACGGAATTGCGTGATAAGGTAGACTTTCTTTTTAAAATGGTTGACGTTAAAAATAACGAAGTAACCAAAACCGTGTTCATTCACTGCCAAAATTCTTATCATCATCTCCCCTACCATATCATACTTCTATAGGGTCGGCACACCAGGTTTCCGATCTCCAAATAACTCTATCATCCGTTATCTCAGTCATCACTCCCTTCTTGCTGAAATGATCACCTTTCACACATTACATCCACCTCATTCTAGGTGTACCACATTCATAACTGACGTCCTTGTTACATGCGATTTATCCCTCCTCATAACATGCCCTTGCCAAGCCAAACTACCAAAACTTATGTAAAATCAATATTATTTTCCCTATCCTTATTAGATCCTCTTTTATATTTCTGTCTATAAATGTTGTTCTTAAAGGTTTAAAAAAAAGCATAACCATTAAAGGTAAACGTGTATAAACTGAGTCGTTATAAACAATACCACTCACACAGTTTTCATTGTCAGTTAAAATAGCCCATAATTAAGGGAGCGTGTAATTTTGTTTTTATGGCAACACAGCTCGGCCCAACTTATTATATACCAAACTAGGAAACGCGTTTCTAGGGAGTTGCAAATAAAAACTAGTTAATGACATGCAAGTTGATAAAATGCAATTCTCCAGTTGTATCTGAATGAAGTGACTAGTTTGGAAAGCCGGTTGACTATTAAAAAGGTTTTACTCTCGTTTTTGTTTACAGGTGACTTATAATTTAATTAAACCTTATATGCACTGACCTCTATAAATGGACAAGCTAAAAAAACGTAGTATTCTGTTAACGGTAGTGAGGATTCGAATTTACAACAGACAACTATCAGTAATATCAAAAAGGGCTTTTAAGTCGAAACGAGGAATTGTCTTTTCTAAGCAATGTCCTATCCATTTATCGAAATCAGTGGTTAACTTAATTCTAAGACGTAATTTTGTAATTTGAGTCAGACATAAATAATTTTAAATAAATAAATAAATAAATAGACATGATAACATGAAATTGTACACAAAAAATTATATTTTTTTGCGTAAGATAAGATGGAAGTAATCGTAAGCCGCTTTTCTCCGATCATTTCTTATTTCTGACAGGACTCTGTAATTCGGTATCTTAAAAAATTTATAAAACAATGTGTTTGCTTCATTCCAACTTACACTCGCCTTTTGGTGTTAATGATAGTTAAGTAATCAACGCCAAAATGGCGAAAATCAAAGGCACAAAATACCCCTGTATATATCCTGTCCTGTCTGTAGTGGTCAACGTCGAACAAGACAAACTCTTTATAAAAATAACTAGCTTTCATCCGCGACTCCGTCTGCGTGGAACAAAAAAAAACAAAAGGGAGTAGCTTACGTGTTCTTCCAGACTATCCTCTACATCTATGCCTTTTATCAAAATTCGTTCAGCCGTTTGGCTACAAACGCTAACAAACATTACCAAATAATAATTAAAATATGACTATGATAGTATTAATTGTGACATACTCGTAAGTAATGACATAAACATCTTTTTGTTATTGAATATTTAAACAAGTTATTAAAAAAATATATTACAAACACAATCGTAAAACATTATTCATTTTTAAAACTAGTTTTGACAAGTTTAAATTCTTGGCCTCTGTTATAATGACTACGGTCAGATATATTGCGAAAATATGATAATCTATACTTATATACTTATACTTATCTATATCTATACTATACTGTATCTATATCTATATCTATACTATTATAATAAAGCGTAAACACACACTTCTTTGTTGCCTAAGATGTCAGCAATTACAGCATATTTTTGAATAACTCTTTTTTTAATAAAAAGCCCTACACTTACGTCACGCTTTAGGCTATATATTTTCACGCCATTAAACTTAGGGGTAAATATTATGGATAAAAACCCTAATGTGGGAAAGAGATCGTAAGTTGCTGCCAACATCAAGGAAGCAAGGTTGCCATGGTTTGACATCATGTCATGTCATTTTGACATTTGCAATTGATAAGTTGACAAATGTAAACAATAAAATGAATTTTTTATAATTTTATGCGGATGAAGTCGCAGGGGAACAGCTAGTAATTCATATAAAATTAAACAAGAATTTGTTTCGGTAGGTTTAAAAAAACATATCTCAAAGCTGATAGAGGTAGATTCAAAGCAGTAATCCTTATTTACGGTTGGATCAATATCATAATTTTATCCACAATGTTGTTATGTTAAAAACGTTTTGGTTTGCCCACGCGTAGCCTTGCCTCTTGGACTGTGATAAATATAAAAATATTGGTAGATATACATTTTTAATCATTGAAAGATGTTCAACAGTTGAACAGTTATTGAAAATTTCATCAAAACTATAGGTACAAGTTGAAGGTGATTGAAGGTGGTCAAAACTACGAGTACAGCAAAACAATGCGGTCAAAAACCTTTTTATTGCCATCCAAAAAAATATACAGCGTTACACAAAATAAGAAAGATTTATGAAAATTAGTAACAGTAACAGATGGCAAAAGGGGTAGGCTCAGCTTAACCGATACTGGTTGAGATCCAGTGTCGAGCTGGTTTTCAGCCACCACCCTTCTTAAGATGTAAAAGGGAGAGTAGATAGTCAGAGGTCGCTATACACTTGTAATAAACTGAACTTAATAATCAAAAAAAAAAAAAAAAATAACATACGGACGAATTGAGTACCTCCTTCTTTTGGGAAGTCGGTCAAACAGATTTATAACATCTTCTACTTATTTAAGACGAAAATATACATTTTTAATCAAAGTAATTAAAATATTGTTTTAGATTTAATATATTTTTGAATAATATAATATACACGATTGGATAAGATACGAAATGAGTATATTAGAGGAAGTTTGAGAGTAGCCCCAGTGGTTGAGAAAATAAGGAGTAAAAGGTTAGCGTGGTATGGGCATGTTATGAGAAGGGATGAATCGCATGTAACAAGAAGGACGTCAGTTATGAATGTGGAGAGGTACATCGATAGAGGTAGACCTAGAAATAGATGGATGGATTGCGTGAAAGGTGACATGATCAAAAAGGGAGTGACGACTTAGATGACGTATAATAGAGTTATTTGGAGGACGAAAACCCGGTGCGCCGACCCTACGGGAGTAGGATAAGGCAGGGGAGATGATGATGATTTAATATATTTTTGACTATTATTTTAGATTCGCGGTCGAGCTAGCGAGCCTAAAATATAGATAATACTAACTTCAAAGAGAATATTCCAACCGTGCCGATGACCGTAACGAATAATTAAAATAAAAAAGCGTTATTTAGATAAAAATTCAAACATCACGTTTAAAATCCTAGAAGCTAAAAACGGATACTGATTCATCGTAGTATCTACACGCAAATTTAATGGGAAATTTAATCCAAGATCTAGGTTATTAGAGCCTATTATCGTTTGAACATAAACATGATATGCGTGTAAAGTCTAGCTTCTATAATACCATTAGTTCCGTTGGGGTCGGTAACTTTTTTAACTTTAGGTTTTATTGCATAGTTGTCTCACGGAATATTAAAATTGCGCGGTGAATTGGCCATAAAACTTGTTCGAACGCATCGGGATAGCGTATGAAATTCTAAAACTGTTTTTTACACGGGTATCGAACAATCTAGGCAGTCTACTGAAAAATATAAAATAGCTTCTTGATTTAATAAATTTGCGGCCAAATCTATACTAATATAATAAAGCGTAAACACACACTACTTTATGCCGGAGGATGTCAGCAATCACAGCATGTTTTTGAATAATTATTTCTTTGATAAAAAGTCCCATACTTGCGACACGCTTTAGGCTATATATCTTCACGTTATTAAACTTAGGGTGTAAATGAATTAGAAAAAAACCTTCATGTGGGAAAGGGACCATAAAGTACAAGCTGCCAACGTTAAGGAAGGTTATTATGGTAACGGTAATTTAGACATTTGCAATTGAGAATTTGACAAATGTAAACAATAAAAAAGTTGTATATAATTCAATGCGGATGAAGCCACACGGGAATAGCTAGTCTCATTAAAAAAAAAACCTTCGTGTGGGAAAGGGACCATAAAGTACAAGCTGCCAACGTTAAGGAAGGTTATTATGGTAACGGTAATTTAGACATTTGCAATTGAGAATTTGACAAATGTAAACAATAAAAAAGTTGTATATAATTCAATGCGGATGAAGCCACACGGTAGTAGCTAGTCTCATTATAAAAGTGATCACCAATATAATTTCCACACCATTATACTTTTATGGTGTCTTTAATTATTAGTGGCCAGTGCCAAAAAAATGTTAAAACTGTATTACTGTTAGACTTTCCTTTTGATTTAAGTACTAAATATAAAGAATTGTTGGAGTTAGCTAATTATTCGATTGCATTCAAATAACGTAAAAAATTACAATCTTCTATATTGATTTTATCATCGATTCAACAGAATTGCAAGGACTTATGATTTTCCTATATCCAGATATCGGTAAGGCGCGTTGACCATTTACAGAGAGCGAACTTAACGCGATGTATGTAAGAGGCTTAAACGGAAGTTTTTGTATGCAAATTCAACATTAATGGACCCTTTAAAGACCTCAAGAGCAACCTCGGTCGTGAGACCTATCGGTTAACTGGTAACCTTTTACGGTTCCGAGACTCCGAATGATAAAATTTTAAATCAAAAAGAATACTTCGTGCGAGTATTTTTATTACTTTTTGTTTGATATGTTTTTTAAGTTGAGTAAAGATAAATTTATGTTTATCCATAACTAGCTTTAGCCCGCGACTTCGCGCGCAAGGAATTAAAAATTTTATAAGTAACCATACATTCAAGACTATGTTCTACATCTGTATTACTGTACACACTAACATCCATCCATCCATGGATCCATAATATAAGATATAGCTTTTGCCCGCGACTCCGTCCGCGTGAAATTTAAAAATTATGATAACAAAGAAATGAAAAAGTATACAATATTGTCGTAATACAAGTGTTACAACAGATTTCCACTGTTATAAAAACACTAGCTGTTGCTTGCGACTTCGCCCGCGTGAAATTACAAATATAACCTATTACGTTCGCCCTAGCCTATGTTACTCACAGATAAATTACCTTTCTAACGGTGAAGGAATTTTTAAAATCGACCCAGCCTTTTGAGCCTATTCATCAAACAATACAATCAAACAAACAAAGTTTTCCTCTTTATAATATTAGTATGGATACAATATCTCATATCCAATCGAAATCCATTTACATGCACTTTAATTCGCTAAGTTTTTATATATAAGATATGCTACAAAACAAAAATAAGCTAGGAAATAAAAATATTTGTAAAGCAAACAAAAGTAATTTTGAGCTTTGATGCACTCGTGTTCTTGAGCGTTGTACTTTTCTCGTTTACTAAATGGATTGCGCGTCAGAGCGCCACTGAGAATCTCCAGAAGGGAACAAACTGTGAAACAAATGAACGTATAAATATAAAATATTACACAGACTTGAAATAGAAAATGATTCTAGAAAAAACTTACTTGTTCTTTGCAACGACGATGAAATCTTACTAATATTATGAATGCGAAAGTTTAGATGGATGTTAGAGTTTGTAGCCTAAATGCTGAACGGATCTCGATGAAATTTGGCATAGACGTAGAGGATAGTCTGGATGAACTCATAGGCTACTCACTTTTTTAAAATTCACGCAGACGAAGTCGCGGGCGAGAGCTAGTTATTTATAAGTTAAATGTGGCAAACATTTATCCATCCATCCATCCATCTGAATTTTCACATTTATAATATAAGTATGAAAGTTTGAATATGATATTATTTACATCCATTAATCTTTAGCAACTTCGTTTGATTTAAAGCTATTTTTCTATTATAAATAACAGAATTAATAACACAATGTAAAAAAAAAATTAAAAAGTAAAAACCATCAAAGCAATTTATTATATTATCAAACGTTAAACATAATTCACATCTAAGTCGAAACATTACTAAATATATATAACATTATAAATATAAGCGCCAATAGCCTAATGGTTTGGGGTATGGACTACCGATCTTGAGGTCGAGGGTTCGAATCCCGCCATTCGACTATTGTCGTAAACCATATCCTAGCACAAGCCTAGAGCTTAGTTGGAATGGTTAAAGGAAATATTAGTAAATTAACAAAAATCTACTAATATTTTTAATAAAAAAAAAAAAAAAAATACCGCAAAAATCTTCCGGAGAAATTAGGATTATAGACTTTTTCATTGACATTGGACAAAGCTAGATAAACATCTAGAGAATTATTGTGAAAATATTCATCTTATACTTTGACTATATAAAAATGGACTAAGCACAGCCGTTGTAATTCAATTCTGTTACTTCGCTTAACGAACCCGGTAAATAACTGTCACTTGGCATATTATTGAAAACACTTACACTCTTAAGTCACACTCAATAAGCAAGCCAGTTTGAAACTTGTTTTTCAATTTTAATTGATAGAAGGGAAAGCGCTTGCCAGATCTTGCCTCTTAAAATTCGAAGTAATAGTGTTCGGAATGACTCAGGCCACGCATCTATTCGGTACTTAAAAGAATAGAATTAGTTGAAACCTGTTTATTATTATTAAAATAAAAATTAAAATTGAATATTTGACTTGCAAACAATTTTTTTAGTTTGCCTTAATAAACTGTTTACACCATCTAAGTTCAACCATTAGCGTCTTTAGAATGAGCTTGCTACGCAAATATGAACTATGTTGTACGTTGTCACTGCCAAAACATCTGTACATCATATTGCTGTCTCTATTTTTCCCCAAGAGAAAAAAAAGGATGACATTATTCTTAACAAGTTTTTCGACAGCGTAAGATTAACGGTGATAAAACACTCCAATCGATTTCTCTCACCACTAGGACCATTTGTTTATAGCGTTTTTATCCATCTTGAAGAACATTTCAAAGAATTCAATAACATTCCAAAGAACACGCAATACTTTCTATCAACAGTATATTAGCATCTATCGCTACCAAGCCTCTTATCCAATTCACACTTGATTACAATAAAATATTTTAAAGCCGTTTAGAAAACGATATATCAGTTTAACACGTTCACTGCGGCAAGTAGAATCATAATTCTTCATCTGGTGCGGCGGCGGGCCAAAATGCGCCCCCAATGATATATCCGCCAGTGCATGGCAGGTCTTTTTAGACCCACCAGCACTAGCATAGTAATTGTGGAAAAATAATGTATACATTTTATGTAATGTATTCACCTAATAATCATTAAGCACTAGCGAGAGGGACATAGTTTTCTTCGTCCACACCAACTTAAGTACCGCGTCAGGCCGATATTGGCCTGTTACGCAGTGAACGTGTTAACACTAAATGTTTGGACTTATCGTTAGATGTAACAAATTCCAGCTGTAAGTAGCACGTAAATATAGATATATGTGATGTTTAGACGCTAACAAAAAGTCAGTTAAGGGAACAATGCGGCTAAAGGTCTTGAAGGTAAATGTATACGAGGCAACATTGACGGATCACTTACTCGATCACCGCCCAGTTATGAAACTTCATAAACATCAGTGCCCTGTTTATTGGATGAGCGCTAATATGACGCATTATCTAATTGTACAGAATAAGAGCACGAAGATTACTGACTAGGGATATATAATATTTTTCTTCTTTTTCTGTTTGTCCTCTCCTCCGTCAAATATTGTCTCTTCGTCTGCAACTAATAGTTTCTGATACATACGAGTAGCAGTCACTTCACATGTGACTCACTTGCTAGTTTGTCTAGGACTCGACGATGCAATTTAAATTCTAGTGTACTTGTATTCAAATCTATTATAAATCCGTGTATTAATATACTATTTAACTCATACCCTATACTTAAAACATAAGAAATGCACTACAATTATTTCAGTTTTTTTTTCTTGAAAAAAAAAGAGCAGCATTTTAGGCAACCGTTCCATCGCGGCGTGAGTCACACGTAAATATTTACAAAGAGCGCTGCTCGCCAAATGTTCGGCCACGAGCTCGCTACCTCGCTGCCTCACTGGCCACAGAACTGACTCATTTTAAAACGAAAGATAAATTTGGAAAAAACAACAGCGCGTAGATGAAATGAAGATAGAAAAATACGCAAAAACATACGCTGTTCTGTTTATTATACAATTAACTGAATACAATAACATATTTATTAGCTGTAGATATGTTAATATTCAATTTACATACTTATTGATTGTTCAACAGTATTGGCAAGTAATTTATGTAACGATTCAATATTCATAAAAATACCAATAAGAGCGCGCGCATACATTTGTCTAAACTATCGCACAACTATTTAGTCTCGCTTTGATTCCTATGAGCTTATAAGGAGTACATACTACTCGATTTTTAGTTGTGCAACTAAACAGTTGAATTGGCTGAGAAACAATCGACAATCGCACAACAGTTGTACATATTATCTCAATGCCCTTGCCATATAATGTCAGATAATGAATTAACTTTCTACTGAAAAATAGTAAAAGAATACGTATTCATTCATAATTATAAAGTAAAGCCACAAATAGAAATCGTCACTGTCAAAATTAGCGAACACATCATAAATTTAAGCATAGACTCGTCCAGAAATTGAACTCTGTTTGATGTTTATTTCGAGATGGAAGTCTTTTAAAAATAAACTCATACAAAGGCGCATCTGTAGCTTCTAAAGACATTTTAGTTGCTACATCATAAAATACATTATGGTGTTCGAATTAGCGCCTACAGGGGTGTGATCGGCCATGGACAAACAGACATTACGATTTGGAAATTAGGGTTGGCACGTAACCTTTGGTTTTAATGTTCAACATAAACTTCGTGCTAGGGGTGTGGGGTGAAACTATAATTAGAAGAATCGAACTGATGATACAAAAGTCGTGATTCAGATTATATTAAATTGGTTAATCTATTCTTACTTCTTTTTTTTTTAAGAGAAGGGAGTTTTTTTTGTTTAATATGTGTGTGTGATAATTATCTGATTCAACGTTTGTTATTAGAAAAAAAATCTTCTCTTGTGAGTGCTGTGTACAACTGTTATCTGTGTGTTCTTCTGCTCTTTTTGTTTTTCTATAATATACTTAATTTGGTTCTGAATTTTGCACATGCAATTGGTGTATCTTATAAATAAATAAATAAACGAGCTGAGGTGCTCATTGACGTCCATAAACATCCTCAACATCAGAACTGCTGATGCGTAGCATATCTTTAGGGGATAGGCTCGCTTCTTGTACCCTAAGTAGTATTGGTTACTTTTACAATCACATTTATAAGATTTTAGTCTTTCTTAATTGATTATCTATACTAATATTAGAAAGATTTATGTTTTTGTATGTATTGTAATGACTCAAAATAATGACCGATTTAAAAATTCTATTTCTAATAAAAAGCTACGGCATCAGTGAGTAACATAGGCTATATTTTTTTAATGTCACGGAGACGAAGTCACAAGCAATAGCTTGTCTTTTATATTTTTAAACTTGATTTTAATCGGTTACTTTTTCGATGTAATACATGGTTAACTGTGAATTTTCTTAAGAAATATATTTGACAATGTGCACAAAATGCATTTTACGTCATATTTTACACATAACGATATGTGTCTGGAAGTGGCAACGCTCGCTAAATGTCCTTGGGGCTTTTGAACTTCGAGATCGTACTTCATGAAATAATCTTAAATATAACTGAATTCAGACGAGATTAAATATAAGATGTTCTAAACTGCGCTCATGTTAAATGTTATCGCTTCTAGTTAATTTTATCACATGTTACAACAATTATGCTTTGTTTACTAACGGAGATGATTTTTTCACGATTGAAAAGTGATTTAAAATTTTATTGTCAAAAATGTGTTATAAAATTTTAATAAAAAGACATTAAATAAATTGTAACATAAATATGACTTGACATAAAATTCGTTACCGAAGAATTAAACTGGGAACATCCAAAAAACATAATTATGGAATTTTGAATAAATTCAAGTAAAAAATCATAACTCATTTACAGTAAAAAAACAATTTGTGAAATTGTGGTATTAATGCAATAAATAGAGCTTTAATAATTAAAAAGAACGCATTGCCTAAAGTGTATAACACGACTTGTTAAGTTACATCACCATGCTTATTAAATGTGCAAAATAGACGTCCATTTATTCTTGACATTTAATTTAAAAATGCATGATATCTGACTGCTTTCCAGTGCAAGTTAGTAAAACACTTCATCACTATATTTTTGGCAAATAAGGCGACATCTTTAAAAATGGATTTAAATATCTGTAAGAAAAAAAAGAAATTGCTGGATAATAAAAATCATCATCATCATCTCCCCTGCCTTATCCTACTCCCGTCGGGTCGGCGCACCAGGTTTTCGTCCTCCAAATAACTCTATCATCCGTCATCTCAGTCATCACTCCCTTCTTGATCATGTCACCTTTCACGCAATCCATCCATCTCTTTCTAGGTCTACCTCTACCGGTGTACCCCTCCACAGTCCTAACTAACGTCCTTCTTATTACATGCGATTCATCCCTTCTCATAACATGCCCATACGCTAACCTTTTACTTCTTATTTTCTCAACCACTGGGGCTACTCTCAATACTGCTGGATAATAAAAATATGGAACAGTATTTAGTTAAAAATTGATTATTTAGTATTGAAGAACTAGAAATAAAGATTATAAAATGTATTCGTGTTCACTTGCTGTAAAGAAAATTTTAAACGCGGTGTGATAGAAAATAACCAGTCGAGTAATATATAAGTTTAAAATATGACGGACATTACATAAAAAGGGATTTCTTCGCAAACAGACAATTTTGTGATGCTTTTACTTTTACGAAGTTGTTAATTTTATCATCAACTTGCGGAGCGAGTAATGGACGACATAAGGCGCTCTTTAAACATTACCCAGTTTATTTACTGCCTTTTTATGTTAAATGTTAATTGAATTGTTTTCGTCAATTTATGTTGTTTCTTTCAATGTGTCATTTGTTTATTTTGAATGGAAGTGTGTATTATCTTTAGTGTGTCGCGTTAAACACATTTGCAAACGTGTACGAACCTTTTCTTGAAATTTTGATCAGAGATTAAAAGAATGCGAGCACTTAAAAGATTTTTATGGCTATGTATTTAATATTTACTTATGATTCATAATAAAAACTACTCTAATATTTTTAAATGAAATGAAAGATTTGTATTTTTGTATGTAATAAACTCAAAAACTACTAGACTGACTTCAGAAATTCCTTTCAATTAGAAAGCTACATTTTCTCAGAGTAACGCATGAACGCATGAACGAAAACTCAAATAAAAGCTAGTATTAAATCTTACTAACATTATAAATGCGAAAGTTTAGATGGCTGAACGTATCTCGATGAAATTCGGTATATGTGCAGAGGATAGTCTGGAAGAACACATAGGCTACTTGCTTTTGTTTTTTTTTTATTCCACGCGGACGGAGTCACGGGCGAAAGCTTTTAATATAATAAATAATAAATTGTTATTTTTTTCAACCGCTGAGTTATTAAGCCGTGTTATTGTAGAAATGCTTTCCACGTTTAACGCAAATCTCTCTATTCTGTGAGGAATTTCAAATGCTACGCCTATGTATACTAAAGCAGTCTTAAATACAATAAGGATCTATCCTATGCCGCGGCGGTAACTTCCCTGCATTCCCACTTGTCCTTAAAGCTAGACATACACGAAGTGTTTTTTATTCAAGTAGCCTATTTCAATTTTTATGTGTTAAATGCATTAGTTAAAATATTTAATGGTCCACAACAATATAAGTTCAATTTTATTTAATAAAGATATACATTTTCGTTTAAAATAAAGATATATTTTACTCTACTATGCTAACTGTCGTCCAGAACTCTGTCCGAGTGGACTAATAAATTTATTTAGCCTGATGCGTTCGTCAGACTATATTCTATATCTATACCAAATATCATCAACATCCATGTAACCATTCCGGAGTTACGTAGTAATAAACATTCGCTTTTAATATTAACTAATAAGATAAAAACCAACCCGCAGTGGACTAGCGTGGTTGGCTAAGGCCTAGTCACCCCTAACTTAGTGTAGGTTTATAGCCCCTCAGTGGAGACGTGAAGTAAGATAAATGTTCCATCTCCAATCACCTGAATATAGTGACATCAAGCATATTTTTCCCTTAAATAAATGTAATGTGCATGCGAAACAGTCTCATATTTCGAACATTTTCCTCTTTAATTTACAGAATCGATTTTACTAAATTACATCAAAAACATCAGATCAGATGTTATCAGATGTTTTGGTAAATAAACTTATGTAAAATAAACTTATAATAAACTTATAATAAACTTATAATAAACTTATAATAAACTTATAATAAACTTAAAATAAATAGTAAATTGTTATTTTTTTCAACCGATAACTCAGCAGTTATTAAGCCGTGTTATTGTAGAAATGCTTTCCACGTTTAACGCAAATCTCTCTATTCTGTGAGGAATTTCAAATGCTACGCCTATGTATACTAAAGCAGTCTTAAATACAATAAGGATCTATCCTATGCCGCGGCGGTAACTTCCCTGCATTCCCACTTGTCCTTAAAGCTAGACATACACGAAGTGTTTTTTATTCAAGTAGCCTATTTAAATTTTTATGTGCTAATTGCATTAGTTAAAATTTAAAGCTACGTTTAAATTTTATGTGCTAATTGCATTAGTTAAAATTTAAAGCTACGTTTAAATTTAATGGTCCACAACAATATAAGTTCAATTTTATTTAATAAAGATATACATTTTCGTTTAAAATAAAGATATATTTTACTCTACTATGCTAACTGTCGTCCAGAACTCTGTCCGAGTGGACTTATAAATTTATTTAGCCTGATGCGTTCGTCAGACTATATTCTATATCTATACCAAATATCATCAACATCCATGTAACCATTCCGGAGTTACGTAGTAATAAACATTCGCTTTTAATGTTAACTAATAAGATAAAAACCAACCCGCAGTGGACCAGCGTGGTTGGCTAAGGCCTAGTCACCCCTAACTTAGTGTAGGTTTATAGCCCCTCAGTGGGGACGTGAAGTAAGATAAATGTTCCATCTCCAATCACCTGAATATAGTGACATCAAGCATATTTGTCCCTTAAATAAATGTAATGTGCATGCGAAACAGTCTCATATTTCGAACATTTTCCTCTTTAATTTACAGAATCGATCTTACTAAATTACGTCAAAAACATCAGATCAGATGTTATCAGATGTTTTGGTAAATAAACTTATAATAAACTTAAAAAAAACCTATGTTAGTTTATAAACTAATATAAGTTTATTTGTCACATTTCAGTAGTAATAATATTAATTGTAACCCGATACTGACTACCGTAATGTTATAAAATCTCACACTGTCTATATTTTGATACATTCCGTTATCACATCTTATATTCCAGTATAACGTTGAAAGCAATTTAAAACGATTACATGCAAAATGAGAATATATTTAAGCTTAACATTACAGGATCGATAAAATCATTATTGGTTGTAAATATATTCCAGATATCTGTCAAACTGGTTTCAAGAAGAAACACCCTAACGAGCTATAAGCTACGAGAACGCTAAATCCCACAAAGCCGAGACGACAAAACATAAAATAATTCAAATCGGATCTTCGTAATTGCGTTGGCAATTTTAATACTCGAATAATCCTATCATAAATCAATCGTATAAACACCCCGTGGATGGCCGGCTTTATCGACCTATTCTGGAGCCATCGTCTCACGCATGAATAAGATATGCGCCGTGAAAGGAGATTCCGTGTATGGTGGCTCGAAGGTGTTTGCTTATGGGCGCTCTATGTGAAGTAACTTTACAGGTATCTTGATGAGATAGCTCGCTAATGTGTCAGCTAAGCTAAGAAAGTTTCAGCCTAAGACATCGACTTTGCTCCCTACAATGTATAACTTCAAAACTGAACCTTATGCACAAAAATTCGCTAATTCCTAAATATCCTATAATAAAAAGTATAAGTCTATGAATGACAGAAATAAATGATTAAGAGCCTGTCCCACCAAATTGTAAATTGATAACAATCCAACGTGTAAACTATGTGATGGAAATATCGGATTTTGTTCCCTTAGCTGACAGTGACGTCATTTTTAAGCTATCAGAGCCTCTATCAGCCAGTAGTGGGACAAGCCATAAATCTTTTACTTCAAGGAAAGCTATGGAATTGAAACCAAGCCTTCCAAATTCCAAGGTAGAATCTTTTATCGTAAACATTTCGATATGTTTCACACATATCTCGAATTCATTTCCAATTTTGTTGAGTGCTTTTATTGATGACGAATGGTAAAGAATCTTTTCTAATGCGCCGAAAAGGAATGGCTACAAATTAAATATTTAAGTAACACTTAATGTGTCAAAACAAAGAATGATATATTGTCCCGCACTTTAATATAATCGAGTGTTGTTAGTTATTTTGTTTTTTCAACGTGTATCGTCAGATGAGATTCCTATTTTCGTATTTTTATTTAAATTATTTTATATTTCACCGCTCTACTCAGAATTGTTAAGTTACAGAGGACTACGGAGTATACAAGTGTAGATTTTGTATGCCAAATCTACACTGAGCGTTATTTAAGTAACCATTTATTGACTCACAGACTATACAGAATAATTCTGTTGTCATACGTAATTATGTAATAAAAAGTTCGAGAACAAAATGCTTCTATATAGCGAAACGAAGCGTCGATTGGCTAATTCTTGTTATAAATATTATTGTACTGTTTAAAATAACATTTAAAATAAAAGTGGTTCCAAGTGAGGGCGTACACATCATCAATCAATGCAACAGACAGACGTATGTTTCGGATAGAATCGTTCCAAGTTTTAATTATTACTAACTCAATTATATCCGACCCTCGTCGGGACGGGGTTGCCATAAAAAATAAGGACAGATGTAAATAAGATAGATTTATGGTAACACTCTCCTGTTTTATTACTACGTTTAATGTTTTCGATTTTGATTATGGGTGTAATTGGGAGTAATTAAAACTATTTAATTCGGATTGCACCTGCAACGTTTATTATATTTTTATTTTGATAAAGTGAGGCTCATTTGTTAGATTTTCGGCCAGTAACTGATTTTTCACATATAAAAATTCTAAAGTACTTAAGTATGTTTAGTATTTATCTAACATTACTATAGTAATATCTATAAATTATGATTTTGTAACTGTGAAAAGATAAGGTATTTTATGAACATTTTAAAACCGAAACCCAATCCATACAATTACATCCTTTTACGATTTAAAACGATAATAACGCTCGTCAATAACTTAAGCTCAATCGCTTAAATTATTATCAAAATAAAAAGTCAAGCAGTGTTAAAATGGGCTTAAATTTTCTTCGCGAAGGCACCATGTAATCGGTTTAAAAGTCGATTCCGACTCGCGAAGCGATTCCACGATTTTAACACTGATTTACCGGACTGCGTCCGTTCGCTACACGTGTACACACACTTGTGACAAGCCATTACCACCCTTAGGCCACTTGCAATAACCTACGAGCACATTGCTTAAGAGAAGCGGGAGCGGAAAGCGGAGCGGGATTTTGTACAAGTTGCAACACTTATCGTAACAAAGAGAATGTTTGATTATGAAATAAATCACAATTAATACGCTTAAACCTAAATTGAAGCTAGACAAACATACTCACGACTATAACCCAGAACGGTAGACATTCTAATATATAAACTAGAAGGGTAAAAAGAAAAACTAAATACCAAAATATTACATATCGACCAATCACTGTAGGACTTAGTTAAGGTGAGAAAATTAAATTATATACACAAAATAATGCAATAAAATATCTATAGATAACTTTAATAATTTCATAATTATTTTGGAAATTAAAAAAACGACTTCTATACTTAAAAATAGAAAAAATAACCTCCAAATATAAGATTTATTTGGTAAAGATCGCGTTAAGTCTAACCCCGCCCTAACAGTTTTGACTTATAACAGAATAATGCAAAAAAAGGGCAAAGGCACTTTCCACATTGAATGCACAGATTCAAAATTTGTAAAGGTTGTTATAAAACTCCATCGCCGGCCACGCCCTTAAATAAAACCGAACGCCGAACAACCATAAACTACAGTTTTGATGTTTAAGACCCACAAAGAATTTATATTTTAAACCTCTTGTCAGAACAAATTTGTAAGATATAACGCAAATAGTGAGAAAGAGGCGAAAAAACTACAAAGTACCTATCAGTATTTAAGGCTAATGGAGCTGAGTAAATCTTACTAATATTATAGATGGATGTTTTATAGAGCTTATAGCCTAAACTGCTGAACGGATTGCGATGAAATTTGGCATACATGTAGAGTATAATCTGGTAAAACACATAGGCTACTTGACTTTTTTTTAATTTCACGAGGACGGAGTTGCGGGCGAAAACTAGTAACTAAATAAATTGTGCCTACAAAGATCTGATAATTAGAGGTTCAATTTTTCAACATTTTTTTATTATGTTATAATTCCCTTAAAAATTATCTTCGTTGCAAACATCATAATCATATTTCTTATAAACGTATGAATGGAATAAAATTCTTATCAGAGGTCGAACCTATACATCTGTCAATATTTTTAATAAGATCGAAAGATCTCCATTGAGATGGCAACATAAAAAACACAGCACGTCTTTTTTTCACAATTAATCAAAAGCGGAACGAAAAAAAGAATGTCTAAGACTCTTTAAAAGTTTTGCATCGATGCATTGACGTACCTTCTTTCACCAACTGTCAAACTGACAGTTGATTTATGATTTTCCTTTGTGGCAACTCTCGCGTTCGTTATGGCGCGAAACCCATTTATATTGCTAATGACATTTCGAGATATCCAAAATGGCGGATAACAATAATGAGCGTTACATTTAAAACTCTATTTGCTTCTTTTAATATTTATTTTCTTTGTACCAATAACTATCAAATAATTTATGTTGTGAAATTATTTTGTCTAGAAATAATAAGTTAGTTATTTTATTTCATTCAACTAAAGAAACTTGTTGCAAAAATAATTCGTTAAACTTTCATCTCGACGACTCTAGAAATAGCTAACTCTATTCAGGGTATAAAAATTCTTTTCAGAAAATCCGTTTTACATAAAGAATTCCTTAACTAACTTGTTCTAGAAAGTATTTGAATCGTGTAGTCTTTTGTTTTCTAATTCTATGACTGAACGACTAAATAAATCCTAAGAGCAGACGCACACCTTTGACTAAACTATCGGACAACGATCGTCGATTGTTTCGCAGCCCATTCGACAGTTAAGTTGCACAACTAAAAATCGCGTGCGCACCTCCATATAAGCTCATTGGAATCAAAGCGCGATTAAACAGTTGTGCGATAGTTTAGTCAAAGGTGTGCGCACTCTTACAATCCTCAAAACTCGGTGTGGACTTAATTCCATTGGCCTTATATTCTAGTATGAAAATAATAGACAGGAAGACTATCTAGTCAATCGCAATTCCTTAACAATGTAGTTTTAATAACACTATAAAAATGCCGAGTCCATTGATCCCTTTCATATATTCAAGGTAACAATGTTAACGCCGGTAAATGTATTTAACCTTAAATATATTTAGCGTTTATGGCATGTGATGCCTTTGACTGTATAGAAATGGACTAGACAATTTACTGTGCTAAAATATTTTTTATCACTTTTCATGGAAAAGGTTAAAATGAGCTTTAATAACATGTGAAATAAGACGTAGAATTAAAATGAACACACGCGCAAGAAACATGTCGTCATTGTTCTAACACGGATGTCAAATATAGCAACTTTTAAGTAGAGAGAGAAAACTGCTAATTTCGTAAACGTACTATACTAATACATTGTTTGTGTACACCTAATTATAGTTATATTTAACTATTTAGCTTTCGCCCGCGACTCCGTCCGCGTGGAATTAAAAAAAAAACAAAAGTGAGTAGCCTATTTGTTCTTCCACTTCTCTACATCTACGAGTATATGCCAAATTCCATCGAAATCCGTTCAGCCGTTTAGGGTACAAACTCTAACAAACATCCATCCATCCATCTAAACTTTTGCATTTATAATAATAGTATGATGTAGAATACGTGTTTCTGATAGGCTGAAACGATGCGTCTTCCGATTCTCTATTGTATCAAATGTGAAAATAGCCAAAAAGTCACAAGTTAGAACTTCAATGACGATATGCAAGCAAGTTTAGAACTTCTTGTTCTATTTGACAGGTGAGAAAGGGCGCTTGATGTGTCCTGTCTCTTCAAAGTCAACGTGTGCTGCAAGACTGTATTAAAACAATGAATCATAAACTTGTTCTATACAGATTATCCACTACGATAGTGGCTGACTATCCCAAGCCTGGTTTTGCAGCTTATTCATTATATGAACATTTCGTACGCTCATGTAGAGAAAAGAATTATATTTAAATTCATAGAATACAATTACAGATAAGTATTTTTATCTAAATGCATTTATGTTGACAGATTTACTTAATAAATCTAAACTTAAACAAAGAGGAATGATTTTTAAAATCAGCGCTTGTATGTAACTAATAAACTCAAAAACTACTGGACGAATTTCCAAAATTCTTTTCCAATTAGAAAGATACAATATCACTGATTAACATAGGCTACACTTATTTCTTTTTTTTTTTCAGTTTCGTTAGTTTCACTTAAAATTACAAATTCTATAAAAATCTTCATTCATCAGCTATTACCTATCTAAGTAACATTTGCTTTAAAGGGCTTGTAGAACAACATGTTTATCAGTGCAAACCCAAGATTAACCGTCAACGATATAAGTGAGTTCTTATTTTTATTAATATCTAAAAGCATTCAAGGTATATCTTAAAAAATCCATAAGTGTCCATGGGATAAACTGTGACTAATCCAAACCAGATTGGTCACTTAATGCATCCCAAGAGCGCGTACTCCTTTAACTAAACTATCACACAACTGTTTAGTCGCTATTTGATTCCTATGAGCTTGCGCACACTACTCGATTTTTAGTTGTGCAACTAAACAGTTGAAGGCTGCAAAACAATCGACAATCGCACAACAGTTGTATGATAGTTTAGTTAAAAGGGTCCGCCGCTTAGTGTTTGTTAGGTATAATGCACGCTGCCTTTTGTTATCACAGGCATATTTCACGGTAACATTGAGTTTCCTTTGCACTCACACATACATATTACTATCTCTTTCACACTCTTTGATAAAACAGAGACCACAATATGTACAAATCAGTAACCCATTGCATTAAAATGCTAAAGTTCTCAGTGCACTATGGATAATAGTGATGGTAGAATAAGTGACTGCATATATCACGTGAGAACTGTTTGATAGCCAAAACAAATGACAACTACTATAGACCGACAAGGATATCTGATATCGGTGGGCATAAATCGAACTAAAGTGCTATAGCTTACTTGCCCTTTTGTTAATACCAAAAATGTGTCACAAATCTTTTCCTATTATAGTTGTCACGTTATGAGTTTTCTGTTGTTGAATCTCCTCACATCGAGGTAAATATCCTTCCAGGATTTTAGCTGCCTTATTATGTTTCTTTCTTTTGCGTCGATTTCCATGCCTTTGAATGATTTGCATATTCTTTGACAGAACTAACATCTATATCAGCTTAGACCGGACCATATCAACTTGTCGTACTAAAATAACGTTCTTGGGTGAATTTAATATGAGGTAATAGAGGTGTACATATATATTCTTACGTTGGCGTCGCCAGATTGTGATCTAGGGTAGGTCCAGAAGGCACCTACCCTTAATATTGTTTTATTCGATGTAGTTTTCATACCTATTTTATATATTTAGATTCTCTAGAGCTTGGGAACGGTTCCCTGCACCCTTGGAAGTACCTATTCCCTCACATTCCGTTTGTAAAATATAGTTACAAAATAATTTTCAGATGTATAGACATTCAAAACTCAGGAATTGACGTACAAATTAGGTAACAGAATGTGCATTTAATCGTCAATTTCTTATACTCGTATTAATTACTACCTTTAATACTTTCGCAAGAAATCATAAACCTTATCGGTTTCCTAAAACAATTAATTTTTGATCTATTATACATTTTCAATTTTAATTATACGAGTAAACAAGGATTTACAATTTATTTAATTTTCTTTTTCCGGTTAATAAAATTTGCAATCTCATTCGATCGCTTACAATTTCCAGGAACTGTTTGGTTCATTGTAAAAAAGTTAAAAAAAAAGGTTTACATAAAAACTTTTGTTATTTTACCTAATACTACTTTAAAGACGAACAAAAACATAAGATATCCTGAACTATAAAGTTTTAAACAAAACAAATAATCGAGTTTTTGAGCATATTTAGTTTTAAAAGTAACTCCACGTTTTTTAAACTACTTAACCTAAAAATCATTTGTAAACGAAAATACTTCTCATGCTAAATTTAAAGTTACTGATGGTATCAGTTTTCAAGAATTCAAGAATTTTCAAAAGCAACCCTAAAACGCACTACGCAACTAACATAAATTAATTCGAAAGCGCGATAAACGCTGTAAAGTTTTGTGTTAAATTAGCCGTCCCATGGCTTATAAGAAACGCCATTTAATTTGCCCTAAAAGCAATAAATTCGTTCTTGAACCATCGCTTTAATTATCCGCATGTGAGAGAATCTTAGAAGTTTATTTCTAAGTAATTCTCAAACGGAATTGTTGGCAATACGTTTTTTAAAGTAGGAAGTTTATGGAGGTTCATAAAGTCTTGCACATTGTAAAAGGTGTTCCAATCAACCATACAAACCTTCTGTTTGAATGAAATGGCTGAAGAGTAATAGATAGAATCAAGTCGATTCCCGCTGTCTGTCTGTCTCTATATACTTAGCTAAAACTACGCAACTGATTTTTATGCAATTTTACCTTACTAATATTATAAAGGCGAAAGTTTAGATGGATGTTTGTTAGAGTTTGTAGCCTAAACGGCTGAACGGATCTCGATGAAGATCATTTCATACATGTAGAGGTTAGTCTGGAAGAACACATAGGCTACTTACTTTTGGTTTTAAAATTACACGCGAACGGAGACGCGGGGCGAAAGCTAGTAATAGATAAAGCGATTCAAGAGGAAAGTTTATACGTATAATATAGTAGAGAAATACTGATGATTTCAGAGGTTTCCAATCTGATGTAAATAAACATATATTCGTATCAGTAATTGACCCCCGCGAAGCCGGGGCGGATCGCTAGTTTTTTATGACCTTCATAAAGTTTTGATTACACTTGGAAGTTAATTTTGTATTTTACTAGAAGCTGTAGATTATCCAGGTATAGGGATTCGAAACAGGCTATAAAGTTAAGAATTATCTTATATTTCGATAGAAGGAATTGGAAATTCCCTAAGTTGTAAATATTTAAAAAGAAAAACTGCAAACACAAATATAAATAAACGTAAACAATTTTTTAAGTTACATTAATTTAAAGAATTCCTAAATTTTATTTAAATTCTACATGGTAATTAATCTAAACAGGTTGTAGACTATGTGGTTCTTTTATGATATAATGTCTCATAAAATATGAAATGTTGACTTTAAATATCGAAATTTGATTTAAATGGACATTTTTTGATACGAACAAACGCATAAAAAGATTTAGAGCCCGCTCGCACTACGCTACAAGAAGCCATGAACAGTCCAATAAATTAAAAAGAGTGTATTAAGTGTGAACAACTGAGAATCACAAAGATAATCAATGAAAGAAAGCCAAGTTAACTGTTATTCTATTTTCTACACAATAGAGTTCAATTTAGATGTCTCTGAGTCAAATTAGACGCAAAATAAATTTGTAAATTAGAAATAGGAACTCGCAAGACAACAATATAAAACTGGCCGGTAATAAAACAGAAGGTTCTATGGTGAAAAAAAATATGAAATGTCGTTGATGGTTGCTTTTGCGGCTTTATTGTTATAGTAATATAGCCGGATTTTGCTCATTTTCGTTGAAAAGTATGACGTCACAGCACTATCATACGTCTTAATCTGGGTGATAAGGCTGTTTTTTTATTACCAGTACAACGAAAATGGACGTAAGTTATCTAAGAGGTTTGGGTTGTTTTTATGGACCAACGTTATGGACGTTACATAGATTTTAGATAAACGCAAGTGACGAAAGGAGGATAAAGTGTGTGGCCATTGTCGGAGATTGCAAAATGACAGAGTCTGGGAATAAAAAAATGAAATATGAAACATACTGTATACTTAACATACAAGTTAGAATAGTTTGAATTCCAACAGATTATAATCAGAAAACAAGTTAAATCGGCTATAAGAAAAGGAAAACGAGTTAACAAAACTCTTCTGTGAAGATACATCTTCAAATGCGATTACAAAACATTGTTTAACTTTTTTAATTAGTTATACTTCATACTTACTAATATTATAAATGCTAAAGTTTAGATGGATGGATGGATGTTTCTTAGAGTTTGTAGCCTATACGGCTGAACGGATTTCGATGGAATTTGGTATAGATGTAGAGGATAGTTTGGAAGAACACATAGGCTACTCACTTTTGTTTTTCTTTAATTCCACGCGGATGGAGTCGCGGGCGAAAGCTAGTCTTTTATAAAATTTAACCAGCTACATAACTCAGAATCAATTGGAACATAGTCAAAACAATATCAAACAAAATTAATTGTCCATTATTGTCGATAGCAAATATGAAAGGAATAAGGTCAAACGGTCGTTTAAATACAATCATTTCATTTGTATAGATGAAAATGCATGTGGACATAACACTACAAATAAATAGCTAACTTTTTAATTAAAAAAGGTCTAAACTTTTCAATACGTTTAACTTCAACACTATTCTATCAGTTAACCCTTGATATCAAAGCAGTGGAACAAATAAAATAACGGATAGACATAAATTAAATTAATTAGCCCAATTTAAATATAGATACCTATGCTAATACGCTTGCTGATAAACAAGTAACATAGAATCGGTTACGTTTATCATTATAATATATAGCAAATAAAGTTTCCTAAATAATAGGCAAAGACATTCCTACTGAGGTCATAATTATTAATTCTACCGACGAGGCTGTACGATTATGCCAGCTCGTTTCATAATCACTAAGAGCACTATGGGATTGGCATGTCTTTTAAAGACAAAAATCCCCCCTCTTCCTTAAAAAGATTTTAAAAAA
The DNA here is from genome assembly GCA_029286645.1 of Papilio protenor. Taxonomy (NCBI): domain Eukaryota; kingdom Metazoa; phylum Arthropoda; class Insecta; order Lepidoptera; family Papilionidae; genus Papilio; species Papilio protenor. Next base: position 2,261,112 of record JAGSMZ010000014.1, on the reverse strand, counting down.
AATATTAATTCTTGTAAATATGTTAGCTATTATTGTGTTATGGTGATGTAACCTCTACATATCGTCGAAGACACGTGTGAAGTGTACCAATCCGCAGTAGGCCAGCGTGGTTGACTATGGTCTAGATACCCCTAACTTATAACCTTTGGGTCAGAGCTCCTCAGTGGCGACGTATAGAGCTGATGATGTTCATAGTTAATTAACTTGACAGTATTTAACACACTCTTATCCAACTTGTAACGAATTGTTCTGGTCGAAAAAACTTAACTATCGAGACTAACGGAAACAATACTAAGAGTTGGTCAAAATAAATAAAGAACAATGGCCGATTGCGTCCATAACCGTATAGCTCCAACAAAGGTTCACGGGCCAATGCTCACTAAGTCCACAAATTTAAACTGGCCATCATGCTAGAGGGCGTTACAATTCGGTGTAGGTTCATGTCACAAGCTAGAAGCGATAGATGCTAAATATAAATTTATCTGGTAATTGTTACATTCATGACATAGACAAAAGGCCTTTAGTGTTACTATACAATGATAGAAATATTGTATATCTTTTTTGGACTCGACATTTTAATCGCCATCGAAGGTAACTTCTCTGAATGAAATCGACTGTCATGATTCTTTGGAATATCACCTAAGAATCATCAGGCTTTTGTGGTATTGTGAATTTAGTTTTGCTTGATGAATAATATTCATAAGTATGGCATTACCATACTAATAATTATTATGTTTTATTTTTAGACCATACGCTAACTTCCCTAGAAAAACCTTGTTCCGATAACAATAAATGAATAGTTCGTTGCTCTATCTTGCTTAAACCTGATTTCAAATTGACTATGGTAATTGATGATACACGCATGTTGACACCATTCTTACTTACTTATCGTGTGATTCAGAGCCCCCTTAGAATTAATAATACCGCAAGAAAATAAACAAATTAATGGTTTATTTATTTATTAGTTCTTAAAATGTCTTACGGATTCAAAATTACAGATCTTAAGGATTATATAACGGGAAATGCAAGTTCTATATTTTGTTCATCATTTTAGTTTCAATTCTTTTTAGGAGGGCATTGACCTATAATTTTACTGGTAGTAACTGGTAAATCATCTTTACACGGTAGTCTTTCTCTCCAACCGAAATCCCGGCGACAAATCAAATTTGCAACTCTAAGTATAGTTTTACCACTGTAGTATGTAAAAGTTCTAAATGCTTCATCAGTTTCTTTAGGAAAACAGAGAGCTCCAGTTGAGGCAGCGCCAGCACCTGTCATGAATATGCGTCTCGGTATACCTCGGCCACCTCCTAACAAATATCCAATACCAGTTCCAGCCACAACCACAGCTTTTCTAATAGTCAAATTTTCATTATCTCTCATAGTCGCTGTGAATTGGTTCTTTGATTCACATACAGATTTCTTCATACTACAAACACCGTCTCTTACACAAAGTACTAATTTACAAGTGTTTGTTTGTACTCCTTTCCTTAAAATTGTTACATAAGGCAAAAAAAATCTACGCATCACTTTGACATTCCGTTCGGCGCATTTATCTTTGTATTCGACAAAATCTTTGTACTCATTATGTGGGCTTTTATATAATGGTAGTTCTTGATATTTCATAGGTGGAGGCTTAGTAGGTGGAGGAGGAGGTGGATTTGCAGCTTCTACTACTGGTATGAAATACCTTGCGCCGAGGAGAGCTGACTTCATTACGGTCACCCATACTGTACCAATGAAGTAAAGATCTGTAGACGTTGCTTTGGATTTTACAAGCTCGTTTGTTTGGAGTGCTTCTTCACCACAACATTGGCAATCATAATCTGTTTCGTCATCTAAAATGTTCAACTGCATTGCCTGTTAATTTATGCTGATTTTTTTCACTGTAATTTTGATGGAGAATTAAATAAAAAACAATTCTTTTCTAAATATTTCGTTTTATCATTTTAACATTTGACGCTGTCATATTGTAAAACAATGACAATCTGACAATGAAAAAAATGTTGCCAGTAAACTTAAAAATAACTTTTTGACTATAGAGGAATGGACTAAGCAAAAATCCACCGTTGTACTAAATAAAATTGTTCACTTTCTGAATGGAGAAATTCCCAACTTTTAATTAGAATAAAAGAAAAACATAACAGAACATAAATGGTTTTGGCATAACAATTCAAAGCCTACGATAAAACCGACTTCAAACAAAGCTTACAATCGTATCGAAGAGCTTTCGAAGCTCAAACATCCTTATTAATGACAGTCGAAATTAACTATCAACAGTTGAAAACCAATCGATGCCGAATCGCTCGGTGTATTCGATTACTCGATGCAATCTCAATCGAATTGCACTGGAAAAAATCGTATCTGAGTCGTTTCATACGCCACCTAGCCCATTTCTTCATTGCAAAAATCTATGTGCATTTTTAAAAATCGGTGTAGCTCTTATGTGTTACGTTTTAAGGTCGAATATCCGGAATCAATTAGATTTAAAATATTTGTAGTAACTACAAAAAATGCTAGTCGTTTTGTTAGAGGTTGAAGATCATTTCGCATATGAGTGCTTTGGTTGGAATAAGGTTTTGTTAGCTCTTTAAGATTTTCTTTGTTAAAAAGGATAACATTTTTGAATTAAAATGGATGACTTTGGATTTATCAAATGTTTCGATTTCTATTCATTTATTTCTATTACATTTGAGTCAAAGATTTAGAAATAGGTTTTTACCGCTAACGGCAATCCATGCTTTATTCTCATCATCTAATGACCTAAGATAACTCAGACGTCTATACTATTCGTATGCTAAATCGTGTAGAATCTACAACTATATGTGAAATATTTGTAAAATCTAAATTAAAATCTAAAAACGAGGAGACAGAAAATACCGATATTTACATTCATTTTCCAGTCTAAAATTGATGTAGACACGTACAGTCGAGGAAATCCGAGGTATTGTACTTTTAGAGAAATTGCCTTATTCTTACAATATGAGAAACTCCGCCTCTTACGACCAATTAGGTAGCAGTAAGTTCCACAAACGACGTTATTGTTTTGCGTCATCATCTCAATTTGTACAAAACTTCCAAACGACGCTTTAAAGTTGAACACCGCTAGATTTCCCGATAGTACGTACATCGAATACAAGTAACTCGGCTGCGGGCTAAATTGGTAATATTGTTTTAGAACAAAGCGCTATTATGTTTTTTTATCTATACATGAACACTGCCAGTGTTTGTTGTTCGTGTTGTGCGAGAGCTTTAGCCACACCTTTCGAACACGAATCACAATTGCGTGTCAAAACCCTACCCTGTCTCCCCTAATATTTAAAGTCACTCCTAAAACAGTTTGAGACATGTTAAAATCATAGTACAGTTACATAGTATTAAGTCTTAAATATATCCTCCTAGCATACGCTACTTTGGTTTTAAATTTAAGTATTTCAACTTGAAAAATAAACGATTTCCAGATCAATTTTGTATCGCTCTATATTAACTCACCTTAAATCAATACTTATTTATTTAAAAACATCACTTAAGAAGTAAGCTTTATTTTTAATATTTTAATAAATTTCAAAGATAATTTCAAAAATATCTTAAACGGATTTTATAAGTACATATATCAGTAATTTCTAACATACGATAGTCACAGTTGGAACTCTGCCAACACCGCTAACGACAAAGAGCATTGTGATATAAAAGAGTACATATTTTAAACAATATTGCAGAAAAGTTGCAGTTTTTTTTACAAATCATAAAAAAGTACATCGGTGAAAGTATGTAAAGCTATAAATATTCTATTGTTTTTCTGAACGCTATACATGTTATCTTCTTATGAGTTGAAATATAGATACTGGAAGCGGCTCGTCGGAAAAATTTTGCAAAAAATACGGCTTGATGAAATTTTGTTTAATTTGCTATTTAAGTTTAGTACCAGAAAGTAGTCACTTTCGTATATACATATTTCTTTAGGCATCTATATTCCGAAAAAGTTAAAAAGTACACTCTTTGGGTATTCAAGAAATTCTTTGGTTAATACTCTTAATATTTCACTTACCTGTAAAAATAAAAATCAACATTTTAAATGAATGTACCCCTTTTCTATTAAGACTATTGCTAGTTTTTTAATATTTTAATCAATTTTTCAACATGTAAATATTTGTGCCACGAACTCATATTGTCACATCTAGTAGAGCTAATTCATTGTCCCACAACAATATGTCTGATATGCCTGAAGCGGTTGTGGAACAATAGGTGATTACTTTTACTGTTTATTGTGGCTAAGACGAATCCGATTGCTCTTGTTAATGTTACGTGTACCAGTTAGGTTTTTATTGAACCTTTGACGTTTAATATACAGGACCTGTCACACAATCCTGTCTCAAGAAAACGAACAGTTTTAAACATGCTTGTGTGTATAAACAGAGTCAGTACATGTAAAGAGCTTTAAATATTGCATGTCAGTACGACTAGTGACACATGCATATAATGTCGTCCTTCATATTCTATTTTAAAATATAGAGACAGCAATATCAGTCATTATAATCTTAGTAGACGCAATTCACAGTAGACTCGAATCATGTGGCAGTTCGCACCTAAAAATGTTATCTTAAAAGCGTCATATTTTGACAAATGAGGAAGCGTCAACTCCACTGGTGAAAGTCGTCATATTTATAATTTCGAAATTCCAGAGAAAACATCACATGTAATGATATGACATGTTTTATTTGCTGATATTATGGCCATGATCATGAAAATACTTGTGTCATCTTCACCTAAGCCGACCAAACTTGTAGTATTTATTTAACAACTTCGGATGCCTAGTCCATTCCTCCATAGTCAAAGTATTGAACAGTCGATATATGAGACTTTATTATTACCTTGTTTGTTACCCATGTTTTAAACACGTTTTATTTTTTATGAAAGTAAGCAATCGCTACCGTGATCGTATAAAAATTCACGCTTACAGGTACTGCAAATAAGAGAAGTTTTTTTGATGGAAATCCATTCAATAACACTTTACAATCACGCTCAAAATGTAAGATGAAATGAAATGTTGCTGGATGTTCCTCAAATTGTTGAGTCGCTTCTAGAGTACTAGTTTATATTATTTCTGCGTTTGATTCTTGTTATTAAGGTAAAAAGCTACAACTTTCCGACAATGCATTTACGGTTCTTTTGGCGTTGCAAATGTCCATGAGCGTTGGATCACACTACACTACATAATATTGTTTCACCGCACTCGCGGACAATCTAATGATATTGTTTTTGTGGAGCTATGTTTGTCTGTATTTGTAAATGTGTTTGTTTAAAAATTAAATGAATTAAATTAAAAAATGTACAATATCATGCTTTCCCTCAGATGTTGCCGAAATTGCAATTAAAATACATCTAATATTTAAAGAATATAAATATATTTCTTCTTAACAAGAAACAGACATAATCCCATTGCGTCTGAACTTGTTTCAGTCACATTTCTAAGATGATATAAGTGTTTTTACACGCACTTTAACATTCTCTACGTATAAGACATTAGTATTAAAATGATGAAAGGATGAAATAATTGCACCAAGAGATATACGTAGTAAGGAAGGGGCAAAGTACCGTAAGAAGTGGAAGGGAAGTGTAGGGGACAAGCACCTTAAGGGTTCGTAGGGCCGTCGCAATGAATGAAAGTCATTTAGATTGTGCGTGCTTAAAAACAGGGTATTTAGAAATGAATTCTTTGAAAATAAAGAATACTAAATCTCCTTACAAAGGATAATGCAGGAAAATCTTTATTTCACCTGTTTACATACTAGTTTAAAAACATGTCAATTTTAGGTAACCATAATTTTGTTGATAATTAGTGTAATATGACTAGCTATTTATTATACTGAAAGAAAATTGTTAATCTACATAAGATCAGGTCTGACAGTTTTAACTGCTTGCGTGTGTAAAGTTTTAATTGTCAGCTGATCTGTTCAGTTAAAACTGCGTATATGTAGACAAAATTTTAACTGTATAGTTCACTGACAGATAAACTTTTGCCTACAATGAAATGGATTAAACAATTTGTCGTAATAATTTTTGTCACTTTTTAACTTTGTGGAAATCCAATCGAATAAAATTGGGAGCTTAAATTTTCTCGTGATTAGAGATTACTCTAACTTTTTAAAATAGATAAATAGTAATTTTATCTCTCTGAACGTAGCAATGTTAATATCTACATTCTAAAAGTGTATCTGTTCTAGAACCTTACAAAGTAGGTTATAAGTTTTGAATTAGCCGAAGGCAATGTTTCTATTATAGCCGGAAATAAAATTGTACTGATATGTTGGCATAGAGCCCAAAGAAAAATAGAAAGTATGAAAATAAAAGCAACTTTGAGTGTACCTTACAAATAAGGATATTAATCCCAGTCAGAGACACTGCGTTTGGTTCTGTCAGAAAAGATGTTGAACCTATGGACCTACATTGACATAGAATATGGGGATTATTCCCAACCGTCACCCCTCTCTGTCCCCACGTGGGAACAGATGAGCTAAAAAATTTCATCCGTCCCACCCTTTGGGGACGGTTGCAACTTATTTTATTTCATAACAGTTCCATCTGTCACCTTATTGGTTATAGTGGGACTAAAAGGTGGGACGGATAAAAAATTTTATTCTCACGTGGGGACAGGGCGGGGTGACGGTTGGGAATAATCGAAAATTTGTTGGCTCTTACGTAAACAATCGTCTTCCACAATTTGGGGATATACACAATTTTAATTTTAACTAACTGTTGCTCACGAATCCGTCTGCGTGGAATTAAAAAATAAATAAAAATATAGCCCTTATTTCTAAGTGATAACACAGCTTTTTAATGGTGCGAGATTTTTTTAAATCAGACCAGTTTTTGAGTTATTTTAATACATACAAAAAAACAAATCTTTCCTCTTTATAATTAGTTTAGATAGATTATCTTGCATAATATTGTCTCAGAATAATCTAAGTTTCAACAATCAGTTCAATAGTTACGAAACGAATAGAAAACAAACATTCATTTTTATTTATATTAATGATTAAACTTTATTTCGTATCCAATGTATCGTTTGCTTTTCACGAACATATCCCGCGGCTCCATTTACTGGAATAACATGGAAACTTTCAGCTATCCCGCATTCAGTAGGTCACGGATAAATTCAGCAAATAGAATGATAAAATTTTAAATAGAAGTCAGATCGATGTTTGAACTACCATTAAAAATACTCAAATATGCTACGATGAAAGTCTGTTTAGATTTATTTACTAATAAATATATTATGAAATTTTCAGTTTAATAGTAGTGTGCTTGTTAAATACAATAATTTTCTTACAACAAAACGTTTAATTAATTATTTTTTTACATATTACTTAATTGTTTGACTTTATTTATTTTTGTATTTCATTAAACAATTGGACAATTAAATATAAAAATCCTAATTTCTAGTTAAATTTTTCAATAATTAGATTTAAACATCCAAGCAGAGCTAGCCTTATTTTATTGATACTAGCTTTCGCTCGCGAATCCGTCCGCGTGGAATTCAAAAGAAACAAAAATAAGTAGTCTATGTGTTCTTCCAGGCTATCATCTACATTCACGCCAAATTTCATCGAGATCCGTTTAGCGGTTTACGCTACAAACTCTAACAAACATCCATCCATCTAAACTTTCGCATTTATAATATTAGTAAGAAGTAAGATTAGTAAGATGATTTTTTCGAGTAAAGAGTTGTTAAAGATAAAAATTTGAAGTCATGTTAATTTTTAATTGACTAACATAACCTAAATTTTCTAGTACTGTACTTATATTAAAAACAGAAAAATAAATATTACGCTTCACTTATTTTCAACTGTAAAAGTTAAATATAGAAATTATATTAAATTGCTCGCTAGAAAATTATTTAGAATGAAATAAAAATTATACGTTTCGTTAGGTGGGGTCCGTAAATCGCTGACGCGTGTCCGTGTCCCCCAGACCTCTTAAATGGAGGATTTATTTTAATTTTATTAAACTTTAACAAACAAGGACTAAACAAAAAATATAACCAAATAATCATTCGTATATTATTAACATGTTTGTTGTAAATAGCTAATTGTTTTGACATTATATTGGGATATTTTGAATTTGTAGTTTCTATTACCATGGTTTTGGAAAGATTGTGTTAGGTAACATGTTTATTCATTAAACCTCAGTGTCCTAAAATGCTACTTTTAAAGCTGTTTGTTTTATTTTAAGTGTCAAAAATATTGTTTTAAACGGTATATGTTATAGGGTAAATGAATAAGGAGCACACACACTGTATTTCTAAATAAACAAAAAATGTTTTGTTTATTTAGAAATACAGTGTGTGCACACCCTAACCGTTACGGTATTTAGTAACTTACTATAAAAAAACCGGCCTAAACTACGGTCTAATTACACTTAAGGTGGTGTAAAATAAGAACATTACATAAATACATGATAAATTTTTTAAACGTTTGTGTAGAATGATACATACGTCAACAAATCCTTAAGCCTACTACACACGGACGCTTAAAACTGGACGTTAAAAAACGTTGAAATAGAATCAGTACATTACTATGGATCTGTTCATACGGCAGCGTTTAAAAGCTTGACGCGTTTTTATCGTTTAGTGTCGCCAAACAAGAGTGATTTTTAGCGTTCGATCACCGAAGGATTTGAAAAAGAAACAACAATAAGCGTTAAAAAAACGCTCGCGTGTATAAAGGCTTTCTATGCTATACTCTTGCTGTCTCCGATATAATTCCTAAGCAAATAATACAAAAACGAAAGTGACAAAAATACAAAATTTACACAATTCAATACAATGGAATGACATAAATAAAGTGTGAAGTATGAAAAGAGGATTATTGTGTAGAAAAAAATTGAGTCTACTTCGGCATCGCTACCTGAGTTGTTAATAATAGTGGTCCTTCGACAACAATGAGTTGGGGTAAGATCGAGTTTCGAGGTGTACGGGGAATGCGAGAGAACTGGAATACAGCATGCTATATGCATACTTTAAACAAAGTTTTTTTTGGTATAACGAAAGCGACATTTTAGGTACCACGTGCCAAACTAAGAATCACGCCATTTGTTTTCACCTTTTACAATTAACGTCGAAAAACAATAACCAAAACAAGAATTTCATTTAATTTAAATAATTATTAGTGCTAGCTTAATTTTTTCATCTTAATAACACGAATTAAACAAAATTCTACACTGTACAAAATGAACATGATTATTTACATTTTAAGTTTTGTTTTGATAATGTCATAATTATTATATTGCCTACACTAGATTTATCTCGCGGATTCGTCCGGAATTAAAAAAAATCTAGTAATAAATGAATGGCCTATATTACTCACTGATCATGTACCTACTTTTCTATTGGTAAAATAATTGTTGTAATAGTTACGAGAGTTTTGGAGTTTATTCGTTAAATACAAAAACTTATTTTTCACCTTTTTATTAGAACTAGCTTTCGCCTGCGACTCCATCCGCGTGGAATAAAAAAAAAAAAAACGCTCGCGTGTATAAAGGCTTTCTATGCTATACTCTTGCTGTCTCCGATATAATTCCTAAGCAAATAATACAAAAACGAAAGTGACAAAAATACAAAATTTACACAATTCAATACAATGGAATGACATAAATAAAGTGTGAAGTATGAAAAGAGGATTATTGTGTAGAAAAAAATTGAGTCTACTTCGGCATCGCTACCTGAGTTGTTAATAATAGTGGTCCTTCGACAACAATGAGTTGGGGTAAGATCGAGTTTCGAGGTGTACGGGGAATGCGAGAGAACTGGAATACAGCATGCTATATGCATACTTTAAACAAAGTTTTTTTTGGTATAACGAAAGCGACATTTTAGGTACCACGTGCCAAACTAAGAATCACGCCATTTGTTTTCACCTTTTACAATTAACGTCGAAAAACAATAACCAAAACAAGAATTTCATTTAATTTAAATAATTATTAGTGCTAGCTTAATTTTTTCATCTTAATAACACGAATTAAACAAAATTCTACACTGTACAAAATGAACATGATTATTTACATTTTAAGTTTTGTTTTGATAATGTCATAATTATTATATTGCCTACACTAGATTTATCTCGCGGATTCGTCCGGAATTAAAAAAAATCTAGTAATAAATGAATGGCCTATATTACTCACTAATCATGTACCTACTTTTCTATTGGTAAAATAATTGTTGTAATAGTTACGAGAGTTTTGGAGTTTATTCGTTAAATACAAAAACTTATTTTTCACCTTTTTATTAGAACTAGCTTTCGCCTGCGACTCCATCCGCGTGGAATAAAAAAAAACAAAAGCAAATAGCCTATGTGATCTTCCAGATCCTCTACATCAATGCCAAATTTCATCAAGATACGTTCAGCAGTTTAGGCTACAAACTAACAAACATCCACCTAAACTTTCGCATTTATAATATTAGTAACAGATAACCATAGTTTAAAATATTCTAACGTTGATATATTATACCGTTAACAATGTATTAATTATACAATATAAGCTAACCTTCCTTGTATTAGCCCATTTATCACTTATATGTAAAATCCGTCTTGTCCCCGTGAACTTTAGCTTTTCAGGTTTCAGTAACTTGTACGGATTCCCTACAGAATACTGAACTTAAGAATTTACTAAAACATTTTTTTAATCAGAAAAGTATTTTTAATTTAGTACTAGCGATCGCACGCGATTCCGTCCGCGTGGAATAAAAAAAAAACAAAAGCAAGTAGCCTATGTGTTCTTCCAGACTGTGCTCAACATCTATGCCCAATTTCATCCAGATTCGTTTCCCCGTTTAGGCTACAAACATTAACAAACATTCATCCATCCATCTAAACTTTCGCATTTATAATATTAGTAAGATTATTGGGCAGTATAGTATTACATTATTTAATTAGAAACTTCTAGAATATTTAAGTAAAAAAAAAAAAAAAAAACTAAAGTCCAGCATATTTTTGGGTGTTTTTTGTGTGAGTAATACATTTGCTGACTAACCATTTATCATAACAAAGATCGCATATAATTCAATCATTTAATTTTGTTACTTTCAAATTATTTTTGTCACAGAATAATACAGTTCTTTTATTACAAAAGTATTATCTACCAAAGAGCAAATATCTCTCACAGTAAAAACGAACGATATTCAAACCACAATTTTATTTAAATCATCTATTAATTGATAATTAACTTCCAGTTATGTTCGCACGGCCCTTCTTCAAGTAATTCCTTAAAAAGCTTTTCTTCGTCAACTCGATAAACTGGTCTAAACTATGCGAAACTCTAGCTTATATCTTCGCTAGTTATTCAAAGAACGATATCCCTTCGATATAAAATTACAAAAATGGCTGTCTGCAAAATTCAAATACTTTTCAACGAAATGCGATGAATACGATAAATGCTTCAAAGCTATCGTAATGTAATACAATATTATCCAAATTAAACCTAACCCAGTTCGCATTAGAATCGAAAATACAACAACGTTATACGAAATTCGAACAAACAATAAGGATATTGCAAAGGTAAAAGCAAAAGCGATGATTAGTCGACGTTTTCATCTTTTGATACGCTTTTAAAAAGAACCTACGGCTATTTTCGTGATAAAAAACCGTTCTAGCCACTTGTACAACTCTACAAATTATTTACGCGAAAATTCTTACTTGTTCTATATTCATTGAAGATTTTCTACGAGTTGAAATATTACAATGGGAATGAAAGTAGCAATGTATAACGGGTGTGGTGGTTGGTTCAGTATTCCATTGAACTTTGGTATTCAAACAGGGAATCGTGTGTCGATAATCGTGACTGTACGAAAAAGAGAGCCAGGTCATGTGAAGTTGGATCTTTCCAATGTTAGTTTAATTCTTTTTGATCGTAATGCTGAGATCGAAAATAACAATAATCCATTTATATACCGCTCTTCGGTTAAAGTGTTTATTTTGATATTTTAAACAACTTTGAAATTAGACCACATAAATTATGAATTGTGTCATGACTTGTTTAGTATGTACCGTGGAAAATAGCAACAAGCAAATCACTAGCATTGACGATAGCAGTTAGCGGTAACAAAACAGAGGATCAATCTATACCAATATTATAAAGAGGAAAGATTTGTATTTTTGTATGTATTGAAATAACTCAAAAATTACTGGGCTGATTTCAAAAGCCACCATTAGAAAGCTACGTTCGCTGAATAACATAGGCTATATTTTACATTTTTTTAATTTCACGTGGACGAAGCCGCGAGCTACAGCTAGTGTTATATAATTCAATAATTCCCATTAAACAAAAATGATTCAAAAAAGAATATTGAATCGGTTTTCAGTTGTGAAGGATATAAACTGTAATTGTGAACGAAACTGAAGTGTTCAGGATTACCGTTTGCCGAAATACCTCGGTATGGCTTCCCAAAGCGGCTTTTGAATTCGAAAATGTGTCACGTTAATTACATAACTCTTATCGGTTTTCCTTCTCTATTGATAACCGATTAGTGACGCTAGATTTAACTTCAATGGACGTCTCTAAGCGGAAATTCTTAAAAGGTTTGTTCCACACTGAACTATTTATTGAAACATCATCACCAGCTCACTATACGTCCCCACTGTGGGGCCAGGAGTACCATTTTTTTAACGTGGAGAAATGCCTTACATACTCATCTTTATAGGGGTAAAGGTAAGTGATGGGCTTGCACCACCTAAAAACCCCACGGTGGTCTCCCACAGCACTAACGAGGGGTCGCGGGATCTCCATTTGGAACGCGACCGTGACCCCTCAACGCTTTGCTACGAATGTGGCTCGTCCTGCACATTTTACGGCCATCTCGGAGTCTCGGTATTGGTGCTTAGGGCCCTATCCTTTGGACCGGAGAGCCCCAGATACTCTCGTAACTAATTTCAGAATCCTACCCTAAGTGTGACTATGCCATAGTCAACAACGCTGTACTGCAGGTTGCCTTTTCCTTCACCGATCAAAATAAAGATGTGATTAAAAATCCATTTGTTATGTTTATCGTAACTGTTTTGTTTTAAATTCAAAAAAATAAAAGAAGTTCACAAAATAAGTGTGAATAGTAAAGTACATGTTTATTCTTTTATCCAATACTAGCTTTCGCTCGCGACTCCGTTTGCGTGGAATTAAAAAGAAAGAAAGGGAGTAGCCTATGTGTTCTCCCAGCCTATCCTCTACCTCTAAGCCAAATTTCATCGAGATCCGTTACCAAACTACAAACGCTAACAAACATCCATCCAAACTTTCGCATTTATAATATTAGTTAGATTGTTGCTAACTTTACTAGTTATAATTTCTATAAAATTAAGTACGAAATGAATGGTTACGTATAGAAAAAGCTTCCTTAAATATGCCTTTTCATGCCTACAATCAGATATTTATGAAACAAACGAATTCCGTTTCCATTTCGTAAATTTCGCTAAAGTTTTTTTTTGTTTTTTAACCTTTTCTTGATAATAAAATAGCTTGATTACAGACGCCGTTTTTCAAAGTTAAAATATCAACTTTGCCATTCGAAATTTAAACGATAGTCCCTGATTATATCGAATACTTTTTATTTCTCGACTTATAAAATCGATACAATAATTTAACATCGATTTCTCGAAACAATCGAAACGCGAATCTGAATATAAACACTATCAATCGCTTTTTAAATTGATACGTTCCTAATTCGAAATCGTTTTGAAACATCAAATATACCATTCCCTGATACCTAACCTCAGATTACAATAAACGGTATCTGAATTCTAAGATCATTTAACGTTCATAATAAAATTATGCTCATTCTTTAATAGTGGGCTCCGTTTTACGCTAAGATTCTCATCGATCCTTTTTTTTCGATTTCGATTTTTTATTGGGACCTATCAACGTCCATTACAAGTCATTATGTTTAGATTGTTGTATGGCATCCTACGTCGACATCCCGCTGTTAGAACCTTTTTTATCTGTCTCGCTCTGCCCTCTGGAACAGGCGTATAACCCGACCACGTAAAAAATACTGCAACTTTACTCCACACTTTACCAACATAAGCGAATCTTTAGTTTAATCGCATCGAATTATCGTGTAGCCCCGTTTTATAATACGAACGATTTAAAATGCCTAACACTTCGATGAGTTTAATATTAGAGTAGCTTACTTTTTAAATTGATATCGTAATGTGTAATTTCGCAGTTTATGACCGTATTCCTAAAGTGTTGTAGAGTATAATGAATGCATTTATGGACAGGGTTTACCATTTTAGGGTTTTTTTTACAAACTTGATCATGTTGGTAAGATGGCGTATCTCGTTTTGCAATTATCGATCTTAAAATACATTGCAGAAATTTTAATTATTTTCTTTAATGCGTTCGAGCGTTGCTGATGATGCGATTATTTAACTAGCTGTTGCCCGCGACTTCTTCCATGCAATATTGAGATAATAAAAGCATATAATATGCCCGTCTATGTCAGCTACCCTTCAGTAAAAGACAAGTCGAAGTAGCCCCAGCCGTTTTGCAGATTACCCTGAACAAACGCAGCTTGCGAACAGACAGACAGACATTTTTTTTAAATGCGATTTTCGTTATCAGTAACCCAAATACATCATTTTCCCGAAATCTGGAATTTGCCTTTGGATATTACAAACATACATTCCAATTTTATTATATGTATAGATAATTGCTTGCTGTATGCATGGTGTAGAGTCTTCCTCCCATTTGTTGTACTTCATTAATCTTTGATAATTTACTATTGCGCTACGAACCGTGTAATTATTAATAACCAAGGATTTTAATCCTTTTGTTATTAAAACTGATACCTATCTTATATTGGAAAATATGGACACAAGACTCCGATATTTTTTTATAGAAGTGGTTAAAATAAACTTTGTGGTAATACGTTTTAAAGAAACTTTTAAACGGTACGGTACGGTAACAACAGTGGTAGAGCCCGCTTTACGCCCGCGGATGCGTTGCCTACCCTTAATCGTCGGAGGAGGAGACGCACATAAAGGAGATATTTCCTCTTCCTATGCGTCTCCTCCACCGTCAAATCCACGTTCCCTTTCCATCCTATTCTTATGAGAAAAAGGGTGGGAAGGAAAATGGACTAAAGTTGGGCCTCCGGCACTCATCAGACGAAACGCGGAATTGCTTCCACTTTACGCCTGTCTTCTGTGTGATCGTGGTATTACACCGGGCGAGCCGACCCATTCGTGCAAAGATGTTAAAGCTGGCTCTACCACTGTTGAATGATGTTGATTAAATGTAGACAACGCATCTGCAAATGCTAATGTCGTCAGAGTCGTCTATTTTGGCGAATTCCAATGGCCACTTGTTCGTTGTTCACCTTCTAGTATAAAAAATTCGTTATTTACGAATGTTGTTAATTACATGCCTTAAAGGGTTCAAGTGGTATTTATAAAAACAATTCAACTTGCCCACAAACGAAGTAAGAATTCGACGTCCCTTGGTTAAATTTAGTTGGAAAATTCTAGGAATGTTGACATTCGAAGGATTGCATGTTGTTTATTCTTTTCTCGATTTTTATACTTGACTATATGAGACAAGGCCAAAGGAAATTCTGTTGGAAGTTTACGTATATTGGGTAAATATCTGAATTTGTTAGAAACATATATGAAAATTAGAATCAGTGTAATATCGACTTTGTGTGAAGCTCAGACTTAAATATTTATATAGGTGTGGTTTAGCGTACACTTAGTAAGTTATCTAGATTAAGCGACGCTAAGGACTGCTTAAATATTTATGAAGCAGATAGGCATTTAATAACATTTTTATAAGATTTGTATTTTGTCATAAATATGTCTTGTGGCTTTTTGTTTCCAATATTATTTCGCGTATTTTCATTATAACAGTATTTTGCATGAGAAGGCTTACTAAATATCTTATGAACCATTATGAGATTTGACGTCGGCTAAAAGTAATGTTACTTGACTTCACATCGGATGCTAAAAGCTTTTTTAATAAAAATAAAAAAAAACATACAGACGAATTGAGTACCTCCTTCTTTTGGGAAGTCGGTCAAAAACACGCAACATCTAAAGAAATTTTCTTATAGATTTTTTTACAAAAATCAAAGGTTTTAAATATTTCTTAAGAACTTTAAAAGCGGACGCACACCTTTGAGTAATAAATTAATCGACAGAGGAGTAGACGCACATAAAGAGGATATTTCCCCTTCCTATGCGTCTCCTGCACCATCAAATCCAAGTTCCCGTTCCATCCTTTTCTTATAAGAAAAAGTGTGGGAAGGAAAAAGGACTAAAGTTGGGCCTCCGGCACCGCATTCATCAGACGTAACGCGGAATTACTCCCACTTCACGCCTGTCTTCTGTGTGGTCGTGGTATTACCGGGCGAGCCGACCCATGTGAAGATGTGAAAGCGGGCTCTACCAATCTGGAAAGTCAAAGTGAATCAGGATAAGTATGGGGATATACTCTTTGTATAATCAAGCATTTATTATAAAAGTTCAGGGTCACATCATACCCTTTGATTATCAACGTCCTGGCCATCGCAAAAAAAAAATCGAACATCCAGAGATCTTGAGACTGTCTTTAAAGGCAAATTTTAAAAGATTGCTTATAATGCGGGCATAATTTTTGGGAACGCATTATCTCGGAGTATGGAAGGTCAGATTAATTTAAATAATGACCTTGTACGAAGCAATGACCATTTCGAAATGTTACGTTACATAATTCGATATCAACCATTTAGTTATTTCCCATCGTAGTAGAAAGACATCCTCCGGCCATCTACATTTTTTAACAAAGACATAGTAACGCATAGAGCTGACATGAGATTATTTACGGATATTTGTTAAAAAAAATTAAATAATTTAATTATTAAATTTACATTATTCTAAATATTAATTAAATTAAGGTACAAAGCAATAAACTCAAATAGTCATTGACAATAAAAAATAGATCAATCAAGCTATCTGTGTAGTGAATGGCGCCAGCATCGACAAGCTGATTGGTGGCCAGTATCAAACGCTTGTAATCACAAGTGTAGTTCCAATTTTCGCCACTTTATAAAAAGGTTGGTGAGATTGTACAAGATTTTAACTTGGAATACAATTACGATGTCATTCGTATTGTAAAAAGTGAAATATAAAAGAAATTGGACAAAATACGATTGAGGCCTTAGCTTATTCCTTAACGTAATGGCTTCAAATTGTAGGTGGCCAGCAATAACGGGCCGAGCTTTGTACTCGCACCGGACGTAATTATTCAATATATTTTTCTTTTATTTTCCTCGAGAGGTGTCGAAAACGAAATTGGTACAACTAAAATACAGCTCTTTTACTACGAAAACGGTTTTTCGGTGTTTCCTTTTGATTTCTACGCTTATAAAAGTTATAATATCGTTTTAAATATTTAAACGCTGTTTTTAATAGTACTTAGAATGGTAAAGCCTTTTCATTTAAGGATATTTAAAGAAATGGATAACATTTAGCAACTGGGTTAATTAAGTTGAACTTGGCATTGACAAAAATTTTTAATAATGTACACTTCTATTCATTCTTAAGTCTGTGAAATTTATAGTCGCATAACCTATTATTACTAACCGATCCATCTATTGTTGAAAGCAAACGCGAAAACAATATTAACATAACTTTCAATGTAACAACTCACTACCTGTTTCTTGCAGTACTTCTCCATGTGTTTACGTGTAAATACAATTGTGAACACAGAATGTAACGAAATGTTTGAATTTTGTAGCCACTATATAAGCAAATATTTATATCTGCGAATTTTCTCAATCTCGTCGACCTTCTTCTTAGTAGATTTACTTGTGATATAGCGAAAATTTCTACAACTCTACTTTGTTTTAAAGATTTTTTTATTTTAAATTAAAAAACACAATTCTACATTTAGTAACATCCCGCATAGTTGATAGTATATTTAAAAATTAAAATAAACTACACAAGACTTCAGAATATGCTTCGAATAAAACTTCATTCTGACAACTCTAATTTTGGAGCGGGCGTTAAAAAAATATGTAAACAAACGTCTGAATTATAAACACATTGGCCATTGACTGTCCGTGGCGATTGTATTCAAAATTTTCACTCGAAAAAACAATTTTAACAACCACCCGGAAAGTGTGGGCCGACTATGGTTTGTTTTATTTTTAGAAATTACTGTTTGACAGAAGTTGAGCGTTAGAAAAAAGACAATAGTAAAATTTCGTGCACAATCAAATGCGCCCTCGCAACTCAGTAACTTCTCTTATAACAAATCATTCTAAGCTATTTTGCCTTTTAAAAGACGTAAACAGAGTGTTAAAAAACAGAGATGTTAAATAGCAATTCAAAAAATAAAACGTTTCAAAAATCCTCAGACGATTGACATTATATCAATAACAAGTCACGTTAGGGTACTAACAAACTAAGTATACCGTGCACAAAATTAAATAGTTTGTTAATTGTATAGCATTAAAATTAACTCATAATCTGCAATGTCCTGTTCTATTTTAATTCACAGCCTACACAGTTCGTGACAATGGCCGAGTCTGAGTCAACCTTTAGGACACGCACGTTACTGTTCAAGGCCATGTTAATTATACGTAATAATTAATGTACGAAAACGCCTACATAATGTCAGTCGCAGATCGCAGAACACTATTAAAAATTGCCTTTTTTTAATAATATGCTTTATTTTACACGTCCGAAGTCTCATTATATCGCTTGTCAATAGATATGCTTGAGATATACACAAAGAATGTCATATTGTAGGGAGTTACCACCGCGAAAATATCTAGTTACTAATGTTATCCTTCTAATTATAATGAAATAAAAGACACAATATGTTTTTAAGCGCGCGCACACCTTTGACCAAACCATCACACAGCTATTTAGTCTCGCTTTGATTCCTATGAGCTTATATGGAGGTGCGCACATTACTCGATTTTTAGTTGTACAACTAAACAGTTGAATTGGCTGCGAAACAATCGACAATCGCACAACAATTGCGCGATAGTTTAGTCAATGGTTTGCACCTGCTCTAAGGAAACCTTTTATTAATCTATATATTATTATAATAAAATTAGAACGACTGTATGTATGTGATATCAAAAAGCTAACACACATACTTCGTAATGCATTTGCTTTGCTGATAAACTAATTATTAATGTTTGTCTGTCTGTCCACAAGGAAACATTGGTTCCAAATTATCTGAGAAACAGCTGACCCAATTTTTTTTATATATTATAAGGTGGCAAACGTGCAAGTGGCCACCTGAATCCGCCAAAATGTCGAATTGACCTCTACCCATAGACATCCGCAATTGCAGATGCGTTGCCTACCCTTAATCGACGAAGAAGGAGACGGACAGAGAGAGGATATTTCCCCTTCCTGTGCGTCTCCGCCGTCAAATCCACTTTTCCTTCCCATCCTTTCATCTTAAGAAAATAGTGGAAAGGAAAGGGGACTAAAACTAGACCTCTTGTTGGGACTCTGACTATAGGAAGGATGCACGCGACAATATTATAGGCTACTTTTTTATATCGACAGTCGCGGGCAAAAGCTAGTCTATCATACAGTGAGATTCAACTGCTTTATCTCCCGTACACAAAGTACATAACAAATTACACGCAACCACAATCGGTCAATAATGAATGAATAATGAATCGATCTGACCCATTTTATTGTTTGGCAATAACTGTACAGCAGCATGTGTTTAGTTTGTACTCTATTAACACGTAATAGAGGTCATAGTTGCATGATTCTATTAAATTAAAGAGGATTTCCATTAAATAGGCGTACATAATAAAGTGAAGATATCAGTTTGTTTATCTTTTAAGTAATTTGACTACCGTTAATGTAGTAATAGTTATTAATCTTATACGTATTTATTCTACTAATATTATAAATGCGAAAATTGGATGGATGGATGAATGTTTGTTAGAGTTTGTAGCCTAAACTGCTAAACGGATCTCCATAAAATTTGGCATAGATGTAGAGCATACTTTGGAAGAACACATAGGCTGTTTCCTTTTGTTCTTTTTTAATCCCACGAGGACGGAATCGCGGACAAAATCTAGTTTAGTAATATTTTTTATCACTTATGTTAGCTTTTAATCCTTACCGTAGTGGAAATGCACCTTAAGTTGCGGATAAAATCGCCATTTGGGAATAGTCAATACGTATCTCTCAATATTGTAGTGTTTATTGTCTTGTTAAGATGTTTATCGTATAGAGATTGATTAGAAGTAAATCTATATTGACGTTTGCACTATAATAAAATGAAATATAGAAATACTAAAGAGATCTTAATTGAGTAGGTAAATAGATGTATTGGGTCATTTTTTTGCTTTACTATTACAGACTTACATAATCTTTGGTTTCGAATATGTTCGTATTTAATACTAGCTGTTACTTGCGACTTCGCCCGCGGAAATTAAAAAGTGTAGCCTATGTTACTCACAGATAAATTACCTTTCTAACGGTGAAAGAATTTTTGAAATCGGTCCAGTAGTTTTTGAGTTATTTCAATACATACAAAAATACAAATCTTTCCTCTTTATAATATTAGTATAGATATAGATAACTACCTACGTGTTATCGGTAGAGTCCAATACAGGCTATTTCAATTAAAAACTTATTAATACAATAAATGCGAAAGTTTGTATGGGTGAATGTTTGTTACCAGTTAACTCCAGAACGACGAAACGGATCTCGATGAAATTTAGTATAGATATAAAACATAGTCTGGAAAAAGACATAGGGTACTTATAATTCCAATTTGTACGGTTCCCGTGGGATAAGTTCGATTCTTATATTTATTCTAAAACTATGCTTGGTTCAGATATCGTAATATCGTATTGACATTTGACATATATGTAGCTCATAGTTTAATTCTGCGCAGGAGAAGTCGCGGATTAAAGCTAGTGATGTAAAACTAATATTTTAGTTTGATTAGTTAGTTATTTTGTATATCTGGCAGTGTCTTTCACGTTGAACTAATTAAGATGGCATGGAAATAGATAATTCTGTCGAATCGATTTCACCAGCTCGGTCTAAACTGTGTCGTCTCGAATCGGACATCGCAAAGATAACGGTCTCCGTGGGATATCTTGTCAACTGATCTCTTTGTTTTTATAAGCGAGCACACCTTTGACTTTACTATCGAACAACTATTTAGTCGCGCTTTGATTCCTATGACCTTATATGATGCACATTATGCGATTTTTAGTTGTGCAACTGAACAGTTGAATTACGAAACAATCGACAATCGACAACAATTGTGCGATAGTTTAGTCAAAGGTGTGCGCCCGCTTTAAATGTCGAGTAGCTACACTTTTTTATAAACCAATGTTTGATCTAAATTTAACACCTTGCTTTTGAAAGTATCTTGTCCTCGTTTCTCGGTAATCCATGTC
This sequence comes from Papilio protenor, assembly GCA_029286645.1. Taxonomy (NCBI): domain Eukaryota; kingdom Metazoa; phylum Arthropoda; class Insecta; order Lepidoptera; family Papilionidae; genus Papilio; species Papilio protenor. The sequence continues at coordinate 2,239,694 of JAGSMZ010000014.1, read as the reverse complement.
ATTGTTTCTTTAGACGAGCACAAAAAAATGCAAATCGAAGTATTTTTTTATACTTGTTTTGTGGACGTTTAGACATGGTCACCGTGATTTGGTATATAGACTTTGATACGTATTGAAAAGCTGTACTGTGTTATTCTGAGAAAGTTTTTGCTTTATAAAAATCGTTAGATTTAGTTGAATTCTGATTTGTTAGTTTACTGAATTTATTCGAGCAGTTAAGTACATCGATGTATGGACGTTATGCGACGAGAGAATGGTAACATAAACAAGAAAGTATTAAGATTGAATGTTGATGGCTACAAAAAGGCCGACCGCAGAAAGTATGGATGAAAGAGGATATGCTTAAGAAAGGAGTGGATTAAGATATGACGGCTGATAGAAATGTATGGAAGAGCACATACTGTGCCGACTTTTCGTTGTGACAAGGGCAAGTTAATGAGTTTGATTATCGTTTTGGTTTTCTAAAATATGTGGAACTACAAATTAAAACAAGGTTAATAAATATAATCTGTTAAGCTTTTAACTATATTGCCAACCCTTCAAAACTAAACTCAAGTGAAACCCTAAAGCCAAATTGTAAAAACTATATGGTAGGCCCCTCGCCGATACAATCATTATATTGATGAGGCCGCGGACGGACGGACGAACATTCTAAATAGTTGGGAACACTCGTTCGATCCGTAAAATTCATCTAATCGAATTGGGCCCAGAGGACTCCATGATACGTTTATACCGGCGTCCCAATTATAGGGTTGTCACAATTGTATTCAACTTTTAATGTTCACATTAAATGTTCACTTGCAATTAAAAGTTATTGATTTAAACGTCTTTAGAAATATAGCTTTATTATTAAACGTGAACATTTGACTGTAATGTTAAGATAATAATTTCAACTAGTTTATGAACTATAATAAGAAATATTTTACGTAAATGTCGGTTTTAAGGTTTTCACTTTGAAAAAAATCTAGCGATAACTTTGATAACTCTATCTAGAGTATTGATTACCTACAAGATTTACAATATTTCGAAATCGTATGTTGAATATTAATTTTACTGTAATTTATTATGTTTATCCGTTGTGGACAACCCTATTAGCTCACCCTTCGCTTATAAAGAGATCCGGGCACGCGGTCGACGCTCAGAATCTGATGATAAAACACCCCCTTACATTTGTACATAACATCTCGACATCTGTACGTGATTGAATAACTTTTGTCAGTCGATTTTTTAGCTAAATTCACAACACCACTTTAAATAATTATTTACCTAGCAAAAGAAAGGTTAGAAAAATAACTTCAAAACTCGATACGTTCTGTTTGACTATACTTCTATGCCACACTAAGAGTGATTAAATGATTACCCTAATTTTAGTTCCTTTCCCTTTCCACCCTTTTCTTAAGAGGAAAGGATGGCAAGGTAAAGTGGATTTGACGGTGGAGGAGATGCATAGGAAGGGGAAATGTCCTCTTTATGTGCGTCTCCTCCTCCGTCAACGCATCTGCAATTTCGGATGTTTATGGGCAGCGTTCGCTTTCCATTTCGGTGGATTCAGGTGGCCGCTTACTCGTTTGCCACCTTATTTTATAAAAAAAAAGACTTAAAATCGGTTACCATAGATTTATCTTAGGTAACGCACTAAGGGATGATTAACCACTTAACTGTAAAAAAAAAAACTACTTAAGTAAATCTATTCTAATAAGCCAATAACTCAAATAAAATATTACATTCTATTCATATCAAAATAATTAATGATGTCTTAGATGACATTAATATTAACACCGCAAAAACAAGATAATAAACAAGTCTTTGATATAAAAAAACTCATTTTTATATACAATTAGTTTGAAAAGCGTGTCGCAATAATTTGCAACCATCAATCGGATAGACATAAAAACACGAGCGTTTGTTATAAGTGCTTAATAGAGTTTTTTTTAAACTCGCGCCTTCACGTCACAAGTGATGATTTATTGACTTGAAGCTTATGAGTTGTGAGAAATTCGCTATATTTAGACTTTGTAGTGTGACTTAGGAATCATATTGCACGTGCTAATGCCGCATGTGACCTCATTTGTTTTGTATTAAAACACTGGCAGACAAGTGCGGACTTTTAAAAAAAAACTAGGTTAATCACACGCTGATTTTTGACAATCACTGGCCAGTTATAAAAATTGATTATGACTAACTTCGCGTTGTCTTTTTTTCTAAATCTTGATTGATTAGCTCTTATTAGCATAGTGTTTTTTATTGTTTTAACAGTGTAATAATGTTTGATTATTTTTATGAAATCGAGTGTGAGAAAAACTGGTAAGTACTTCTGTAATTCTGTATGTTCTTTAAATATGTGCTTGTTCCATGAGAACATAGACTTGGTAATTTCTTTTAAAGTCGGCATTTATAATTCTGTCTAGAAAAAAGAAATCTATTTTCGCATTCAGTTCCTTCAACTCTTTATTCGGCGTGACATTTACTTTTCTTTTATTTGCTTTGGGTAGAGTTCCGGTTCTGTCTGGTATTTTTTAGTTCTGTATTTCAGGAATTGTAACAGCTTATCCTATTACGATCGTCAAATTCTACTAAATGTCCTAAAACTTTGCCTAATAGTAGCAACAAATGTGACTTTATATTCGCCTAATAATGTTTCTTCTAGCGTTCTTAGATGACGAATAAATCTTACTAATATTATAAATGCGAAAGTTTAGATAGATGGATGGATGTTTGTTAGAGTTTGTAGCCTAAACGGCTGAACAGATCTGGATGATATTTGGCATAGATGTAGGAGATAGTCTGGAAGAACACATCAGCTACTCACTTTCTTTCTTTTTAATTCCACGCGGGCTAGTTGTTTATAATAATTCAATTTAACTGGCCACTAAATTGCCACGTTCGTACCGTGGTTCCATCGAACGATTTTTGAAATTCCATCGAATCGTTCGTCCGTGACGTTCCATTTTCGAAATTCGACAAATCGAATGCGTCACGATGTCAAAGATTCACACGGGTCAGACGTTACGGGGTCACCTCGCGTCACGCGCCGACGACTTTAGGTCGTTCTACGAAAATAATACAGCCATCGTGATTTTTGGTGGGAAGAATTATTGACTTATTGGTAACTGGCAACTTATTTTGCTAGCTTTTTTACAACTTTATATTTATTCAAATAATTTTAGACTATCAAAAGGCTACCCCTACGACGAAGCCCAATTGATGGGGCTTTGAAATGCTAGACGTAAATTGCAAAATGCATCTTTAAATTCATAATACATGAGTCGTTCTCGTAACTTACGTACGAGAAACCACATGAACGCAATTATTTAATTATATTATTTAATACTAGGTTCCTCCCGCGATTCCGTTCGCGTGGAATTAAAAAAAAAAAACAAAAGTAAGTAGCCTATGTGTTCTGCTAGACTATTCTCTACATCCATGCCAAATGACACCAAGATCCGTGTAGCGGTTTAGTCTACAAACATCCATCTATCCATCCTTCCATCCATCTAAACTTTCGCATTTATAATTTTAGTAACATTAAGATTATCTTTTAGTTTTTGTATTAAATGTATATTTACAAATGTGATATTGAAAATTAATTTACAATAGTATTAAATAACATCGTTAACGTCTAAAATCCAGTTTCTGTTTACACATTTTTCTAATAAATAAAATGTTATAGCATTTTAATTGTATACATAATCTACAACAGAACTATTCAAGTCCTAGAATTATGAATTCTTTTATAACCGTCACATTTGAATCGTATTCGAATAAAAAAATGAATAAATAAATTATTACCCTGAGGCAAGTGACTTGCAAATATAGACTTAATTCTAAATGATTAAGCATCAATTAACTAAAGAGGTCCATCATAAATAATAAAAAACAATTCGGAACACCCACCGCCTCGCAGCGGGTACACAAATCTTAAAAATCAGTGGAATATTATAAATGATCCTTAGATAGTTAGAGCATTAATATTTATCAGAAATCAATTCAGAAAATTTTATTGAAAATTAAATAAGAATTAAATTAAAGATGTCAATACTCTATTAGGTCAGATATATTTATGAAAACTTAGGGCCTGTCCCACCGAATTGTAAATTGTCTGATAACAATCGAACGAGTAAAATATGTATGAAAACTTAGGGCCTGTCCCACCGAATTGTAAATTGTCTGATAACAATCGAACGAGTAAAATATGTGATGAAAATATCGGATTTTGTTCCCTTGACAGTGACGTTATTTTTAACCTATCTGAACCTCTATCAGGCAGTGGTGGGACAGGCTCTTAGAGTCAGTCGTACCAAATTCTTGTAAATTGTCTGATAACAATCGAACGGGTAAAATATGTGATGAAAATATCGGATTTTGTTCCCTTGACAGTGACGTTATTTTTAAGCTATCTGAACCTCTATCAGGCAGTGGTGGGACAAGCTCTTAGAGTCAGTCGTACCAAATTCTTGTAAATTGTCAGATAACAATCCAACGTGTAAAACATGTGATGGAAATATCGCATTTTGTTCCCTTGACAGTAACGTCATTTTTAAGCTATCTGAGCCTCTATCAGCCAGTGGTGGGACAGGCCCTTAATGTTCCAAATGAAGGCTTAAGTAAACGGATACAATGTATCCTCTACCTTACCCCTTAAATACCATATCATTTAAGAAAAAATACCTTCTTACATTACAATTTCACTTATCTCAAACTCAAAATATCTACTTAGCTTTAACATTTCCGATTGTATAAAATAGTGTAATGGCTGTACTGAGAAAGTAATGTTTACATTCACAAGATTCACGGCCTAATACTGAAACGATATTTAAATATTTAACACGGTCTTATAAGGCCTCTTTATTAGCGGCGCTTTTTAAGAGAAGTGTCTAAAATTCGTTTCAGTATCGGCCGTTGGACGATAACTTTGAAATGAGATATAATAAAATAAGATCCAATTTAAGAGAGAAAATAAAATAAATAAAAACATCTTTATAACTGTACTATTCAATAACGTTGAATGATTTTTTATGACCGCTCGTAACTGGTTTAATTGCGAATTGAAATATCAAGGTTGTTAAACACAGTATTAATTTCACCAAGGGGACGCAAATTTTAATAACAATTTTTATTCAACACTAGCTGTTGCCCGCGACTTTGTCCACTCAATATTAAGATAAAAAATAGTCTGTAATATGCCGGTGTATGTCAGCTACCCTTCAGTGAAAATCCTCTCGAAATCGGTCCAGGCGTTTCGGAGATTATCCGGAACAAACGCGGCTTGCGGACATACAGACAGACAGACAAAAAAATTTACATGTTTTCGTTATCAGCAACGCAAATACATCATCTTCCCGAAATCTGGAATTTTTCTTTTGATATTACAAACAGACACTCCAATTTTGTTATATGTATAGATATAGATAGAATATGTACATTTATATTTCTTACGGTGAAGGAAAACATCGTGATGTGATAAAGAAATTCAAAGATATGTGTACCCGTACTGGGCATTTTATTATCCTGGTTTTAATTGCATTTTTTTATTATCATTAAAACATATTCCTGTCGTGTCGAATTAGTTCGTATTCGTTTATTTTATGACTTAATACGAGACTATCAGTTAGTATAATGAATTGAACGCCTCGCATTCCGCGGACGCAATTTGCATACAGATATAAAATCGCGGGCTGGTTTATACCTTTTGTATGAACTCAGCGGGCTATATAATAAGATGATTTTAATTATGAATATTATTTGTGATTATCTTCGCGATAAAGTTGAGCTAATTTCAATTGATTTTGTATGTTAATTTTTTTTTTTTTATAATATAAGGTGGCAAACGAGCAAGCGGCCACCCGAATCCACCGGGATGGAAAGCGACCGCTGCCCTTAAACATCCGCAATTGCAGATGCGTTGCCTTCCCTTAATTGACGAAGGAGGAGACGCACATAAAGAGGACATTTCCCCTTCCTATGCGTCTCCTCTTCCGTCAAATCCACTTTTCCTTCCCATCCTTTCCTCTTAAGAAAAGGGTGGAAAGGGAAAGGGACTAAAATTAGGCCTCCGGCACCACACTCATCAGACGAAACGTGGAATTGCTTCCACTTCACGCCTGTTTTCTGTGTGGTCGTGGTATTACACCGGGCGAGCCGGCCCATTCGTGCGAAGATGTTAAAGCGGGCTCTACCACTGTTAAATTGATGTTGATTAAAATTTAAAAATTTAAAAATTTTCGATTTAAAAGTTATTTTGTTTACAATTGAATGTGCTTTCTTGATTACATAGCGACACACCGCTAACAATTTTATATTGTTTGTCAAATAAAAAGCCCCACCCCGTTTGATCATCACATATCGAAATATGACGTTTTAATCCCGGATTAAAAATGTTCCTAAGATAACTTACAATGTCAAGGAAGAATTATTATGGTTATTACCTTCACCTTTTAACCTTTCTGACCCAACGACAACAATATTTCAACTTCCTACATAATAGACACGCGCCAGCCGATGACCTAAGCTAGGTCTAGTATCACTGGTGTACATTTTTAAAGTCGGGAGGAGGAGGCCCAAAGGACCAGGTATGTAACAAATTCGACACTACTATTCTTAACGCCATCCACGTCGCAGAGAATCGAACAGAATGGAGAAACACCCTTCGAGAGATTGTCAAGGAGAGTGGACGCGACCCTCAGGAATGAGGAAACCATCCGGAGAGAGAGAGGAGCAGGAGGGGACATCTCTCCCCTGCCTTCTCCAAGCAATTGCCATGATCATTGATGATAGTATAACAAAGTGTAAAGTCTATAGTTATCAAAGGACGATTAATGTCTACATTAAAATTCAATACATCGCACATCACGTCATACAATGTCTCATCCATTCATGCTGTGATATTTGGAAAGTAAAGCATTAAAGATTTCCTATACGTTTATACACAGGTCGCCTATTGTGTGTCAAGTCTTGTGGTTTAGTAAATACCCATTGCACAACATTCTACAATATCAATGTTTTGCAGTTTATAGAAGTGTCGGGTTCTGGATTTTGATGTGGAACGTTTTCATATGGATTTAATGTTCTAAGTTCGGGCGCACTTTGACTAAATTATCGCATGACTTGTGTGATTGTCGATTGTTTCGCAGCCAATTCAACTGTTTAGTTTCACAACTAAAAATCTAGTAGTTAGTGTGTGCACCTTAGTTAACAGTGGTGCGATAGTTTAGTCAAAGGTGTGCGCGCTCTTAATTAACAGGAAGCTTGCCAATGGCAATTGTCAAAAATCATTTACAACGTCAATATTATTTACAGCCTACGTCCTTAAACATTAACAACTCGGTTTGAAACTTTTTACGAATAATAAGTATCATAAAGTTACCAACTTAATGTCAGTTGGTGTAAAAATTTAATTCCTTCTCAAATACGTGTTAATTATGACGGGTTTCTTAATTAGCTTTTGAAACTTCGGGTTAATATGGTAGCGAGATGTTCAAATTTGAATAGCCTATCTATACATATAATCAAATTGGAGTGTCTGTTTGTAATATGAAAAGAAAAATTCGAGATTTCGGGAAGATAATGTATTTACGCTGCTCGTACGAAAATCGCATTAAAAAAAAAAATGTCTAGCTGTCTGTCTGTCTGTCCGCAAGCAGCGTTTGTTCCGGGTAATCGACCAGACTTTCACTGAAGGGTAGCTGACATAGACGGGCATATTAAAGGCTACTTTTTTATTTTAATATCGCGTGGACGAAGTCGCGGGCAACAGCTAGTCATAAGTAAAGGTGTTAAGAATATTACTTACCCACTAGAGTTATACTAATAAACATAAAAAACAAATCAAGACAAACAAGTTTATGGAGTAAAGATATTTGTTTCTATAAACAAAATAAACTTTCACTGTATTTGAACAGTCAAAATTTGTAACATTCAGAAGCACTTTTAGTCGCTTAAACACCACTAAGTGTACGTTAAAGCACTGATTAAGTAACCATTAAGCAAATCTGATGTCAAACTGCTTTAACCACGTCTCCACGTCACTGTGACTTGTCGATCTCTAAGGAAATATTATTACTATCTTATACTAAATACTAAGAATCACTTAAGAACACTGAGTGCGGTAGCTAAAGCAGCGCATACTAAACTATCGGACAACTGTTGTGCGATTGTCGATTGTTTCGCAGCCCGTTCAACTGTTTAATTGCATAACTAAAAATCGAGTAGTGTACGCACCTCCATATAAGCTCGTAGGAATCAAAGTGCGATTAAACAGTTATGCGATAGCTTAGTCAAAAGTGTGCGCGCTCTTAGACATAACATTTTTATTTACTCACGTAAATAATAATAAAAAATAAAGTTATGTAGCGATTTGTATTTGTTTAACTCTACCATTTTATTTAATATTTGCCTTGTTAAAATAAATATTAACATATATTTCAACAAGAATGTGCAAATATCTCTCAACAATACATTATTTGCACAGTAGGTACACATTTTGCTGGAATACAATGACCGTAAACATTGGTTTTCGCAGCGCGGTATCCGATTTAATGTGCATCAGATAAGATCAGGGAAGAGGTCAGTAATGTCAGACGCAGACGGGAGACAATATACATCAAGATGAGAAAAGATGAGAATTCAAATACAGATGTCTTTTTGGTAAAAGTTATTTTTTACAGGTTAAAATGTTGAAATTGTTTTACAGATATTAAGAATGGAAAATAAGACAATCATTATGGTAGAAAAAATTCCTCCACATTATACAGAGCTTTCTGAATTAGCAAGGACTTTAGTTTGTTTAAAAACAGAGAGAAATGGAAAGTGTTAGAGGAGGCCTTTGTCGAAAGACAAGCTGTTTCTAGGGAGGATCCGCTTGCCGATAAGTAGAAAATTAGTGGACAATTATATAATTTTTTATTTTTATGTTTCTTTACTTTTTGTTTTTCATATTTAAATATTGATTAACTGTTTAATTTGTTTTAGTTTATTATTATGATTGTCGCATAAATTCTCCCTAAATATTATTAGATAGCATGTATTTATTTGTAAATTTAAGAGCAGCAATATAGGCTTATTTTATTTTATTTTATTTTATTTTATTTTATTTAGTTTGTTTTTAAATAACGCGAGGCTGGCGCTGTGACGTGGTCTAGAAGGCGGTTGAAGACGGCGGGCCCGACGACTTGCGTAGATTTTTCGGTCTTGGGCAGAAGGTGCGCCACTGGAGCCAGCTTTTCCGCGCCGCGAGTCACCATCCTACAGCTGCCGGACTCTTTTTGCGTTTTAAAGTCGTGAAGCGTCTGCCGCGAATATACAATATGTGCAAAAATGTTGTACTCTCAGAGCGGGCGAACACCTTTAACTAAACTATGGACAACTTTTGTGGAATTGTCGATTGTTTCGCAGCCAATTCAACTGTTTAGTTGCACAACTAATCGAGTAGTGTGCGCACCTCCATATAAACTCATAGGAATATAAGCGACACTAAACAGTTGTTCGATAGTTTAGTTTCAGATATGCATGCTCTTATTTTTTTATAGTAAAAGGGGGCAAACGAGCGGCGAGAACACAGAGGTGTTCAATGATGCCCTAGGACATCCCCAACACCAGAGGAACTACAGATGCGTTGCCGGCCTTTGAGGAAGTGGTAGGCAGGCTCACATCTTGAAGGACCCTAAGTCGTATTTTGGAAATACCGCCGAGGACAGACAGTTTCACAACGCGGCTGTCCGAAGCAGAAAGTTTTTATGTTTTCTTGATAAAGTCCTTTAAATACGCCTTTGTCTATGGCATGAGTCAATGCGTCGATCTAAATCGATTTAAAAATATATTTGTTAACTAATCAGGTAAATGTTAACAAATTAGTTTCGATTGACAATTAAAAAAAAATAGAAATAGTTTCCTCAAAACGGGAATCCAACCAAAGGTTCCCACAAGCCGGCTCTGTTTGAAGCCTCAAAGAGTCGTAACATTATTTTAAACAAACAACTAATATTTGACAGGATATACTCGCGTGTCCGACACGACACGCGCGGCGAAGGAATCACCATTCACATTAATGTCATCGCATTCAATACCTTCACGAAAGATTTAAAACTCCTAGACATCCCCATACTGTACAACCAAGCTTTTTGTTATTTTTTTTTTATTTATTCTTCAGACATTTTTCTATTTTAATTAAAATCACAGCGCAGTTGTACACGTAGTAAAAATACTCGATATATACACAATAAATATTTATTACCGTGCTTTTATAAGCGGATATTTAATTGTTTACATGGATTATTAATAATAAATGAAAGATAACATTGTTATAGTATAGTCTATATCTATACTAATATTATAAAGAGGAAAATTTGTATTTTTGTATGTAACTATTGTAATTACTAAAACTACTGTACCGTTTTCAAAAATCCTTCACCATTTAAAAGCTATGTTATCGCTGAGTAACTTAGGCTATATTTTTACATTTCACGTGGACGAAGTCGCGAGCAACAGCTAGTGTATAGTGAATCAAATCTAGAAGATACTATAGTATCAAAAAGTGCGACATTAACTAGAGTGGTGGCGGTCACTCCCAACCTGTATGACACATCTCGGCACGTACGATGCACGGACACACAGAACGTTCCGAGAATCGTATTGCTCGAATAATATTTTATTGTTAAAATCGCCGACTGTGATATATGGAAAAAGCTCTCATAAAAGCAGTTAATCAAAACATTTTTTTTTATAATATAAGATGGCAAACGAGCAAGCGATCACCTGAATCCGCCCAAAATGGCGAAGCGACCGCTGCCCATAGACATCCGCAATTGCAGATGAGTTGCCTACCCTTAATCGACGGAGGACACGCACATAAAAAGGATATTTCCCCTTCCTATGCGTCACCTCCGCCGTCAAATCTACTTTCCCTTCCCATCCTTTCTCAAAAGAAAAAGGGTGGGAAGGAAAAGGGACCAAAGTTGGGCCTCCGGCATTTAATTCAAATAAATATTCCTTTATTTATAACGAAATAATACAACGCCCGTAACAGAAACTACGAAATTCTAAGGGCCTGTCCCACCACTGGCTGATAAAGGCTCAGATAGCTTAAAAAATCACTGTCAGATAAGGAAACAAAATCTGATATTTCCATCACATTAAACGTTGGATTGTTATCAGACAATTTACAATTTGGTCCACAAGCCATCAACCTCTAGTTTTCTACCAGGAATGTCTTTGGCCTCTTCCATATTGCCGTTCATTAGACCTATGCTGGCCGTTTGCACTTGAACAATAACCATTATGCTACACATTTTTCACGGTCGCAAATAAAAATTATTTCCGGAAAGACACGGAAAAATTAATGTATTATAGTATGCAATTGTTTTTCAATCAAACGATTTTTAATATTAAACAATATTCGATTGATTAGTCATGCAGATTGCGTGACATTGTGCAATTGACATTGTTACATTTTAATCTTTTGTGGTATTAGTCATGTTAGTGGTTAACTCAATGAATGATGTCATTGATAACAATTAACTTATTCAAATATAGCATAAAATAAAACAGATAAAGGGCCGTAGCTTATGAAAAAATTAACCTGCGAGTGTTTTTTGTATTAAATTGTGTAGTAAACGATCGTCTTTTGTTTTGTTGTGATTTTTTTTAAATCGTGCTCATATGTTTGTTACTACGTGAATTTGTCTGTGATCTCGCTGAAATTTGGCAAAGACAGAGAATATAGTTTGGAAAACACGTACTAATCAAGTTTTAATTTCCCGCGGACAAAGTCACGGGTGACGGCTAGTATTTTATAAATCAGTCGACGTAATCCTAAACATATAAGCTTTCTGGAAGTCTTAAAATAAATACATAAAAAAAATATTTTAACCTTTTTGTTGAACATTAAAAAATTATAAGTACATAAAATGCCTTCCTCGCCGACACCCCATGGCTTTGATTGTTGTAATGAATCCGTATCAGCGGGCGTTGTCTACACTTCTTATTTTAAAACACCGAACATGCCCGATGCATTCGAGTTTAAAAAAAATAAACACCATAAAACCTCTTTCTTAAGGTCGCGATGTACCAACGCATTAGTGCGTTCATATTTAACAAGCAGATGCGGGCGCGGTCGCGAAATTTCGAACAGAACGCCCGATATACACATACCAGTAGCTGGCGTATTTAAAAGACAGTAACTGGCATGTGCCACTACACGTACCTACGGTATTTTGAGATAACATGGTACATGTAAGTTTTGAAGCACGAGAGGGGTATTTACATTGACAGTGATACTTCTCGTTCCATACGATCACGTTGACATTATACTACTATGCGTATTCCAATTGCGCCAGTAGCTGGAACGTGCTAGTATTAGGCAAGGCAGCTACTCCATTTTACTGGCTTACTAGCGACAAATTCAAACATATGAAGTTTTACGGTAGTGTTCACATCTAACTAAAAGCGGAACTAGCGATTTACTCGCAGTTTGCTTAACCGGTTTGATGTGGTCTATCACGCAATCCGGTTCCTAATGTAAATACGCGCTCGCGACCGCGTCCGCGCTCGCTATAAATGTAACCGAACCTTAGCAATAAAATGCAATAAAACCCTTACCGTTTAATCGCATGTAATGTTTCCATGTTTTATGCAAGGTTTATATGTCTTAAAATTATTCAACACAAAGTCATTATGGTGGCTTATTTATGGTAATGAGAGAGTTTAAATCGCACCACGTAATTGTTACTAAATAAGTTTAGATTGCTAACAAGTATGATGATGGTTGTCGGTATAAGTTTCAATGCGAAGAAAATTGTTTTCGGAATACGATGCCGACAAATTAAATGTTTAAATTATACTTTTATAACATTTTCATAACACATATTGTGTAGTAAACTGTTGCAAGATTTTGTTAGGTTGGTAAAACATTTTGTAAATTTGATATGATCATTTTATTATGACAGTGAAAAATCTTAACATAAATAAAAAAAATCCTTTATTATTTCACTTTAAAAAATACTAGCTGTTGCTCGCGACTTCGCCCACGTGAAATTAATAAAAAATATAGCCTATGTGACTAACTAATAACGTAGCTTTCTAACGGTGAAAGAATTTTTGAAATTGGCTCAGTAGTTTTTGAGTTATTCCAATACATACAAAAATACAAAACTTTCCTCTTTATAATATTAGTATAGATATACATTTCATGAGAGCCTTCGCTCCTGCACTAGGTTACCCTGTGCTGCAAGAGCCAATCCCTTTCCCCATTTGTGAAGAACAATACACATTCATAAGTGTCTAATAAAATACATAGAGAGCGTAGTTCTGTCTTTTTTATCGTAGAATTACAAAAGAAAGAAAGCACTTTAATTAATTATACAAGCCAATCTTTATATCTTTTAGTTAGTTTCACAATAGTTAAAACAAACAAATGCTGATCACAACTGCTTTTGACCAAACCTTTACTTTTTAGAAAACCGGATGGCTAACCGTAGAATATATTTATATAGCGTCTCTTTTATACTCTTATGAAATAACAGAGACTACAATATTTACTAATTCAAGTGTCTGCTTTCTATGTTTCCCCGCATCTGAGTGATCATAATTCCTTGCGTTATTATCATATTACTGTCCACTCTGTTATAATCCATTAGATATTAAACTCTATTCCTTAAAACGTAGAGTTCATTTTATAATGTGCATTAAACTCAGTAATAACAGTCATATCTGGACGCGTATTAAGATCTGGATCGTAATTCTTAAGAGTTAACATATATTTTCTGTTAAATCTACGAAGAGAGGGTTTTATTTGTGTTATAATTGCGAATTGCGGCCGCCATTATGTTGAAAATATTGTGGTAAACGAGTTAGTTCTATGAATGACTCAATCAGTGCGAAGTAATGTTACGTTGAATGCGTTGTCCAGATAATTTAGAATGATACTTAGTCGTTAATTGGTTAATAAGAAAGGTATTTAATAATATTATAAATGCCAAAGTTTAGATGGATTGTTTGTTAGAGTTTCCCGCCTTATCAGCTGAATAGATCTAGATAAAATTTGGCATAGATGGAGAGAATAATCTGGAAGAACTCATATGCTATTTACTTTTGTTCTTTTGTTAATTGTCGAGGTCGGAGTCGCGTGACATATAGTATTAATATAAGTCTTAACTACATTATTGCCACGATTTTCATACTGTTTAAATAAAACAGAGATAACGTTCGTATGATATGAAATACAAGATCATAGGTATCGCAAGCTCAAAAGCCTACCTTAAGTTAAGGGTGAGCAGAACTTAGTCAACCACGCTCGCTTACTGCGGGTTGATTTCACACATACTTTTGAATTACTTTACAGACATTTTACTACTCAAAATTGTACATATGGAATTCAAAAAAGGAAAACACACAACACAAATATCGGGATACGAACGTAAGACCTGTAGATTACAAGTCAAGTAAACCCCTAAGCCACGGCTCTCAGGAACATTATATTAAGGGTCAAATATTCGACATGAGCTGATCTCAGAAATTAACCTAGTATTTTGTATCAATACTCCGTTCTAGTATTACTATAAGCTTATTGATTGTCACACAATTGACCTGTTTAACTATTAAATAAGATAGCTCTTAGACCCGGTTCTGTTTATAATAATTCAATAATTGAACAGGCTCTTGACCTTTTTAATAATGTAGTTCATTTCAAGAGCCGTAGAGTTATAGACAACTCATATATTTGCTGATTACACGAGTAATTTAAAATAGATAAGTTTAAGATCGATTTTGTTTTAGAATAAATCGACTAAAACTAAAGCAGTTATTTGAATTAAGTTTAGGATTTCTTTTAATAAAATTACAAACCAAATATATATTAAAAGAAACTTTAAAAATATAATTACTGATTAAATTTATATCTCCAAGTAATCGCAATGATAAGATAAAAGATGTTTTAAACATAATATTTTTATCACGGAATTTAAACTTTGACACTAAAACGTGATCCACAAAATTGAGAAAATTAATTATACCTGATATGTAATCGGGTCTTATCGAAAATTGTTATTTAAACTAATATTATAAAGATGATTTTGATTATTTTTTAAAGGCAGATTTCTAGTAAACTAAAACATTTGACTTACAACTTCCTTCATTAAACCGATCTGTATTGTTTCTTTAAATCTGAAGGGTAGAACAAAATAATACGTACCAATCTTTATTCAGTACCGATGTTACGTCACCGGAAAACCCATTCTTATGCAGATTATATTCGCGGAATAAAATTTCCATCGGCTAGATCTTTGACTATTAACTGACAGGATCTGTCAAGTTGGCGCATCGTCTTTTAGTCAAAGAAACGAACAATAGTTTTGTGTGCTCATTTTGTATAAATGTAACGCTTCGAATCAGTATGCGTTTATAAACACTCCAGTGATATTCACGTGATTGATTTTGTACCTAACCCTAAAGAAATGTGTCCGAATTTAATATAAAAAGTAGGTCTGTGTCTAGTCCGTGTCTCTATAGTCAAAAAACAAGATGAAGGGGGGTGACAGGAAGCGCTCTTTCATTCATACAAATTGGCTTAGTTTGGGGGAAAAACCTACGGATCATGAGATACATATAATATATATTTTTCCACTAACGCCGTTACAATTGGTTACGTTTCGGATATACATTTTCCGTGGAAATATACTGAGAAGGGATTTCTTCGAAAACTTGACACTGATATCTTACGAATTTCTCAGTAATCTTAACACAGGCACATAATAAGGAATATGTCATATTTACTACGTACATATTTAATCCCATAAGAGCGCGCGCACACCTTCGACTACACTATCACACAACTATTTAGTCGCGCTTTGCTTCCTACGAGCTTATATGGAAGTGCGCACACTGCTCGATTTTTAGATGTGCAAATAAACTGTTGAATTAACTGCGAAACAATCGACAGTCGCACAACTGTTGTGCGATAGTTTAGTTAAAGGTATGCGCCCGCTCTAAAGCGTACAAATAGATTCACGAATTGCCAAGGTTGTCAACAGGTCAGCCTTAAAACCAAATCATTAAGGTTTATAAAACCTTATTCAACCTCAGTTAGTAGTATAAGACCAGTTGGTGATGGATTCTACTACCACCGTTTATTTAGAAGTAGCATTTAATAGGCAAATTGTTAAGTACTGTGCCTTCAAAAAGTTCTTACAACAATTATTCACAACTTACTAAAGTTTCCACTTATGTACTAATTGTTTATTTAAGTTTGTATTAAGGTATAAGGTCAGCTTCATTCGTTTTGACGCCCTTGTTTCGTATTCCGACTGGTGTTTGAATTTGAATAAACAAACAGACAAGGTATTACGTTCGGAGGAAATGTTTTGATCACATCCGTGGCTTAGACACTTCCTGTGATCCTTTGTTCTATTGTACAGTGTGGTTACAAGGTAGTTTAGCCGAATTGATAGCATTTTATATAACTTATTTCGTATTTCTCAGTCATATATAACATCATGTTGATCAACGTGTGTCATTGCAGTGATAGCAGTTCTTAAATCTCCGTATACAGCAGGACAGTAGCAAAGGAGTAGGACAGTGGTAGAGCCCAATTTAACATCTTCGCTCTGTAGGTCCGACTATCCCGGTGTAATGTAATCAGTCTGTGGCTAATGATAAACTGATAGATTTCTTGCCATCTAGCGACCACTATTGGCCACCATTATTTCATCACCTTAGTCCGCCTGCTGTCAATTCTAGCCGCGTACTTACCACACATCTTACTAATATTATATATGCGAAAGTTAAGATGAATGGATGAATATTTGTAAGAGTTAGGCGACTAAATAGCTGAATGGTTCTCGATTAAATTTGGCATTAATATAGAGGATAGTCTGGGAGAACACATAGGCTACTTACTTTTGCTTTTTTAATTCCACGCAGACGGCGTCGCGGGCGATAACTAGTATTGCACATTGTTGTAGTCTGAGTCAAAACTGAACGATGTGCGAAATACTTTTTGCTTTAACAAAACAATTTTTACAACATACATACTTTCGAGTGGTAAAAAGACTCAGCACCATCTAATTGGCTTAAAACCAATTTCACTCGCAGTTGAATGGGGTCCAAGTGCCATACAAGCGATTGAGTGACAGAATTAATTCGATTGCGTAATTTATTCGCGTGTGAGATTTCACACAACGCTTGTTAATGTTTTCGAGTGTCGACTCGTATCGGTGTGTTCTTTTACTTTATTTGCTATCCGTGTTTCGACGCTGTTTGTGCGTGAACGTGGAAATATTTTCCCAGATACATTTGTGAAATGGTATTCAATTTTTTTTTGGATTGTTTGGATTTAAATATTTCAAACTTTAAAAAAATCACCACAATGATAAATAATTTAAAAAATAAATGAATTGAAGTATCTTAAAATTTCATTTACTTGTAATTGTCGTACTTCTAAACAAGAAAAGTAAAATTTTATCTTTCAATTAATTCCATTTAAATCATTTCTTTCATTAAGAAGAAAACAGAGTTAATAACGAATCTTGAAAGTGCTTAGTTACGTTTGTATTTAATTCTATTACTAACAAAATGGTCCTCTCTTATTTCTTTTATATTCATGGAAATGTTTTTAATTAAGTCTTTTTTGGTAATCGCCGATTATTCAAGGACAATATTAATTAAACTAAAGTTAAATTACAATAAATATTTTTTTCGGTAACATTAGATATTGTTCCAAAACTTCAATTGATTAAATCAGAATTTAAAAAAACAAGGTTTGTAAACTTTTGATTCAGTATTACATCCATCATCATTATTTTTATGATGATGTTTTAAAAAAGAAATCTCTATTATATTTTTATATATTTTAACTAGCTGTTCCCATGCGACGTCATCCGCATAAAGTTATGAAAATTTTATTTTATTGTTTACATGTGTCAAATAATCAATTGCAAATGTTAAAATGACATCACATGATGACAAACCATGGCAACCTTGCTTCCTTGATGTTGGCAGTAACTTATGGTCTCTTTCCCACATAAGGGTTATTATCCAAAATATTTACCCCCTAAGTTTAATGGCGTGAAAATAAATAGCCTAAAGCGTGACGGAAGTGTAGGGCTTTTTATTAAAAAAAGAATTATTCAAAAATATGTTGTAATTGCTGACATCTTAGGCAACAAATAAGTGTGTGTTTACGCTTTATTATAATAGTATAGATAGATAGTATAGATTAATAAAAAGTAGTTCAGTTCAGTTCAGTTTCTTGTCTATGGCACTTTGCGGATTGGGACAGTGTCGTAAAAAGTGGGTTTTTAAGGAATCGTAATAACAAATTGTTAAAGAATATTTCAGAAATGATTCTTCGTATTCAAGCATTGTATCAATCCATTTTCTCATATCAATTTTGATTTTATTTAATAACACATATAAGACAGTGTAGCGTGACGAAGGTAATTATTAAAGACTAATTAGCAGTTGGCAGCTGCCTTTATACCAGACCCGAGACCCAAGTGATAATTAAAAAAACTCGTTTAAAATTCTCAGGTATTTTAAAAAGTATTCCCAATATTCTTTTCGAAGATTTTATTTTCTTCTAAATCTTTTGTCTTTTAATTGCAGGATATAATAAAATTTAAGGGTACTTTCAGACTCTTAGTCTATCTCCCTCTTTCTATCTCTATTCTATTTTGTATGTTATCAATTAGTAATTTTAATGCATGATAATTCGACAATGACATCATAGTTTTCCCTCAACTAGAAATTCTAATTATTTCAGATTTTAATAATAAGTTTCACAACTCAGGTTCATTCTGACATTATTTCCGAGAATTAAATCGATACAGAAATCGATTCTGCACGTGTGTATATGACCTTACAATCATCAATTTGGTGTTCTTCTTAAATTACAATAAGAAAAAAATTGTCCACGTTTTCGATATAATTTGTGTCCGATTCGTGACTGGGGTATGTGCTTTCGTCATATTCAAGTAACAATCGAATTGCCCAACGATCGTTGTAACGAATTAGTTTGCAAATCGATCTCGGACTCGATTCGTGCGTGATTTTGTGACGGCAGTTATTCGGACAGATGATAGGGGTGAGAACGTAGTAGGAGACAAAATATCTTAGCATATAAAGCGTTCAATAATCATACTAATATTATAAATGCGAAAGTTTAGATGGATGGATATTTGTTAGAGATTGTAGCCTAAACAGCTGAACGTATTTCTATGAAATTTGATATAGATGTAAAGGATAGTCTGGAAGACCACAAAGGCTACTCACTTTTGTTTTTTTTGAATTCCACGCGGACGAAGTTGCGAGCGAAAGCTAGTATTTATATAAAGGATTTAGCATTTGTTTTGTAATTTGCATGTCCTAAGTTTAAATCCCGTAATGTACTAATGTGTTCTAATTTCGAATTCATAAGTACCCGGCATTCTTACAGTGAAGGAAAACATCGTGATGCATATTGCATATCTGTGAAATTCAAAGATATGTGAGAAGTCAACTAACACCAACATTGTGTGGTTGACTATGGCCTAGTCAACCTTAACTTTAGAGTAGGTAAGACCCTCAGTAGACACTAAAGTGAGCTGATGTTGTTAGGAGTAAAGTTTGATTATAAACAACGATGAAATTAAGAGTTTTACGTCTATAACGCAAACATGAATTTAGATGAACAGAAAATTGACAGCAGATTCTTTTCCTATAACATCTCTTTCACTTCTTTTATACAAACAGCAATATATTGTATAGTTGATTCAGTGGAATCTCACGATAAAAACTGAATAGAAACTTGTACAAAGTTCTAACTATTTGTTTAACTAACTAGTGATAGTTTTGATTCGATCTTAAGACTGGTGGGCAAGTTTAACCTCGTCCAGAGCTAGTTGTAACAATGTTATTCTACTCTGATTGCGAATGTTTGGAAATCGATATCCTATTTGTTATTCTTACAAACAAATATAGGTTGCTAAATGTAATTAAATACGTGATCTATTGTTGTTAGGAAAAGTATACTTGATTATATGTACGGTTATGATTGGATATGATCTTACTTCTTACTAATGTTATAAATGCGAAAGTTCAGATGGATGGATGTTTGTTAGCATTTGTAGATTAAACTGCTGAACTAATCTCGCAGAAATTTGGCATAAATGCAGAGGATAGTCTGGAAGAACACAGGCTACTTGCTTTTGTTTTTTTTTTAATTCCACGCGGACGTAGTTACGGGCTCAGTTTTCTTGAAACACGTGTTTTTTCAATTGTTTACTACCAGACCTAGAATTGTTAAATGGTTTGCGTCCGTTAGTGCAGATTTAGTGTGAGAAATTAGACCAATATTATAAATGCGAAAGATTAGATGGATGTTTGTTAGAGTTTGTAGCGTAAAGGACTGAACGGATTTCGATAAAATTTGGTATAGATGGAGAGGATAGTCTGTGACACCACAAAAGCTATTCACTTTTTTTTTTAATTCCACGCAGACGGTGTAGCCAGGAACAGCTAGTACACTATAAAGCTATTAAGTAAACACTAGTGGACTTAGGGGCAGCTAGTTTTTTTTTACAAGACAATATAAAGGAGGTTGCATATCGTGATCATTGCGGGCGCCAGATATTGCATCTATAGTCATTATGACAACTTTATTGACGTTACGCAAAGTTTCAACCGCTCGAGTATTGCATAACCCTAATTAGATCGCGCACTGCAATAAACTTTGCCGCCAATATTTGAGTAATGACAGCGCGGGAAATTAATTCGCAGCAAGGCAACATTTATTGTATATACTTAGATAATAATTTATTATAGTTTACGAGTTAATTTAGTTTTAATTAATGTTTTAGATCTGATTAAGACAGAACAAGAAATCGTAAAACATATTTAGTGAGCATTAAATAACTAATATTATGAATAATGTACTAGGAACTCATAAAATGGCGTGTAGTAGAAATGTACTTGTATATAACACATATACTATAACACAGCTATTCGATTGTCGATTGTTTCGCAGCCAATTCAACTGTTTAGTTGCACAACTAAAAATCGAGTAGTGTGCACACCTCCATATAAGCTCGTAGGAATCAAAGCGAGATTACAGTTGTGATAGTTTAGTTTCAGGCGTGCCCACACTCTAAGGAATAACTATTTTTTTTTCCGAACAACTTTCATTTTTTTTACACAAAGGCTTCACCATTCAGTTTTAGTTTAATCACTTAAGTCAACTAAAACCTTTCGATTCTCATCATAACGTAAATCTCTTGTGTTCTAACAAAAACATCCAACTTCTATAATTCAGTAGTAAACTTGCAATTGTTTTTTCACAACAAAAAACTGCTTTTTATTCTATTCACGTCAGATCTGTCAGATAAAGCCACTGGGTTACATATTGCATTAATCTTTTAATCTGCCTTTTAAGTCAACAAAGAGTTAAACAACTGTACAATGTTTTGTTTTTTAAGACGAGATTAGTAAGTAGCCAGTGGTGATAGAGTTCACGGAATATCCTTACTTACGTATGTTCGTAGACTGCTGTCTGGAAATAAAGATCATTATTGTCCATGCCAAAATAACTTTGATATACTTTACTATGCTTAGTTGAAACTACGCAATTTCATTTAATGCAATTGTAATAGACATATAGTTTTAAGAGGAAGGTTTATATGTATACAGCTATGCTAATATTATAAAGAGGAAAGATTTGTATTTTTGTATATATTGAAATTACTCAAAAACTACTGGGCTGATTTTAAAAATTCTCTCACAATTAGAAAGGCAATTTATCTGTGAGTATGTTTTTAATTTCACGCGGGCGAAGTCGCGAGCAACAGCTAGTTAATTACAAAGTAGGAGCATAACTTTAGAATTTTTTATATACTCGTCTTTAATATGTTACAATTGGAATATTTTTATTAATTCGAGTCAAATCCTAAAGAACGACTTTCCCTAACATATTTGACTCTAGACTATCCTTCCATAATGAGGATAGTTCCTGGACTAAGGAATAATTAATAAGGAACTGCGTAATGTACATCATTAGCGAAAGGAATGGAAAAAACTAGACGCATTTTACTAAAACGTAAGTTAAAAGTTCCAGAATATTCCTAAATATTTTCTTATCATGTTTCCAAACATAATGCGCGGTTCACACTTGGCCAGAAGAGTTGGCAATCAATTGGCATAATGTGAACGCTAACTGTCACCAGTGAGTCCATACAATCTATGACTGGCCGACGCCAATGACCAACTGTACTGGCCAATTATAAAACGCGCATTATTTTTTTCTTTCTTTTATTTAAAGAGCGTTAAAGTGATGCCAGTATGTTTTATGCAAATCTTACTAATATTATACACTAGCTTTCGCCCGCGACTCCGTCCGCGTGATATAAAAAAAATAAAAATGAGTAGCATATGTGTTCTTCCAGACTATCCTCTATATCTATGCCAAATTTCATCAAAATCCGATCAGCCGTTTAGGCTACAAACTCTAACAAACATCCATCCATCTAAACTTTCGCATTTATATTATTAGTAAGATGTATCTCGATGAAATTTGACATACATATAGAGGATAGTCCAGAAGAACACATATACTTACTTTTGTTTTTTTAAACCATACGGACGGAGACTGGGTCGAAAGTTAGTAGCCACGGACCCCAATAGAATCAACAATAAGATAGTTTACATGTTTATTAAATTGTGAAAGATAATTTGATATAAGTAAGTGTTTTAATTTGATATTTTCTTAACGTGTTTTCGTTACGTTAAGTTAGTTAATTTATCACAGCTTAGCGTGAGATCCGATCACAAAAACTACACTTTTTACTTTAACGCTTTAAGCCAACGACTCGGAAATTCATGAGTCATCTGTAAAGATATTTTTAGATGTATTATTAATTGAAAGTATTAAAAACCTTCTCAATAACATTAAATATATCGAGAAAAAGCTTTATAGAACCATAATCAATTAATACTGGGTTGCTAAAGTTTCCATTTATTTTATCTTTACCTAATGTTTCATTAGTTTGAAGGTATTAAGTTTCAATAGAAAACTCAAGTTACGTAGTTCTGAAACGCATTTCATGACGTTATCGAACCAAAAGGACTATCGAATGGATAAAGGTAGCTGGGAAACCGGCCATTAATCTATAATCTTACTAATATTATACACTAGCTTTCGCCCGCGATTCCGTCCGCGTGATATAAAAAAAATAAAAATGAGTAGCATATGTGTTCTTCCAGACTATCCTCTACATCTATGCCAAATTTCATCAAAATCCGATCAGCCGTTTAGGCTACAAACTCTAACAAACATCCATCCATCCATCCATCCATCCATCCATCCATCCATCCATCTAAACTTTCGCATTTATATTATTAGTAAGATGTATCTCGATGAAATTTGACATACATATAGAGGATAGTCCGGAAGAACACATATACTTACTTTTGTTTTTTTAAACCATACGGACGGAGACTGGGTCGAAAGTTAGTAGCCACAGACCTCAATAGAACCAACAATAAGATAGTTTACATGTTTATTAAATTGTGAAAGATAATTTGATATAAGTGTTTTAATTTGATATTTTCTTAACGTGTTTTCGTTACGTTAAGTTAGTTAATTTATCACAGCTTAGCGTGAGATCCGATCACAAAAACTACACTTTTTACTTTAACGCTTAAGCCAACGACTCGGAAATTCATGAGTCATCTGTAAAGATATTTTTAGATGTATTATTAATTGAAATTATTAAAAACCTTCTCAATAACATTAAATATATCGATAAAAAGCTTTATAGAACCATAATCAAATAATACTGGGTTGCTAAAGTTTCCATTTATTTTATCTTTACCTAATGTTTCATTAGTTTGAAGGTATTAAGTTTCAATAGAAAACTCAAGTTACATAGTTCGGAAACGCATTTCATGACGTTATCGAACCAAAGGCACTATCGAATGGATAAAGCTGGGAAACCGGCCATTAATCTATAATCTTACTAATATCATAAATGCGAAATTATGTTTGGATGGATGTTTGTAAGAAGGTATCTCATAAACGGCTGAATGGATCATCATGAAATTTGACATAGATGTAGAGCATAATCTGGAAGAACACATGGTACTTAACCATTTTTTTTATTACGCGCGGCAAGAGTCGCTGACGACAGCTAAGAAAAAACTACTTTTGCTGTCTTTTATAAAGGATTTTGATGTACTAAAACAAGCCTCAAATTTAAAAAAATATGTGTTATGCAAAATACTAGCCTGATCCTATATAACAATTGGTACAGAAATAGAAAATGTTAAGCGCGACCGATCGGCGCAAAGATCAAAGGCGGAAAATGTGTTAATAGGACGGCTAAATACAGGCAAGCATTATTCACGGCTTACACAACTGCTACTCTATACATACATATAATAAAATTGGAGTGTCTGTTTGTAATATCAAAAGAAAAAAATCCAGATTTCGGGAAGATGATGTATTTGCGTTGCTGATTACGAAAGTCGCATTTAAATTTTTTTTTGTCTGTTTGTCTGTCTGTCCGCAAGCCGCGTTTGTTCCGGATAATCTCCGAAACTGCTGGACCGATTCCTACCGGACTTTCACTGAATGGTAGCTGACACAGACGGGCATATTATAAGATTTTTTTATCTTAATATTGCGTGGACGAAGACGCAGACAACAGCTAGTACATGTATACAACTTGTATAAGTTTACATAATGCGCTCACTTTGCATGTTTTAAGGTAATCGCGCATTGCTCCACTTCTCAACCAACCAGGATCGTGTGTATTGTGTATCCCGTCATTCAACGGGATAGATATAAAATTGTGGGCGAAGAGTGGATTACTGCGCGATAACCCTTAATCAATAAATCAAAACCTTTGACTAGTTTAGTCAAAGGCATTTTTTTGTGAAACTTTTGTGGTTCAACTGTCAAAACAATTGAATAAAAGGCATCCCTATCTTTGGAAATATAGAAAATTACACTGCAAAACATTTTATAGAGTTCGTGGTTGTTAGAAATCATGAGCAGTTTTATCGTATTCTCTTTGTACACATCTGTCGACGATCATTCTCTATCTCCCTTTAACTCCTTCCTTGAGTCTCTAATATAATAGTAGTTATTTGTAATAAGATTTTTTTGTTAAAGGTATGTTTTAAAATAATCAAACATTAAGTTAAGCTAAGTAATCATATTTAGATTAAACCTTAATGTCTAGTGTAACGAACAACTAATTCAAAGAAATTCTGAACTACTACAAAGAAAAATACGTGAGATTTTTATTTGAATGTATTGGTAACACACATTATTTTTTGCTATAAAAACTCCGTCGTATTAAGGGTTATTCTTGCTCTATGTTAAGGTTTTCTATACTAATATTATAAAGAGGAAAGATTTGTATTTTTGTATGTATTGAAATAATTCAAAAACTACTGGGCCGATTTCAAAAATTCTTTCACCATCAAAAAGCTATTTTATCAGAGAGTAACATAGGCTATATTTTTTACTAGCTGTTCGCGTGCGGATTCATCCGCGTGAAATTATAAAAACTTTATTTTATTGTTTACATTTGTCAAATTATCAATAGCAAATGTCAAAATGACATGACATGACATGACAAACCTTAGCAATCTTTCTTTCTTGATGTTGGCAGCAACTTATGGTCTCTTTCCCACATTAGGGTTTTTATCCAAAATATTTACCACCTAAGTTTAATGGCGTGAAAATATATAGCCTAAAGCATGACGTAAGTATAGGACTTTTTATTAATGCGTTTTTTATTTTTTATCCCGAAACATAAAATATTTAAAAAAAACTGACACAACTTCAATTTTCGTTTCTTTGAAATAGTGCCATCTTTTAAAAAATTAAAAAAAGAATTATTCAAAAATATGTTGTAATTGCTGACATCTTAGGCAACAAAGAAGTGTGTGTTTACGCTTTATTATAATAGTATAGATATAGATTTTACGCGGACAAAGTCGAGAGCAACAGCTAGTAAACTATAACCAAGTAGTAATAAATCTCAGCATAAACTTCACCTGAAATCCTAAAAGCGTCCCAAACTGCAAAGTCATCAAGCACAGTGACTGCGAATTCGTTTTTTTCTTTTTTTGCTGACACACCGCCACGGGACATTCTGTCGGTACCTGGTTTCGAGACTTCTTTCATAGAGTACGTTTGTAAATACATTTTCCGGTTACTGTGGCTTTAGAATGCGGTTACACTTGTAAAATATACTAGACGGCCGAATACTCAAACGAAAATATGTAGCAGCGTTTTAAATGATAAGGCCACGCTTACACACCAAATTAAATTAAAACGACATCTGTTAGAGTGTAAGCGACCATTACAAAGCGAAGTGTTTAAAATTCGTTTCAGTATACGGCCGGTTGTCTTTGTTTTCTCAAAGAGGATGAAAGAGAAGGCAAAATATAACAAAGTCCTATTTCTTACTAATTTCACAAAAGCGAAAGTTTCGTTGGATAGATGGATGTTTGTAGCCTAAAATTCTGAACGGATCTCAATGAAATTTGCCATAGATGTAGAGGATATTCTGGAAGAACACATAGGCTACTTGCTTTTGTTTTGTTTAATTCCATACAGACGGAGTCGCGGGCGAAAGCTAGTTATTTAAAAAACAAAAACATGTTAACAATTAAACTGAACACAGAATACGGCTCATTTAATTGAACAGAAACTTTCATATTTTATCTCTATACGTCAAACGCGTAATTAAAAGTGAGTCATAACATTCAATATAAACGGGAGCTATGTTACTTCAGACGTATCGGATGACGAAACGGCAATTATAAAAGTGAGGGGTACACGGCTAGAACACCACGCAACTTATAATGAACTGCGTACTTCAAACATATACGCTTTATTCTAATACATCCCTATACACTTGAAGCGTGTATCCACATCTGAAAAACTTGTACAAAAACACTTTTCTAGCAAACTATTTCATTATCTCTTCTATCTTATCCTTCTCCCGTTGGACGGGTTTTTGTCTTCCAAATAACTATGATGTTATGAGAAGGGATGAATCGCATGTAACAAGAAGGACGTTAGTTATGAATGTGGAGGTACACCGGTAGAGGTAGACCTAGAAAGAGATGGATGGATTGCGTGAAAGGTGACATGATCAAGAAGGGAGTGATGACTTAGATGACGGATGATAGAGTTATTTGGAGGACGAAAACCCGGTGCGCCGACCTTACCGGAGTAGAATAAGGCAGGGGAGATGATGATGACGAAATAACTCTATCATCCGTCATCTCAGTCATCCCTTCTTGGTCATGTCACCTTTCACGCAATCCATTCATTTCTTTTTAGGTCTTCCTCTACTTTCATAAATAAAGTTTGTAGCCAACTATTTGAAATAAAATATTTCTTGTAAACGAACTATGCTTCAGCCTAACTATTGGGCCGATTTTAAAAATTCTTTCACCATTGAAAGGTAGTTTATCTGTGAGTAACATCGGCTATAATTTTTTTTTTAATTTCACGCGGGCGAAATCGCAAGCAACAGCTAGTACTATATAAATTATAACACGGCTAACGTCGACGGGTCCGAAACTGGTCAGTGCCTACATTGGAGGTTGTCACGTGGGTTTAGCCGTGTTATAATTTATATAATTTTGCATGATTGTGAAGTGTAAAATAAAGAAAAAAAAACATAATTCTCTCCAACATTTATTGGTCGAAAAATAAATTAAAACTTTGGATTTCAACAAAGGACCGAAATCGTAAAAATAAATACCTACGGGGTCTACACTTAAGTTAACAACATATTTACAATAATCCTTACGAAGTTCGCTTAATAGGTACAATTATTTACTTTTCGAATCCAACCCCAATCCCTTTCCAAACTCTATTTTTACACATCATTCTCTTATTACAATTTCATTTTACCGACAATTTTCGATTCACTTTTCATCCCATTTCAAGTAGGGCAGAGAC
This sequence comes from Papilio protenor, assembly GCA_029286645.1. Taxonomy (NCBI): domain Eukaryota; kingdom Metazoa; phylum Arthropoda; class Insecta; order Lepidoptera; family Papilionidae; genus Papilio; species Papilio protenor. The sequence continues at coordinate 2,211,748 of JAGSMZ010000014.1, read as the reverse complement.
TTAAAAATGTTGCCACTTAGAAATGTAACAAAATAATTTAAAAAGTACAAGACTTAGGGCCTGTCCCACTGGCTGATAGAGGCTCAGATAGCTTAAAAATGACGTCACAGTCAGATGAGGGAATAAAACCCGATATTTCCATCACATATTTTACAAGTTGGATTGTTATTAAACAATTTACAATATGGTGGGACAGCCCCTTAAACTGATATTCAATAATTGATTGATTTACAATTCATAAACTGTCAAGCCTATATTATTCTAATTTTAGAACACGAATCATACAAGAACATATTACTTACAACTCTCCCAATACCATTTAGGTTACAACATAAACAATGAATTCTGTATTTTGACTGCGTAGTTGTGACTCAGAACGTGGTACTACTCACATCAATGATTCGATTTAAATACACATTTATTAATAATACCATTATTATTTATGGAAAAAACACTCTTATATTAATTGGCAGTGATAGTTCTTTAGATTTCACTAAAATTTGCATAAAAATATCGCTCAAATAAGGTGTTAAAAACTGACAATAACAACGTTTTATTATAATTATCGTAAAGGGTTTCTATAATTTTTTTTGTATATTGTTGTCCTTTACTTATTGAAAAAAAGCAATTTTACAAATATTTAAACCTTTGACTAAACTATCGCACAATTGTTGTGCGATTGTCGATTGTTTCGCAGCCAATTCAACTGTTTAGTTGTGTAAACATCGAGTAGTGTTACCATATAAGTTCATAGGAATCAAAGCGCACTAAACAGTTGTGGGATAGTTTAGTCAAAGGTGTGCGCGTTCTTAGACATAAGAATTGCATTGTAATAGTCTAAACTATGTTCCGAGTTTAAATAAATGAAGATGGTAAGTCTCTGCCCTTACTGTGATTTCCAAAACACATTATTCCAAAACAATTTTATTTATTATGGCCGCTTTTTTATAGTTAATAGCAATAATATAATAGATACAGCTGCAAAAAATATACGTATCGTAACTAAACGGCGGATACACCGTTCCTACAACCTATTAAGTATGATTTAACCATTTTTTTTTCATAATAACCAACAATCGTTTTTTAGGAATAGTGAGGATTCTGAATGATTTCTCTTTTTTTTAATAGGAAAGCACAAACGGTCGATTTCAGTAATGTCATATAAATAACACTTGTTTATAAATATTTTAATGTTTTAAGAAGCTTTATTTCAAAAAAAAATTAAGTACATATATGTAATTTAGTCGCTTCAGGAATATGTAAACAGTAAACACAATGCCATAGAGATTTTCTTGTCAATATATAAAAACCCATCAATTGATCTCGCACGGGGATTCGGCAGTACTCAATATGTTAACGAAATATATTATTAAATTAATTCAGGTTAAGCTATAGCACCAACGTGGAAATTTTAAAATAAAAAAATTTCTTGAAAAAAAAAATCATTTTTCAAAAAAATCAATTTAAAAAGACAAAGGAACTTCTATAAAATTAAGCAATTTGTTCAAACACATCCAGTTTTGTCACAAAATGTGTGATAATTATTTTCGATGACTATAAAAATACATTTGACATCAAACTAAAAAATTAATTAATTATTTTTTTAAATACGCAATACAATTTCTAGGATAGCTTACTTTTATGACATTACTGATATCGATCCATTTAAATTTTTATAACTATGCCATAATTAAAAAAAATACGACACATATCATAACTTACATATTTATCAATTAATTTTTTATTCCCCGACTAGAGACTAAATTGTCAAAATATTCACAAAAGACGTTTAAAAACAATGTGTAATTCGATTCAATTCGTTAGCAAAAAATACAAAACTACACACGCTTAGTTTTATCTGACAGTGTTATTTGATGTATCTATCTGTCAGATAAATCTAACGTGTGTAGGCAAAACTGAGAACTAAATAGTTCCCATTTCTGTTAGATTTATCTGAATAATTGGACTGTTCAAATAAAACTAAACATTTGTAGCGGTATTTAAACTATAAATAACAAATTGTACTTTCCCAATCTTAAAGGACAGATTACAAAATCATTTTGTTTAAAATTTACAATAAAGATTTTTGATTTCATAATCTCTTTTCAAACTAGTCTCTAGTCGAAAAATAGTCCAAACATTAATATATAAAATTATGCTTTTTTCATCATTAAAACTAGCGGACTGATTTTCTTTCGAGATTCAAAAATGAGGTCATTTTTTAAAAAATAGGCAATTAATTATTCTAAGTACACAGCACAACTAACCAAAAACTAATGAGATAGAATACTAAGAAAAAATTATTTCATGTGATTGAGTTTCATATTATATTGAATTGTTATTACTTCAAGTTAATAATAATAACACTGTTTCCGTTCCTCCCTTCACTATTTTTTATGTTACAAAAACGACGCACGAAATTAGAAACCGGTAGCCATGTTTGTAAGCCATAGACAAAAAATGATACCGACATATACAGAGTATGTAGAAATGAGTCCACTGTTATAACACTAGGATCACATCTTGCTATCCCACTCGTTCTCTTTCAAACAAATGAGATAACACTACTGATAAAACGTATTACAGTCGAATGTCTAACAAAAGTTGTATCGAAATAATCGGACCACAACGTCGAAAAAGCACCACAGATAATAAAAATTAAATGTGAACGTAGATAGAAAATAGCACACATTCCAATTCTGTCCCTTTTAGTAAATATGAAGTCATCAATTAATCTCCGGCGATACTTTGATGTCACATCTAACTATACACCAGCCATTTCTTAGTGAACACGAAAACTGTGTTACATAAATCTCGGGAAAATGTCATTTGGGACACGCCTTTACGAGTTACGCGAATAGGTGTGCAGTTTATTTCAGCTGATTAACGTTAATTCCATTAATAAAATGACAGAATCCATTTAGATTGTACAATAATTTTACACAATTTGTCTAAACATCATAAAGTTTTCAAGCAACAAACAGGTGATTCATTAGTTACATTTTGAACGGAATAATTCTGTTGTAAACTATAAAGATTTGAAAAGCTATTTCATTTTTTATCCGTAACGAGGTGATAAAATAAAATCTATCAGCGAGGTTGAAATTTTAGCATAAACAATAGAACCTCGATAAGTTAAAGTCCATAGGAAACACAAAATATTTTAAGTTACCGAGGTTGAAGTTATCGAGGTTCTACTGTAATTTTGATGTAAATTAGAAAAAGATAACTAAAACTGCATCATTAGAATCTGATAAAAATATATGAACTTAGTTAAATACGCTTGTATATTTAACCTTTATGAGAGATCTGTTTATCTTTTATCCAATGGATTAACTGCCCCGAAACACGCAGTAAAGAAACATGTCCCTGAATTTATCACGGCCAGGTTAGGCTGATTATCCCTTCACAATCCCTTCGCGGCAGTAATCTCAAAATAGCCAAAAGTCTTTAAACAACGCCCGTACCAAGAAACGCTTAAGCAGACATTCAAACTGTTTAGTTTATATAAAAATAGAAGCACTCACTATACCTTCGGAACTTAATAGGTGCTAAAACAAAATGATTTATTTTGTAAATCACATTGTTTGGAAAACAATGCATTAACACTTTTGTCACTGATTTACACATTTAAAAGCAAAGTACTGATTCAAATGGGCTGAATATACCTGATGCTCTTAAAAGGAGCAGGTAAACGAAAATATTCTTTCAAAGTTTAAGAAACGCAATATTGCCTGAATAAAGAACCCTTTTGTGAGAAAAGTGAGGAATATAGGTTATAGAGGCCTTAGGCTTTGTTATTAATGACAGAAGAACTGTCTTCTGTTCAAAAATGTTTCAGTTTTGATTTGTAAGATATGATACTAAAGTCTGGAAGTTCATTGTTTCTATCTAAATCTTTGTAGAGTCAGTAAATTATTCTTTTATCTTCTTTATTAATGCATTAAATTATTTATTTCGGCATCCAATTTCTTTTTAATTTATGATAACGGTTTCTTTTGACATCAACAAAATATGTTTTACAATGTAACATCGTTTATGAAACAAAATTTACGACCGTCACATCTGTTTTTCAAAGGAAGAGCGTTCAATTGAAGTACAATTTTTGATTTCTTCAAACATCTCATAGTTTATTAAGAGCGGGACAGAATCTCGTAGCTCTCTATTACACTCCTTATATAAGACAGAGAAAGCAATAACCATGTGATTTAGAGGGAAATTATTAGGTCTTCAATGGATCAAAATTCTATCACCAAAAATTTAACAATGGTTGTATTTGTTGGTCTAAAAGGCATGATTCAGTGTAGTTCACCAACTCTCGTTTAATGATTCTTGTTGCACAAAATCTATAAAATGATCCAGTTCCTCGAGTTACATTGTTTTAAAAATTGTCCGTACATTTTCTTATTCTTCATGTTTCAATTGAAACTTGCGCATTTAGCTAACTTGAATCAGTTACGAATTCATTAGCATTAATTCCCCTTCGACTCGAGAAGCATAATTTTTTCCTTTAGTTTTATTTTAGAGTAGAATCTTTCCTTTCTTCCCAGGGAATAAATTTACATAGGTTAGTACCGAAACTGAGGTCCTTTAAACTAAGAACTTTTTGTTTCGTAACGGATGCCTTTGTTGCTTGAACCAGTTAAATATTTATAATATAGAGTAAATGTGCTGGAAAGTACGGTACAAGATGCACAAGTACTATAACACTAATAAATTCAGAGAAAGATGGTCTTTTGCGAAACTAGAATTCGATCATCCAAAAGATACAAATTTTTATTTACTAATCATTCAGTATGCGTTTAGTTTTAAGCAATGATTTTTAGTTTTGTTTATTTTCGTTTTTGTTTTCGGAATAGAATTCGTTTTAAGAATTTATAAGTGAAAAATGAAAAGCATTTCTCATTCAGTCACAATATTTTTAAAGACAGACGATTGCTTTTCTGAAGTTTGTGTTTATACAATACAATATGAAACTCAAGCATTCGATTCTTAAGTACTATTTAAAATTATATTCCTGTCACTAAATGCGTATGTCTAACTGAAAACCGGTCTATTTCAACTACAATTCAACTATTTGACTATTTCATTACAATGTGCAAGTTCATCCTTTAAACACATTAAGCAAACGGCACTCCAGCCAACTGTGCTAATAATGTCTTTTTCAAAGACGATGGAAAATATTTCTATGAATTCATTACAAAATTCATTAACATCCAAATCCCAATGATGGTATTGGGATTTTTAACGTAACAACGCTCAATATAGAAACCATCAGATTTCTATATCGCAAGTATTCGGTCCATCCAAACCTCAAGCAATTCAATAATTATTCTCTCTTAAATAATATTTGCGATTGTGAATAGGCCCTTAAAAACTGCATTATAAAATTATAATAAGAACAAGCGTATTCGCGAAAATCAGTCGAGAAAAGAAATAATATTGAAAAAATGCTTTTACATTAAATACAATTAGTTTCATATCACATAATGAAAGCATAAAGAGAAAAATTACCACCTAAATAAAACCAAAATCACAGTATTTTCTGGACAAGATTCTTAACTTGTCCGAGCATTTTTTTTTCGTATAAATAAATTCTAAATATACGTCGCATGAAAAATAATAAAAAAAAACTGTCTTTTGAACTAAATTAAGATCTAACTAATTCTCATCAACTATATAAGACTTCTATAATATCTGTATTTTGCATACTAATACTTAGTCAAATATCCTTCATTGCATTAGTGAAAATATAAAAATTGTTTAATTCCTAATGGTTTAAGAAATCTATATTACCATTACACATGTTAACATTTTTATATATACGTTCGCAGGTTGCGTTTCTACGAATCGATCTTCATGTGTATAATATATTAGTTCGATTATTCAGTAGGCCCAATATACTTTAATTACAATAGTAAAAATTAGGCTCTCGACTTAGGTTCCTTAAGGACTAAAGTCATTGGAACTTTATAGAAATACCTAGGAATTTTGCACAAATCTACAAAGTCACTGCACTTCACGGACATCGACCCCCGACACCAAACCAGAAGTCCGGCTCTCACAGCACTAAGTACTAAAAGAAAATCCTTTTACACACAATAATAGATCACAAGAACGTCAATAGACGACCCGTCACTAACCTACAGTTCACCACATAGTTTTCAGCACTATCTTACACTGATTTACGTGAAGACTAGAGTGTCCGGGCGCAAGTGGAGCGATTGTAGAGTCTGTGTACTGTGAGCTGAGCAGGGCTTCGCCAGCAGGTCGGGACGCGGGGGCCGCGCCGCCTTGGCGCACATTCACCGAGCCAGGGGCGCTAAAACCGCGCTCGCTGCGAGGGCGAGGGCGAGCGACGAAGCCAACGCCGCGCCGCGCGAATACGAAAGCTCCTCGCTCTTCACCACTTCGTTAGGTGTCTTATCGTATTTGTGCGTCTTTTTAGTGACCGGTTTGACGGTCGTGGTTGTAGTGGTCGTTGGCGGGGCTGTCGGGGGCGGCGGCGGAGGAGGCAGGGTAGGCTGCGGTGGTGGCACGGGCGACTGCTCCTCCGGCTTACAGCACACACGAAACACGAGCTTCATGTTATGACTTAGACAGCGGCCGCCGATTCTTCTGTGTAAATCATCTTTACTGGATGTCGATATAAAATAATAATCCTTCCCCGGTAGAAATTCTAAACCGCCGGGTTGCGGTGTGAATGGCCGGAAGGTGATGGTGAAAAACATCAACTTGTTCGGCTTATCGCATATTGCTATAATCCGTGGATTTGGATTCGTTATTCGACACGAATCATATTCTTCTTTACTTACATTATATATTATATACTTTTCCATGTCTTCTTCGAATGTATCCGGTGCGTAAACAGGACATATTATGTTTACTTGGTCGTATTCAAACTGTGCATTTCCTTTATTTAGATCGAATACGTGATCGGTATTGTCTATTCTGAATATACTGTTTGTTGTGTTCCAATGTATATAGAAAGATTTTGCGTAATTCCCCATCACGCTTTCGACGAAAAAGATGAGGACGAGCAGCGTCCACGGAGCTTGCCGAAGCCCGAAGTAGCCGTACGATACCATTCTTACTGTTTATCGTTCACCAACTCTCATTATCCGACGCAAACTCTGTCCCTCCTGGGTAGCGTTTTAAGCATTCGCATACCAATCCATATTTATAGACACAAAATTCACAATTTCACACTAGAAAATATAGGAATTTAACACAGAAAACACGAACAATCCGTACGCATTCAACATCGCACCGTAAAGTCCACCATGTTCGGTCCACACACTAGATTCTATTCATCGATAAATGTGGAATTCCATAGGACGTGGCCCGCAGTAAAACGCTAGAGAAGCTCACTTAAACAACGCACACCGTGTCCAAATCGAGTCCAATTTAGTTCGCCGACGGTTTTTGTGTTGGTAAAATGTTGGAATTAATCAATACATCACAGATTTTTTACAATACTGAAGCGTTCTTTGTGGTAAGAGCGGGCGTCGCAAACAGCCGGAATACACGTAACGCCGCGCGGCGGTCGGCCGAACTACTGGAATGCAGCTCAGCCCTCAGTACGCATGCGGCTAGTCCCCGCCCCCCGGACGCCTCACACCCTTCGCCCGTTACCGTCGCGTTCGAACGACTCGAACTTTTAGCGTGACGCCATTTTGAAAGACCGAAACCTTAAATAATGCTATAATGTTTGATTTTACACTAACATTAAACTAATATACCTTTATTAATAAATAAAACTAATTGTATTTTAACAATACGATATTGTAATACATATTAACTAAATATTTTTATAAGTAAAAGTCCATAGATACTAGCGTATTCTGTACGAACGCATCCATTAGGTCTTACAAAATAACGTAGACCACAGACTAAGCTTACAAAAAGCTCGGAGTAGAAGCTTTTATGCACGATATTAAGTACGCAGCTGATTAAATTATGATAATTGTTCCATCTTAACAGAAAATTTTGTTTAATATGTAACAGTTTAGCTTCTAAGCGTCAGTAATGAGGTGATAATGTATTTAATTGTATTATAATGAATTTTTATATTCTCTTGAACAAAGCGCTTTAGTAAAGGTTACCAGTTTGGTTTACAGAGAACATTTTTTTTGTTACCTCTTTCACATACGGAATAAAAAATAAATACATTTATTAGTATACAAAACCTACTATAATTGTGCATTTAATAAGCACAATTGCAACTAATATATCAAGCAACAGTAACCAAATGACACTTTACAGATTATAAAATAAATAAATAAAATAAAATAAGCATTTATTGCTGTTCTTAAAGTGAAGTAATATTTGAAATTTACAATTATATGCTACTAGCTTTCGCCCGCGGCTCCGTCCACGTGGAATTAAAAAAAACAAAAGTGAGTAGTCCTATGTGTTCTTCCAGACTGTCCTCTACATCTATACCAAATTTCATCGAAATCCGTTCAGTCGTTTAGGCTACAAACTCTAACAAACATCCATCCATCCATGCATCTAAACTTTCGCATTTATAATATTATAGTATGAAGTATGATTTAATATTTAGAAAGAATTTGTGATCTATTATAATGATAAACAAAAGTTTGAGCTAAAAAGAATTTAAATATTAAAAAAAACAAAAGTGAGTAGGCCTATGTGTTCTTCCAGACTGTCCTCTACATCTATACCAAATTTCATCGAAATCCGTTCAGTCGTTTAGGCTACAAACTCTAACAAACATCGATCCATCCATGCATCTAAACTTTCGCATTTATAATATTATAGTATGAAGTATGATTTAATATTTAGAAAGAATTTGTGATCTATTATAATGATAAACAAAAGCTTGAGTTAAAAAGAATTTAAATATTAAAAAAAACAAAAGTGAGTAGGCCTATGTGTTCTTCCAGACTGTCCTCTACATCTATACCAAATTTCATCGAAATCCGTTCAGTCGTTTAGGCTACAAACTCTAACAAACATCGATCCATCCATGCATCTAAACTTTCGCATTTATAATATTATAGTATGAAGTATGATTTAATATTTAGAAAGAATTTGTGATCTATTATAATGATAAACAAAAGTTTGAGCTAAAAAGAATTTAAATATTAAAAAAAACAAAAGTGAGTAGTCCTATGTGTTCTTCCAGACTGTCCTCTACATCTATACCAAATTTCATCGAAATCCGTTCAGTCGTTTAGGCTACAAACTCTAACAAACATCCATCCATTCATGCATCTAAACTTTCGCATTTATAATATTATAGTATGAAGTATGATTTAATATTTAGAAAGAATTTGTGATCTATTATAATGATAAACAAAAGTTTGAGCTAAAAAGAATTTAAATATTAAAAAAAAAAGTGAAAACCATAAGAATCAAAAACAATAGTCCACTAATTTTCTAATCTAATATTCTACTCATCGGCAAGCGGATATAAGAAACAGTCTTTCGACAACGGCCTCCTTTAACACAATCATTTAAACTAAGTAACAATTATACAAATAAGTAGATATGCTAAAATAACCAGCGATATTCAACGTGTTCGCATTGATACACGCGCTACTGATGATTAACAGGTCACATCACAATTTCATCTCATTACGAAACAAATACGGGCTAATTAACGTTATCTCTGTGCGGTGTTGCCGCTGATTACATTTATCAGTGATTTCTTGGTAGCTACCCTCGTGAGGATCTACCACTCAATTAAAAATCTCAAATAAATATTCACAGAAAAAAAATAAGTGATTGGAAAGTAATTGTAATAAGGAACAACTGTTGACATTCCTATTAACGTATCAGTATTAAAGCTATTTAACAGTGGTAGAGCCCGCTTTAACATCTTCGCACGAATGGGTCGGCTCGGCCGGTAAAATACCACGACCACACAGAAGACTGCCGTGAAGTGGAGGCAATTCCGCGTTTCGTCTGATGAGTGTGGTGCCGGAGGCCTAATTTTAGTCCCTTTCCCTTTCCACCCTTTTCTTAAAAGGAAGGGATAGGAAGGAAAAGTGGATTTGATGGTGGAGGAGACGCATAGGAATGGGAAATATCCTCTTTATGGGCTTCTCCGCCTCCGTCAATTAAGGGTAGGCAACGCATCTGTAATTGCGAATATTTATGGGCAACGGTGGCTTTCCATTTCGGTGGATTCAGGTGGCCGCTTGCTCGTTTACCACCTTATATTAAAAAAAAATGGATTTAAAATTTTTGAACTAAAAATTCCTTATTGAATAATATTTAGAGCGAAATAGTGCCAAATTTTTAAGTAGGTTTTTGATCAAAAAGGGAGTGATGACTGAGATGACGTATGATAGAGTTATTTGGAGGACGAAAACCTATTGCGCCGACCTTACGGGAGTAGGATAAGGAAGATGATGATGATGATGATGATGATGATGATGATGATTTGGAGCGAAAACGACTTTAAAGTTTTACTCTCTATAGATTATTAAATAATGTTACATAGCCTGAATTTCCATACAGATCTATTCAAAATATGTCCACGTATTTAACTGATTTTATTGCCTATTGCCTGTTCAAGTGAAATTATTAAAAAAAGCAACAAATATAACTTACGCCCCGACTTTGTAATTCATAGAATGACGAAGTTTTAATGAAAATTTCTAAATAGGTCATCAGTTTCTGGTCATGAAGCAACTCCGCTCCGTTTGTGACGTCACTAATGCCTAACAAATCCTATTACTGCAGGAACTCCAAATTGACATCGCAGAAGCTGAAGGGAAATTAAATATTTAGATTAATTTATTTCTTTGGAATTTTAATGAAACATCGAAAGATACAGTTATAAATACGCCTCGGGATTTATTTGTAAGAGCGTGCGCACACCTGAAACTAAACTATCGCACAACAGTTTAGCCCCGTTTTGATTCCCTTGAGCTTATATGGAGGTGCGCACACTACTCGATTTTTAGTTGTGCAACTAAACAGTTGAACTGACTGTCGCAATCGACAATCCCACAATAGTTGTGCGATTGTTTAGTCAAAGGTGTCCGACGCGGTATTTAAGCTGGTACGGACGAAGAAAACTATGTCCCTCTCGCTAGTGCGAAACGATTATCTCAGGTATACATTACATAAAATGTATACATTATGTTGCCACAAAGTTATAGCAATTTAATCTATCCTAGTGCTGGTGGGTCTAGAAAGACCTGCCACGCACTGGCGGAAATATCATTGGGGGCGCATTTTGGCCCCCCGCCGCATAAAGAATTATGATTTTACTTGTCGCAGTAAACGTGTCGTTTATCCATTTTGACATGTCAATCAAAATACTATTTTTGTTCCCTTTGTAATTAACTGTAGATAATAATTGATTATTGTTAATGGAACGGACGCTTTGGCTAGACAATAGATAAACTAACGAATAACACAAATATTCGTCATGTTGTACATGTTTATTATAACAGATAAGCTGTCGACAGACGTGTCATTTTGTCTATATAAGTCAACATCTACATGTCTTACAAAATGAAGTACTAAACCAGTGATGTCTAAACTTCGGCGCAGACCTTTTACTAAACTATCGCACAACTGTTTAGTTAGTTGATTCCTATTAGCTAATAGTAACCTAGTAGTAATAACAGTGGTAGTGCCCGCTTTAACATCTTCGCACGAATGGGCCGGCTCGCCCGGTGAAATACCACGTCCACATAAAAAACAGGCGTGAAGTGGAAGCAATTCCGCGTTTCGTCTGATGAGTGTGGTGCCGGAGGCCTAATTTTAATCCATTTCTCTTTTCACCCTTTTCTTAAGAGGAAAGGATGGGAAGGAAAAGTGCATTTGACGGTGCAGGAGACGCATAGGAAGGGGAAATGTCCTCTTTATGTGCGTCTCCTCCTCCATCGGATTAGGGTAGGCAACGCATCTGTAATTGTGGATGTTTATGGGCAGCGGTCGCTTTCCATTTCGGTGGATTCAGGTGGCCGCTTGCTCGTTTCATATTATAAAAAAGCTAGTACTTAAATAAGATATGCCTTTAATAAGTGGACCTCTCATTTCAATAGCGTATAACTACTATCAACGTAAAAAGTATATAATACTTATATTCCTTTTCAATATAAATTCAGGACGTAATGATCCTGGAGTTTGGAGTCGCTGTAATTTGCGCGGAATTGAGACTTGGCAGCCGCGCCGCATATTTTGACATCAAATTAATCGAAAAAACGTTTAAAGGAATGGTTTCATTGATGTAACCAACACTACTGCGGTTGACAACCTTAAATGACGTGTGATATCGCCTATATAATACTGAGAAAATAATTTAATTCGAGCCTGAACTTAACTTTTAATTCTTATTGAGAGGTATTTAATTCTTCTGAATCAATCTACACTAATATTATAAAGAGGAAATATTTATATTTTTGTAAATGAAATATTTTATAAACTACGAGCCGTTGCTCGCGACTTCGCCCGCGTGAAATTACAAATATAACCTATTACGTTGGCCCTTTTTTTCAACCTATTACCAAAAGTATTAACTTAGTAGTAATCTACGTAATAACAGAAATCTACCGATGCAAGATTCCAAACTTCTAAGCCCGGTAGCTTGAAAGCTGATTTTTCGGTTACCCTTATTGTTTGTGCTCGCGATATCTTCTAAACTATTAGTCCAATTTAAATACTGTTAAGAACAATTTTATTCTACATTAAATTTTCCTGATAACAAACGCATTTATTTGGATAAGGATTAATATTGAAACCAATAAAAGAACGCTGCAAATAGCGTAAGGTTTTTAATTCATTTTGTAAACAAAAAAGTGGTTATTGTAGGAAAACCGTTAAAGATAGATATATGGTATCGCGGACTTTTCTGTAGAACTTTTTGAGATCTACAATTCTTTCATACATCATTTTTATATACATCTAACGGTTTAGGCAGCGTAAGCCGAGAAAAGTTAAAGTTTAGTGAATTTTTAACGCCGGCGTTCAGAAACACGCTGTTTATTAATAGTTCCTAAACATTAGTAATAATAAAATATAGCCTATGTTACTCACAGATAAATTACCTTTCTGATGGTGAAAGAATTTTTAAAATCGGTCCAGTACTTTTTGAGTTATTTCAATACATACAAAAATACAAAAATACAAAAATACAAAAATACAAAAATACAAAAATACAAAAATACAAAGTTTTCCTCTTTATAATATTAGTATAGACTAGCTGTTCGCGTGCGGATTCATCCGCGTGGAATTATAAAAACTTTATTTTATTGTTTACATTTGTCAAATTATCAATAGCAAATGTCAAAATGACATGACATGACAAACCTTAGCAATCTTTCTTTCTTGATGTTGGCAGCAACTTATGGTCTCTTTCCCACATTAGGGTTCTTATCCAAAATATTTACCACCTAAGTTTAATGGCGTGAAAATATATAGCCTAAAGCGTGACGTAAGTGTAGGGCTTTTTATTAAAAAAAGATTTATTCAAAAATATGCTGTAATTGCTGACATCTTAGGCAACAAAGAAGTGTGTGTTTACGCTTTTTTATAATATAGTGTATAGTATAGTATATAGTATAGACTAGGCCGATTTAAATAATTCTTTCACCATTAAAAAGCTTCGTTATCACTGAGTAATATACGCTACGTTTTTAATTTTTTTAATTACACAGTCGAAGTCGCAAGCAACAGCTAGTAAATCTATAAAAAGGGGTATTTAATATTGAACTTAAATTAAAGACAGAAACGACGGTTTTATACAATTTTTATTTTGCAATCAAAGTCAATTTAACCTTGAGATCTGACGGAAAATTTGTAAAAAATTTAAATACTTGGCCAAATAAGCCAATTGCACTATACTGAATAGTCACATTATTGTCAGAATTTGACGTGAAGTGTCAATTTGCGGATAGGTTTGAGTCATCTTTGATGCCGTTAAACTGAAGACAAAAGATATTTCAATATTGTTAAAACGTCGGTCCACCGCGGTAGGTATTTCAATGCATTAGTAACTTAAAACCTTTGTTTGTTTGTCTTATTGATAGCCGCTCAGTTACGCTGCGTAGACACAATGAGAGCGGTTTATTTTTAATTTTCTATACGAAATTCTACTTTCTATTGCATGGAACGTTGCGAACTCTAAAATAAAATTAAATAAAATCAAACACATTGAAATCTTTGTTAAAGATAAAATAGAATTCTTCACGAATTTATTTTATTACATACTAGCTGTTGCTCGCAACTTCGCCCGTGTGAAGTTAAAAAATAATAGAAAATATAGGCTAAGTTACTCTCTGAGAACGTAGCTTTTTAATAGTGAAAGAATTTTTGAAATCGGCCCAGTTTTTGAGTTATTTCAATACATACAAAAATCCAAAAATACAAATCTTTCTAATATTAGTATAGATATAGACTAAAAGATCTGAAAAGAAGGCTTTTCTTTAAAAATGCCCAATCATTCAGAAAAAAAAATGGTGCATTTTTCATGTTTATTGTAATTGATAATTTAAAAGCATCTTGGTGTGTCGCTGTCTTAAAATGCCGCTTTTAGCACTCTATAGGTGGAAATTAAACAAACCGATATTAGCGTTGGACAAAGTTATTAGCAAGATTTTTGCAATTTTCTAAACTGAATTATATTCAAAGGATGTGCATTTTGAGGTATTTATTTATTTATTGAAAAGTATATCTACCTATCTATCTATACTAATCTAATAAAGCGTAAACACACACTACTTAGTTATATAGGATGCCAGTAATCGCGGCATATTTTTTAATAATTCTTTTTCTGATAACTAGCCCTACACTTACGACACGCTTTAGGCTGTATATTTTCACGCTATTAAACTTAGGGGTAAATAAATTTTAAAAAAACGTCATACGGGATAGGGACCATAAACTACAAGCTGCCAACATCAAGGAAGCAAGATTGCCATAGTACGGCAATTGGTATCCAATGTCAAAGGCCTTCGTTGTCATTTAAGTATTAGAATATTAACATTTGCAATAGAAATTTTCACAAATGTAAAGAATGAAATAAGGTTTTTTATAATTCAATGCAGATGAAGCCGCACGGGAACAGCTAGTCTATATCTATACTAATATTATAAACAGGAAAGATTTGTATTTATGGATTTTTAGATTGGTATGTATAAATTAGATTAGGCCGAAACTTAGATGGCTAGATGACGTCGAACGAGATCTTAAGAACATCGGCGTCAAGGGCTGGAAGCAAAAGGCACAAAATAGACAGAATTGGAGAAGTTTACTGGACCAGGCCCACCCGCGGCTGAAGTGCCTCAGATGATAATGATGATGTATAAACAAATCAAAATACTGGCCGATTTCAAAAATTCTTGCACCATTAAAAAGCTACGTTATCACTGATTAACATAGGCCACATTTTTAATTTCACGCAGACGAAGTTGCCCGCAACCGCTAGTAATTAATAATTACCATACTAGTAGCTTCAAATCATTGATTTTCTTTTTATTTAGTATGCCCAGTACATTAAACCTCCTTGGTTTTATTACCCAGTTAATTGTTGATGTTTTATCGTGTTTTATTAATAAACCTTATTCAATTTGTTGTCGGTTCGTTATCTTACAAAAAGGCCTGTTTTTAATTACGAACGGTTTATTTTTTTTATTGATGTTTGAAGGCGTTCGTCGATTTATAATTAGAAAAGTTATATCGTTAACTTCGTAGCGAGATCTTTGTATAGAAAATAATTTGATAGTTATCACATTCACTATTATTTATAATTGTAATCATACTTCATACTAATATTATAAATGCGAAAGTTACGATGGATGGATGTTTGTTAGCGTTTGTAGCCTAAACGGCTGAATAGATTTTGATGAAATTTGGCATGGACGTAGAGGATAGTCTGGAAAAACACATAGGCTACTTACTTTTGTTTTTTTTTTAATCCGCTAGTCGCGGGCGAAAGCTAGTACTTGATAATTTAAATGATTAAAGCTGAGATGGAGAAATTACTATCTAGTTTCTATATCTATACTAATATAATAAATCGTAAACACACACTTCTTAGTTTTTTTTATATTGTAAGGTGGCAAACGAGCAAGTGGCCACCTGAGTACGTCAAAATGGCGAAGCGACCGTTGTCCATAGACATCCACAATTGCAGTGCGTTGCCCACCCTTAATCGACGGAAGAGGAGACGCAAATAAAGAAGAAATTTCCCCTTTCTGTGCGTCTCCTCCACCGCCAAATCCACTTATATCCAATTATGTAGGTTTTCAGCAATCACAGTATATTTTTGAATAACTCTTTTTTTAATAAAAAAGCCCTACACTCACGACACGCTTTAGGCTATTGACGACACGATCTACTTTCACGCTATTAAACTTAGGGAGTAAATAATTTAGAAAAACCGTCATGCGGGAAAAGGGTAAAAACTACACGCCAATAGCATTAAAGAAGCAAGGTTGTTAACGGTAATTTAAAACTAAAAAGAAATTCCAACTTAATATCATCGAAATTTAGAGTAAAATAAATATATATTGAATTTCTTTTTTTGAGTTAACTCCGAAATATGAAAATAATTATTCTCACCAAATAAATAGCACAATAAATCTTATGAGATCATTTTTATGACAACACCCACGCATTCTGAGGCGCGAATTAACTGCGAATGGCTTTGACGGCTTCATTAGATGTTTTATAAAGTTGTTCTGATATTTTTTGAATTGATTAATATAGATATGAACAAAACGGTGAAGGAAGACATCGTAATGTGACCTGCACATATCGGCGAAGAAATTCAAAGATATGTGTGAAGTCAACCAACCTTCAGTACAGCGTGGTTGACTATGGGCTAGTCAACCTAACTTAGGGTAGGCTCCATGCCCCACAGTGGAGAGGTATAGTAAGCTGGTGATTATGATGATGATGAAGATTTTTTAATCACTAAAGTTTTGATATACAAAATGCGATGTTATTCAACTCAAGTCCATTGTAACAGTAGTTAAACCGTACCTTTTGTTTCGTCATAAATAGTAAAACGTAACTCTTTATTGTAACCCGTTACAAGAAACGTTTAGGACCCTTCGTTTATTGTCCAAAGGGAAATTTCAATGCGTAATCCTTTTAATGATTTGGCACTTTCTCTAACGGCTTTAAAATCCCAGTAAACGCAATAAACTAATAAAACGTTTGTCCGTCGGTCAGTCCGCTTTTGTTATTGCTGGGGTCCGTTACGTAAAGGGTTTGTAAACTTCCATAGAGGGCTGTATAAATTGTTATGAATATTCTTCGAATATTAAAGTAATAAAGTTTTGATGAACGGGTGTTAATAAGAGTCGAATGGTCGTAAATTTTTATGCCCGGTAAGAAAGTATGTTTGGTGATTTGTTAAAGGTATTTTTAAATAACAATTGACTTTGATTGACTTGGTTGGAGAAAGGCAATAGATATTACCCGGGCGTAGGTTTGCTGGAGTTCTTTTGTGAGACTGGTTGGAATAACCCATGTCCAGTCCTCACGTAAAATACGCGCTAGTCGTGGAGTTGCGGAAACCGTAGCCCCATACTACTACTACCCGTGGGCAGGTTTGCAGATGACTCCTTCACCGACCGTGTATCGCGTTCTTCTGCTCTGTGCCGTCAGTTAATGCGTGACGTCATGAGGCTATCGACAAAGCTTCTGCGAACGAGTAATTCTTCTTGTTTAGTTACGACGTCACCAAGTTCAAATCTTCCTTTCCTCTACCTATAAAGTAAAGATATGAAAGAGATATGTTTTGTGCAGATTTTGTAACAGTGAAAACCCGATGTCAAAAGATAGTTTGAAGGAATTTCAGCTGAAAATAAACCGTAAAATAGGAATATAAAAGCAAAAAGTTTCTATATCGGATTACTTGTAGATCAAAGTGTCAGCTACTATTATTAACTGTCAATTAAAAAATGTTCATACATTCGTATAAATATTACAGCCTTTGTGTATTTAAACACGTAGAACATTCATCAAATGTTTACCGCGAGATTTAATTTTTTATTAAGAGCAAACTACATATCGATAGGCCGGCGGATTAATAATAAATTTCAATTTATATCGAATCTATCGCGCACTTCACTATTCTGACGTTTTGGCACGTTGTTAATTGGATTTTTATTTACTTGTTCCGCTTCCATGTTTAAATATTTCTCGAAAAAAAAAAATAGCTGATAACTTTAATAATTTGATCAACATCCAGAGAAGACGATATCTTCCTTCTATGATGACTGGCAGGTAGAACAAAATTATTGACAGAAATGGTCTAAATGTTAACAGTGGTAGAGCCCGCTTTAACATTTTCGCACGAATGGGCCAACTCGCCCGGTGTAATACCACGACCACACAGAAGACAGATGTGAAGCGGAAGCAATTCGGCGTTTCGTCTGATGAGTGGGATGCCGGAGGCCCAATTATAGTTCCTTACCACCCCCTTTTCTTGAGAAGAAAGAATGGGAAGGAAAAGTGGATTTGACGGCGGAGTAAATGCATAGGTAGGGGAAATATCCTCTTTATGTGCGTCTACTCCTCCGTCCAATAAGGGTAGGTAACGCATCTGCAATTGCGGATCTCTATAGGTCGGTCACTTCGCCATTTCAGCGGATTCAAGTGCCCGCTTGCTCGTTTGCCACCTTATAACATAAAAAAAATATCATCATCATCATCAGCTCACTTACACGTCCACTAAGGGACTCGGAGCCTACACTAAATCAGAGTTGATTAGATCAGTTAAACACGTTGGACCAATGCGGGTTAACTTCGCACATCTTTGAATTTCTTCGCAGATGTGTAGGCATCACAAAGTTTTCCTTCACTATAAGAACGTCAGGTAAATGTATATTTGAAAAACACATTGATATGTAACAGAACTCGAACCTAGGTACTGCAGATTTTTTGGCAGACGATGGGGACATAAAACAGAAAGTGTTAAGAATGAATGTGGATGGCTACAAAGGAAGAGGAAGGCCGAAGAAAGTATGGATGGATTGTGTGAAAGAGGATATGCTTAAGAAGGGAGTGGATTCAGATATGACGGCCGATAGAAATGTATGGAAGAGCAGCACATACTGTGCCGACCCTCCATAAGGGATAAGGGCAAGTTGATGATGAATAGTGTTAAACCTGACGCTTTGAACAGACACACGAAAGAAACATAGAAAAGTTCCATTCTTCAACATTGTATGTTATTTGAGTCACACGATTGAAGAACAAAATGCAGTTTTGTCTGGAAATTGTTCGTCAATACAATAAGTCATATTTTTGAAGAGTTGAGTTTATTACGCGTGACGTATGCGCGGTGCGCACGACGCCGACGGGAACAATCGGTTGAGTGTTACCATGTTCGAGAAAATGTTTCGCTTCTGACGGTCGAAATGCCTATATTGTAGAGTAGCCATGCTTTTTAAAATTTTGAATCCGACAAAGCCTTAGCAGAATTCTAAGAATTTGTCAAAAAAGGTATTTAAAGACTGAGACTATTTTCTATCCAAATTAGAAGTAAATATTACAAATGCACTTTTATTGTATCTGTAAAAAGAGTAAAAGTAAAAAAAAACATACAGACGAATTGAGTACCTCCTTCTTTAGGGAAGTCGGTCAAATATCAAACCAGTAAACTAGAAGTTTTGAACAGTGGCCAATTTCAAATACTCTCATGATGCCGTATGTCGTCAAAACAAATGACGTTCAGAACAGAGCTTTGTATCTTTGTTAGAGCGTGCGCAAACCTTTGACTAAAATCCCACAACTGTTGTGCGATTGTCGATTGTTTCGCAGCCAATTCAACTGTTTAGTTGGACAACTAAAAATCGAGTGTGCACATCTCCACATAAGCTCATAGGAATCAAAGCGAGACTAAACAGTTGTGCGATAGTTTAGTCAAAGGTATGTGCACGCTCTTACCGAAACATTTAAAACTCGTAGGATAGCCTCGAAACTTTAATGATTTTAACCAACAAGTTATGGGTTTGGTTTATTACTACTTTGAATTGCATTAGAGACATTTTTATGAAAATAGTAGCTAAATTCGAAATCCTCAAGGAAAACTTTTAACGTTTTAGTCCGAATTGAAAAAGTTTCATGACTTTTTAATCATTAAATTCACATGCATTTAATAAAAGTTTAATTCAAAAAACTTTGAACTCCATCGTACAATATTTCTGCGTATAGGCCTATTTTTTTGTAATATTAGACGCGTGTTAAAATAAAAAATGTCAATTTTCTATTAACCAATAACATGCGCTTGCGGTTTTCACGACCAACGTAACTCCGCCCTTTCCTATGCGTGCAGCTGCGGTTTTTTTAAACTAGAAAACCTTTATAATCTCAGTGCGTTAATTATAGGACTTTCACCTCTAGCACTCATATGGAAACGGTGTACATAGGGGGTAAACTTTTGTATGGTTGCAATAGAAAAAGCTATAAATGCTTGCTTAATGCTATTCCTATAAAATAGATGATCATTAAAATTTTAGTTAAACTATTTTTTTTATATAATAAAGAGGGGCAAACGAACGGCGAGGACACCGAGGTGGTCAACGACGCTCATGGACATACGCAACACCAGAGGAACTAAAGATGCGTTGCCGGCCTTCGATGAAATGATAGGCTCGCTTCTTGAAGGACCCTAAGTCGTTAGTTAGCCTAATTGTAAGTCTTTAGCTACGTATTAAAAAGGTAAATTGAAATCTCTGATATTTTCCACAGACAAATATCTGTCGAATTAAAATATGACTTGTCAGATTATAAGAAATTCTACAAATACGAAGGTATAAGCTAATTTCAAATAGATATAAATGTATGCAGTGATCATTTAACACTATCCAATGTTAGAGGCTCGCCCACCGATGCGTATTAGAATGTCGTTAAAATAAAGTGCGCTACCATAAACTTGGACTCCATCAAATTCCGAAGCTGGCGCACTGCGACGTTACAAGCCTTTTTTTCGTTCGATTTTCAAATTTATTGATGTCTATGAACCGTGTATTATAGCCATATGTGAGTTTTTTATTCTGTGGTCAGTTTATGTTTTCAATATTTTATAGGTTTAAACCCTTTGCTTTATTGACTTTAAAAGATTTAAGAAAGAAACCTAAGATTAGAACATGTTAAAGTTTTAAAAATGAATAAAAGTATAAATTGGTAGGAGTTAAAAAAAATCTCATGACTTTTGACTCTCCGAGAAGAATATAAAACGAAACGAATTCATTAATTTTTATGTTTACCGTATTTTAATAAATAATTTCATTTGCTACAAATCGTGGCCACTCTAACACGAAGTCGACATGTTATAATAATATTTTACAACCAAAACAACTTCTGTTGCCGAGTTAACGTACGGGAACAGAGTTTTATTGTTCTTTGTATGATGTACTAAGCTTCCTCCCATTGCCACGTCAATGATAAAATAGTACAAAAATGCCAACAATAATGTAGGAACCTTTGTTACTATGGACTATGCTTACAAATATACGTAAGTCATTTGTTTCCGAAATATATTTTTAATTGCAAATACGCACACAAAAGTAGACTCTGAATTCTTCTTACTATTGTTGTAAATGCGATAGTTTAGATGAATGTTTGTTAGAGTTTTAGGCCTAAACGGCTGAACGGATCTCGATTAAATTTGGAATAAATGTAGAGCATAGTCTGAAAGAACACATAGACTACTTACTTTTATTTTTCCACGCGGACGGACTCCCAGGCGCAATCTAGAGAAAATTTATGTTTCATAATGTAACAATAGAAACTTTTAGCGCCATTTTAATTAAACCTAACTTCAAAATACTCTTGACATATTCATGAATGAAATACTAAATGCGCCGCTCGCGAAAACCTTGGGAATTAGCATTCGTTATAGTCCGACACACTTAAGTGACCCGGTAGGCATAAAAACAGAAACATACAAGCCAGTAAACTGGATAGTAGCTAGACTACTTGGACTTGAAAAGTCAACGAGACCGTATTTGAGAACATGTAGTGTCAAATCAAGTGTCAAGTATCGTCGCTACTGCCAACCAACTTGCCTGTAACTGGTAGGTTTCAGTAACTGGCATGCAAGCCATGCCAGCTACTTGCGTGTGTTCCCAGTCTAAATGGAAATAATTAACATTTGGTCAGCGTTTACGTCTTTCTTCCATCTATGTCAAACATGTCACAAAATTCTCGGACTGTAGCTGTATTTTCTTGTTTTTTGGTAATTAAATATAGCATAATACGTCTCTCACCGGGTCAAACAGGTTCGTCGCACTATAACATTCAATTTTATGTCTTGCTTAATTCTGTCACATACTCCCATTGTATTGCAATATGTGATATGATTGTTAAGGAATATCCGTTTAAAATAACTATAAATCAAATTACGTAATAGGTTAAACTATAGTTTATTACAACTATGAGTAGTTAGTTATAATATTATCTAGTTAGAAACTTTAAACGGAGTTTCCGTCATTCATTAAGTATAGTTCAAATAGGTTTTTTAACTATTGATACTTGATGCTAACTTTACCTACTTTATTAATTATTTTGAGATTTACAATTCTTTCATAAATCATTTTTATATACCTCTAACGGTTTAGGCAGCGTAAGCCGAGAAAAGTTAAAGTTTAGTGAATTTTTAACGCCGGCGTCCAGAAACACGCTGTTTATTAATAGTTCCTAAACATTAGTAATAATAAAACATAGTCTATGTTACTCACAGATAAATTACCTTACTGATGGTGAAAGAATTTTTAAAATCGGCCCAGTAGTTTTTGAGTTATTACAATACATACAAAAATACAAAGTTTTCCTCTTTATAATATTAGTATAGAAGTATAGATATAGATTTTTTTTGTATTATATTTTAATTAACATGTATATGTTTCTAGACAAATTAAAAACAATGTATTAAATAGAAAGTTTCCCTATAGTTAGTAAATTTTTCTAGCACTGACCACCCAAATTTTCAAACTCACCTCGCTCAACAGTCGAGTACGTGCTTGTGAAGTAAAATTAAAAGTTAAGTGCGCATTTATCACGATCTTAGCGTTGAAATAAAACATAATGTCTCCACATGCTCCCGCATAAATTGCATCGCACGGAGAAAAATTTTAACCTAAGATGCTGACTATGTTCTAGAAAATTCTTGACACACGACTTTTTTTCACTTTACTAAATACTAGCTCTACTACTAATAGTGTTGCTCGCGACTTCGCCCACGTAACATTTTAAAAATAATTCAAGATATAGCCTATGTTACTCACAGATAAATTACCTTTCCAATGGTGAAAGAATTTTTAAAATCGGCCCAGTAGTTTTTGCATAAATCAAATACAAAAATACAAATTTTTCCTCTTTATAATATTAGTATAGAAGTATAGATTACAACTTTTAAAAGGTGATATTTAGATAAGGTGACAAAGGAGCTAGTTGCTGTATTCACCAAAATAGCGAAGCTACTGGTACCTATAGAAATCCGCATTTGTAGATGCTTTGCCTACCTTTAATCAACAGATAAGACATTGGGTAATGTTTTCATTCGTATTTTTAAATTTTCTGTTTCAGTGATAAAATAATAATATTCTAGTATTCCCTGCTTTGTTATTTTTGAGTCATCATCATTATTTTCATCCTCCTTATCCTACTCCCGTAGGGTCACAGCAACAGGTTTTTGTCCTCCACATAACTCTATCATACGTCATCTCAGTCATCACTCTCTTTTTGATCATGTCACCTTTCACGCAATCCATCCATCTCTTTCTAGGTCTACCTCTACCAGTGTACCCTTCCACACTCATAACTAACGTTCTCCTTGTAACATGCGATTCATCCCTCCTCATAACACGCCCATACCATGCTAACCTTTTACCTCTTACTTCTCTACCACTGGGGCTACTCTCAAACTTCCTCTAATATACTCATTTTCCTCACCTTTCTAGATTTGCTAAAATTCATCTAAAAATATCTAAATCTACAAGATACTCGAAGCATGAATCGATAATAATTTAATTTGTAATAAATCAAACATTGTATTGATTGATAAAACCTTTTAAATCGCTTCAGCATACACTTGTGGGCCCATCACGGCTACAATCGGGAAGTTTCCTTTATTACCCGGATATTTTCCGATAGCCCCCGGGGTCCGACAATGGCTGATTATGATTGATGACAGTTGACAGCGATATAACTTGGCTAATGGCGGCCGAATAGTGATGGGACCAATATGTCGATAAGTCACGTGCTTATCATATCGATAGAATTATAACTCGTAAGATAATATGCAATGATTTTAAACCATAATGGAAATGGCTTATCCCTAATTAAATGAAATAGACATATGTGACTTATTTTTTTAATTGCTATATAAAACATTTCTGAACTGTTAATAAGCAGTTTTAAATAAAAACACACACACAGACACAAAAGTAAGCACTTTATGTGTTTTTTTAGTCTATCCTTTACACCCATACCAAATTTCATCGAGATCCGATCATCAGTTTAGGCGATAAACTCTAACAAACATCCATCTAAACTTTCGCTCTTATATTATTAGTAAGATTATTTTTTCGATAACTTAGTGACACATCACTAACGTGCTTTGCGAGCATACAAAGCAGAAATTGGGCAATCTTCTTAACTGCGCAATGACAATTCAATATTTTCGCCGAAGCATCGCCTGTAAAAGTTCCCATTTCAGCTTTTTGTACGGTTTCTTATTTCAGAACCGTTGCCGCCCATAAATTAATTTCCTTTATAACGCAATCAAAACTTCGTACAGAAGTTTCTTTGTCGTTTTTTTTCCGCTTCGGAAACCACACTTTATTAACTTACGTACTTTTAGTTCAGTAGTTTCTGCATAAGCTATCGAATCTTTATTGTTAGATGTTAATTGACTTTAATAAATAACCTTTATTTCATACTCAAGTTACCCATGTCAAGGGCTTAGGGCTAATGGCCAAGGGCAAAGAGCCAAGAGCCGACGGTCAAATTAAGGATAATTTGTGATTAAAAAAGCAAAAACCTTAAGTATTAACTACTAGTAAAATTAGGAAATCATTCAAATGCTGACCAGTTATATGCTCTTGTTTTTTATTTAACTAGAATTATCAATTTAATCGCTTTTATGGTAAATAATAATTATGTAACCAGATTAACATAATACAAAAATCGGTAAACCTCACTCTCAGTCTTTAATTAATCATTCATCATCACCAGCTCACTATACATCCCCACTGAGGGGCTCGGAGCCTACCCCAAAGTTATGGTGACTAGGCCATAGTCAACCACGCTGGCCCACTGCGGGTTGGTTGACTTCACACATATCTTTGAATTTCTTCGTCGATATGTACAGGTTGGATCACAATGTTTTCCTTCACCGTAAGAACGTCAGGTAAATTATGTACATATGAAAATTCGAAAAATTGATAATCACATTGGTACATGGCGGGATTCGAACCCAAGACCTGTAGATTACAAGTCAAGGGCTTAAACCACTGAGCCACCGATGATCTTCTTTTTAATTAATCATTGCGTTCCTTAAATAGGCATTCAACTATTTTGGGTGTGGGTCCTAATGACCTTTTAAACGTCCCTTAAAATATCTGCAAAAGTCCATCCACAGAAAACTTCATGGCCCGACAGTGCCGTCGCTCTGGCGGTCAATTAGCGCTGCATCGAAAACTATTTTAGTTCGCAATGAATACTTAACGCGTTCTCTCTGTTCGTTTCAATATTAATGATGTCTAGAATTTAAGTAAAGTAAAGGAGACATGTTCAAATAATTAAAAATATTTTATTAATAATTTGCTAAGTTGTAAAATCTTATTAATAACTAACAGTAGACAGGGTCTTCGCCTGCGTGAAATTAAAAAATATAGCCCATGTTACTCACCAATAACATAGCTTTTTAATGGTAATTTTTTTTTGTAATCGGCCCAGTAGCTTTTGAGTTATTTCAATACTTTACCTTTTATAATATCAGCATAGATAAAACATAATGAATATAAAAGTCCTTAATTTTATTTTACTTGTACTTAATTGTTCAATGTTACATAACCGCAATTGTGTCAATTCAAATTATATTGTCGACGAAGACAATTCGACTTCACTTCAAATAATTTTAGAGCAAAAACGAGTAAACTTGTGAATATTGTAGAGCAAATGCACGCTGTTAGAGTTGTAATTAAATACTAAGGGTATCTCTTAGCGTAGATTTCTAATACTAAATTTCATCCAAGAATTCCCTAATCTCTCAGATATTAACCAGCATAACTTAAATCATGAGGGGTAATAAATGTAGATAATTTGTATGTAATATAGTTCGCAAAGTGATTATGTAAATTCAATGGAACTGGTAAGGGAAGGGAGCAGATTAAGTTAAGCCGTCGGGCAGTTAAGTTGGAAATCATAAATAACGACCAGGCGTGGTCAACTGCGCCGAGGCGGAACTTACCAATGGATCCTAATCACTTAGAGAGGGAAATACTTTTCAATTACAATTGTATTGCGAAACTGTAATGAAAAATGCTATACTAACTATACGGCCGAAAACTGAAACGTAATTTAAATGAAACAGCGTCTTATGCTGGGTTTCTGAAGTTTCTGTTCATTATCATTGCGTTATGATTCATTAGTGTTAGGTTGAACAAAGCTTAAATGGAGTAAAACTCAGATTACGTTGTTCTGAATGCATTTCATTTAAGTTATCGAACCAAAAACACTAACGAATAGTTAATTGTAGCTGGGAAACCGGCCATTAAATAGGGTCACTTTGGTCAGTCCTACCAAATTGTAAATTGTCTGATAACAATCAAACTTGTAAAATATATGATGGAAATATCGGATTTTGTTCCCTTATCTGAGAGTGACGTCATTTTTAAGCTATCTGAGCCTCTATCAGCCAGTGGTGGGACAGGCCCTAAGTATCTCCGAAGACGAATAATACTCTATCGAGTATGAGCTATCGTTCATTCGATATAAAATCGATAGACATTAGTGATATAATATTCATAATCGACTCGCCCTGATTGCTCAGGCAAAGAGAATTTTAAACTAGAAGATCTTTTAACCACACGATTTGATTCTACCTTTATAATAATAAAAAGATGGACAATATCTATAACTTTTTATTACTGTGCTTGAAAGAAGATATTATAGCCAGGAATTAAATACAATTACTTAAGTTTTAAGCCAAACTTGTATGTCCTTTATGTACTCCTAAGTACATTTTTGAAGGGGATAATGATAATGGGAAATTAAATTGTTGTTCAACTAAAATGTATAGAATAAAGCAACCTTTTTATGGAGATTTTATAATCATTTGAGTGTAATTCTGACCAAGAAAGTTGAAGTTCGTATTGTTTTAAAATCTGTATCTTATATTATTTTTAAAGAAAATCGTATCGTGAAGTATAAAAGAGCTTTATAAATGTCACTGAAACGATCAGAACGGCGTCTCGTCTATAATGCAGGGCCGGACTCATCGGCACACCATTATTATTAGACAGCCGTTTTAATTATACCTTACAGTTGCATAAGGAATTACACGGCAAATTGTCAACAATTACAGTTACCGGAATGTAGGTGCCTTTATCGAAGGTTTATTATTTATTTAAATAATTGTGAAATACTAGGAACATGAAATATTCATGTAATAATAGCGTCTTTTTATAATGTTTGATGTAACACATGAAATAAGATAGAAAATTCATATTTTTAAGGTACTGAGGCATTTAGTAATTTTGGTGTCGCTTTGAAGGAGGCACTGCCTTCAGATATCTGTGAAGATTTATTAGTAAAAGATATATGCATGTATAAGTAGACAGTCCATAAAACTTTCGAAACTAAACAATATTTAAATTTTGTTATTTTAACCACCAAAAAGATGTTAGTTTTTAATCAATCACAACTTTTGAGGTTATAGATTATACATGCAATCTTACTAATATTATAAATGAGACAGTTTAGATGGATGTTTGTTTAGAGTTTGTAGCCTAAACGGCTAAACGGATTTCGATGAAATTTGGCATAGATGTAGTTGATAGTCTGGAAGAACATATAGGCTATTTTTTTAATTATAAGGGAACTGAGTCGCGGGCTAAAGCTAGTATTCTATAATATAGAATACTATTAAAAGTACTATTTAAACTACATTCATATGCAAATAATAAATCCGTGAGAAATGCCGTGTGTTTAAAATTGCACAATTAAATGCCATTACGTATGTATTTGCAGTGACCCATTACTTATTTTAATTGAAATACTTGCTCAGTCATGAACTTTTTCAATATTCCCTTTTTATGTTCGCAATTGTTTCTTTAATTTCGCGTGACTATGAGCAGTTTCTATTACCTTTTTGCTAATGTAATTAAACCTCTACTTTATTGCAACAATTACGTAGGTTCGCGGTTATAATTGTTATATTTAATTACTAGCTGTTCGCGTGCGGATTCATCCGCGTGAAATTATAAAAACTTTATTTTATTGTTTACATTTGTCAAATTATCAATAGCAAATGTCAAAATGACATGACATGACAAACCTTAGCAATCTTTCTTTCTTGATGTTGGCAGCAACTTATGGTCTCTTTCCCACATTAGGGTTTTTATCCAAAATATTTACCCACTAAGTTTAATGGCGTGAAAATATATAGCCTAAAGCATGACGTAAGTGTAGGGCTTTTTATTAAAAAAAGAATTATTCAAAAATATGCTGTAATTGCTGACATCTTAGGCAACAAAGAAATGTGTGTTTACGCTTTATTATAATAGTATAGAAGTATAGATAGATATAGATAGTATTAGAGGCGCACACCTTTGACTAAACTATCGCACAACTGTATTGCGATTGTCGATTGTTTCGCAGCCAATTCAACTGTTTACAACTAAAATTGAGTAGTGTGCGCACCTCCATATAAGCTCAGGAATCAAATCACGATGAACGGTTGTGCGATAGTTTAGTCAAATGTTTGGTCGCGCTGTTATAGTATATCAAAATCTTGATTTCGATGCTTATTTTTTATTAAACTTTCCTTTATTAATCTGACATCTTAATGATATTATAAATGCGAAAGTTTATAAGTATGGATATACGAGTATGTTTGTTGCTAAAACGGTTTAACAGATCTCTACGAAATTTGACACACATTTTTTCGAGTTCTTTTTTAAATTCCGCGTAGACTCGTTAAAAAATTAGTATATTTTGTAACCACAATTATTTGATACTTCACAGGCTTACGTAATATGAAATGTGTTTTGTAAAACTTAAAGAGAAAATCGTGCAAAATGACAAGAAAATATTGCTATAAAGTTTTTTCAAAATGTTATTATAATTTCGTTTGACGAGGGATTAACCACGGCAAGGCATCTGGCATTTGTTAATTTATTTGCCAAAAGAGCGTAGAATGTTGTAATTATTCATAATTACATGATTTTAAATTCAGTTATTTTGTCCCTTAAAGATTGAAAATTATAACCACTGCGTACCCGTTGTTATAAGTTTTTCTTTTGTATT
The DNA here is from genome assembly GCA_029286645.1 of Papilio protenor. Classification (NCBI taxonomy): domain Eukaryota; kingdom Metazoa; phylum Arthropoda; class Insecta; order Lepidoptera; family Papilionidae; genus Papilio; species Papilio protenor. The sequence goes on along the minus strand of JAGSMZ010000014.1, from coordinate 2,182,273 downwards.
ATAAATTTGAAGTAACTTAAATTATGGATGAAGTAATCATACTAATATTATAAATCATCTCCCCTGCCTTATCCTACTCCCGTAAGGTCGGCTCACCAGGTTTTCGTCCTCCAAATAACTCTATCATCCGTCATCTCAGTCACTCCCTTCTTGATCATGTCTCCTTTCACGCAATCCATCCATCTCTTTCTAGGTCTACCTCTACCGGTGTACCCCTCCACATTCATAACTAACGTCCTTCTTGTTACATGCGATTCATCCCTTCTCATACTATTATAAATGCAAAAGTTTAGATGGATGGATGTTTGTTAGAGTTTATAGCCTAAACGGCTGAACGGATTTCTATGAAATTTGGTACAGATGTAGAGGATATTCTGGAAGAACACATAGAATATTTACTTTTGTTTTTTTTTTAATTCCACGTGGACGGAGTCGCGAGGGAAAACTAGTATTGTAACAAACATTCACTAGAGACCAGTAGTTTCACGTACAAAATAGATGGCGCCACCTGTATTTTAAAACACGATGTTGTTTTGCATGCGCCTTATCTTAAGTCATTTTTATGTTCATTACGCAAATTAGAGGATAACAAATATTGTCTTCTCAGTTAGTTCCTACGACGCGATTCTGAGTATATTAGCTTGCTGTCTTGTGACTAATTTTACTCAGAATTGCACTGTAGTGTAGCCGGATTAGGTTGCTTGCGGTAGTGACGGCCTAATCCAGCAGATAGCCGCTTGCTGTTGTGACGGCTATCCGATATTGTAAATATGTAACATTTTTTGTAACTGCCTGTGGTTCCCAACCTGGGGTCCGCGCGCAGACCGAACGCATTGGTTATGTGAAACCAATAAACGACTGTTGCTGCACCTTTGTTGTTTTTCTTAGGCTGATTCGGCTTACGACACACCCGCTCTGTTACAATCTGGCGCCCAACGTGGGGCAGGGCGAATCAGCAGGACGGATCAGCTGGACGAATCAGCCGAGTAACAACGCAAGATCAGGACGACGGCACAACATGGCGCTTACTCCTGAGCCATTTCAACAGCTGCTTCAACATAACCGCTTGCTGGATTGTGACGGTTATCCATAATTGTATAGTGACACAGCATTTAGGTTGCTTGCGGGATAGTGACGACCTAATGCAGTAGATAACCGCTTGCTGGATTGTGACGGTTATCCACAATTGACATTTTTGTGTAGTGACATGGAAGTCAGGTTGCTTGCGGGACAGTGACAACCTAATAACCGCTTGCTGGAGTGTGACGGTTTTCCATAATTGTATAGTGACACAGCATTTAGGTTGCTTGCGGGATAGTGACGACCTAATGCAGTAGATAACCGCTTGCTGGATTGTGACGGTTATCCACAATTGACATTTTGTGTAGTGACATGGAAGTCAGGTTGCTTGCGGTAGTGACGGCCTAATCCAGCAGATAGCCGCTTGCTGTTGTGACGGCTATCCGATATTGTAAATATGTAACATTTTTTGTAAACAACGTGGAAGGAGTCGACCAGTCACTACAATCTGGCGACCAACACAGAAGCTGTTCCAATCCAGGGGGAGGATGAAGACGACTGCGTGAACAGATGAGTGAATCTTCCAGTTTCATCGTCGGGACGACTTCAGAAACTGAGGGGGAGATTGTAACAAACATTCACTAGAGACCAGTTGTTTCACGTACAAAATAGATGGCGCCACCTGTATTTTCAAACACGATGTTGTTTTGCATGCGCCTTAGCTTAAGTGATTTTTATGTACATTACGCAAATTAGAGGATAACAAATATTGTCTTCTCAGTTAGTTCCTACGACGCGATTCTGAGTATATTAGCTTGCTGTCTTGTGACTAATTTTACTCAGAATTGCACTGTAGTGTAGCCGGATTAGGTTGCTTGCGGTAGTGACGGCCTAATCCAGCAGATAGCCGCTTGCTGTTGTGACGGCTATCCGATATTGTAAATATGTAACATTTTTTGTAACTGCGTGTGGTTCCCAACCTGGGGTCCGCGCGCAGACCGAACGCATTGGTTATGTGAAACCAATAAACGACTGTTGCTGCACCTTTGTTGTTTTTCTTAGGCTGATTCGGCTTACGACACCCCTGCTCTCTTATAGTATTTAATATTACTGACTAATATTATAAATGCTGTTTAGATGGATGGATAATTATTAATCTTTTCTTAAACAACGGCTTAAGTTTAATGAAATTTCGCACAGATGTAATATTTGCTTTCCTTTTAGATTAGTGTTATAATAAGTTATGTATTCAAGTTTATCTTTAGAACGAAACTTTAAAGACAGATATTGATTTCTTACCTATTATAGTACGACCAATATATCTTGGTACATGGAATTTTAAAGTGGCCGTGTCATCGCTCGCCAAATCGCTTTGATCGACCAACAACAAATTACCGGCGTTTTATCGAATCGGTAACTAGAGGCCGGCCAATTTACTCAGTAATAATGAAGTACATCAAATTACCTTTGTCGTTACAAACGAGACTTCTAAATCTAATTTTCTGGAAATTTCCATTTCAGTTTTCCAATTGATTTTATTATTTACACGACTGGAAATTAATGTGGATGGCTACAAAGGTAGAGGAAGATCAAAGACAGTAAGGATGGATTGTGTGAAAGAGGATATGCTTAAGAAGGGAGTGGATTATATGACGGCTGATAAAAATGTATGGAAGAGCAGCAGATACTGTGACTACCCTTCGTTGGGGCAAGGGCAAGTTGATGATGATTTACACGACTGGAATTAGGTATATTTGCCCTTATTCAAATTAGGAGGACCGCATTTTATGGAACTTATTGGGAACAGTGGCCAGAGAAAGGCTGATTATAATGATGATGATGAAGTTATATGTAGGTTATATGATTATTGTTAATAAACGGACAATGTGTAACTTTAACTAATATTGTAATAATATAAAATAATTCGATTGGTAAAAATAATTTCGTAATACACTTTTAAACTAAAATTTAAACAATTTGCGTATATAAATTCGTGCATCACATAGTTAAGGTTAAGATGAAAATTGCTTTTAAATCAATCTGGAATTTTACAATCAAACATAAATTACAGTCACCTTATTTGTAACGGGTGGAAATCTTAGAAAGAAACAGCCTTTTAGGGGAAAGACAGGGTTATGTGCGATTTGTACTCACTAAAAACTCCTTGGTGGCCATCTTCAATTACGATGAATAGAGTAAAAACAAAAGAAATAGCTGTTCATTTTGATAAATTTCATTAAGTTTGAACACATATAAAATGTAATAGAGGTCTAAAACTAGTGTCTAAAACACATCTAAAATCTCCTAATACAAAATACGAAGGCGTCACATCCATTAGACCTTAATTCAACCGACAGTCGCGGTGAGACGACAAAATTATTTATCTGACATTTTGACACCTGCTACCCGACTCTAGCCACAATTATGCCCTCTGCATTATATATGAGCCCTTGGAAAATCTTAATTAAAGTGGGTAGGTTTTCTCAAGGTGAAAAATCTATAACTAACATACACTTTATATATGTAAAATGATGACACTCATACGTATGTTAGTACTAGCTTTCGCCCGCGACTCCATCCGCGTGGAATTAAAAAAAAACCGAATAGCCAATCTTGATAAATTGTCGTAGATGTAGTGTCTACAACTATGCCAATCCATCGAAATCCGTTCAACCGTTTAGGCTACAAACTCTAACAAACATCCATCCATCCATCTATCCATCCATCCATCCATCCATCCATCCATCCATCCATCATCCATCCATCCATCCATCCATCCATCCATCCATCCATCCATCTAAACTTTCGCATTTATGATATTAGTATGATAGTTTCAGAAATATTATCTACTAGTTTTTGACCGCGACTTCGCAAATTGAAATTAAAAAATACAGCCTATGTTACTCAAGGAATACGTAGCTTTTTATTGGCGAAAGAATTTTTGAAATCGGCCCAGTAGTTTTAGAGTTATTTGAATACATACAAAAATACAAATTTTTCGTCTATGTAATAGCATAGACTAGCTTTCGCCCGCGACTCCGTCCGTGGAATTTAAAAAAAACCGAATAGCCAATCTTGATAAATTGTCGTAGATGTAGTGTCTACAACTATGCCAATCCATCGAGATCCGTTCAGCAGTTTACGCTACAAACTCTAACAAACATCCATACATCCAAACTTACGCATTTATAATATATTATAAATGCGTAAGTTACTTATAAGTAATTTAAAGCAAGATCTGTTCAACTTCTTAGAATAAAGAATACAAAGAAATGGAGTTTAAAAGCTAGTATATAAAAGTATATGCTTCTCGTCTTATTTATCAATACAATTGAGAAATGTTTGCAGTAACTGCAAGTGGTATTCAAAAACTTAGAACATAATAAGTTTTCCTACTCTGATAGCTATTTTGAGAGTAAAGGTAGTGCCACACTGAGAGCAAAAACTATTTATTAAATAATTTTCCTTAGTGCATTATTAATTTAGTTACATATTAAAAAAAACATCGTTTTAACATTAATATCGTTATGTATTAGTGCAAATCTATTTTAGTAAATTTTCACCATCATACTGAAATATCTTATGACAATAATTCTTTTCTATACTTCAAATTGATGTATAGTTTACTTTACAGTTCTAATATTTTTCATTTTCAAAGGGTTTTGTTATTTACTGTACTCGTAATAGTTTTGTTTATGATTAATTCAATTTTTTTATGATTTTCTTAAAAGCCGGTAACGCATATTTAGTGCCTTTGGTGTTGCGGATGTCCATAGGCGTAGTTAACCACCTCAGTGTTCCCGCCGCTCGTTTGCTCCCTTTTATTATAAAAAAAAACTTACTGCTAGCTATATGTGACTCGACCTTTATTCAATAAATACGAGTTCGCATTTCAAAACAAACCAAAGTCGGACTGTACGCCCGACGCCGACTGTCGGCAACGTGTACCTTTAAACAGGAAATTGAGTTTTCACAACTTGCGTTAAATTCCCCTGTCTGCGAACTGCTACCCATTTATCAGTGGCTCGTCGCGACGCTTGTTTGAAAATATAACGCCGCGTTTCCATGGTGTATGATACTGACGGGCGTCACGAACCGTGGAAACACGTCGGTTATACGGGTTATTGGTCCGCGGAATTACGGTGGACAAGATCAAGGGTGGAAACGCACCTTTTATAGCCAACAGCCAACACGAATGGAAGCATGTCTATACTAATATTATCAAGAGGAAAGATTTGATTGTTTACATTAGGCTATCAAACTACGGAACCTATTTCAATTTCGTTCTCTATTAGAAAGTTACATCATCACTAGTAACAAAGGCAATTTTCAAGAAAGGGTATGGATATGATAGAAAAGACATGCGACGTATTTTCTTTGCCACCCATGCGAAGATATAACAGTCCGCTGCTATAATTATAGATTTTTTATTAAATAATACATAAAAAAGTTAAGAATCAATACAATGTGCATTTTCATTCTCCAATTTTGTCTATACAAGAATTTAAATCTTATAAATGCGAAAGTTTAGATGGATGGATGGATTGATGGATGTTTGTAAGAGTTTGTAGCCTAAACTGCATAGATGTAGATAGTCTGGAAGAACAGATAGGCTGTTTACTTTTGTTTTTTGTATCAGACGGAGTCGCGGCCGAAAGCTAGTTTAAAATAATATTCCAGCCTTTTCATATGAACCATATTAACGTTTATAAAGAAACCATATAAAACGTGCTATAAGAAAACTTAACAAATCCGATTTAAGGGGCGTATACATTATCTTACCTTTTTAAGTTAATCCAACATCCGCTTTACTCGGTAACGTTATAAAGAAACCATATAAAACGTGCTATAAGAAAACTTAACAAATCCGATTTAAGGGGCGTATACATTATCTTACCTTTTTAAGTTAATCCAACATCCGCTTTACTCGGTAACGTTATAAGTACCTACCCTAAAATCCCTTTGAACTCTAATGTTTATGAAAACAAGATTATCTAAATATTATTTGAAAGATCGAGGAAAATCCTATTATATCGCGGATGCTACAAATGTCTTATATAAAAGGAACTGCTTAACATCAAGTTCAATTTAGAAATAAACTTAAATTCTTCTATACTAATATTATAAAGAGGAAAGATTTGATTGTTTACATTAGGCTATCAAACTACGGAACCTATTTCAATTTCGTTCTCTATTAGAAAGTTACATCATCACTAGTAACAAAGGCAATTTTCAAGAAAGGGTATGGATATGATAGAAAAGACATGAGACGTATTTTCTTTGCCACCCATGCGAAGATATAACAGTCCGCTGCTATAATTATAGATTTTTTATTAAATAATACATAAAAAAGTTAAGAATCAATACAATGTGCATTTTCATTCTCCAATTTTGTCTATACAAGAATTTAAATCTTATAAATGCGAAAGTTTAGATGGATGGATGGATTGATGGATGTTTGTAAGAGTTTGTAGCCTAAACTGCATAAATGTAGATAGTCTGGAAGAACAGATAGGCTATTTACTTTTGTTTTATGTTTGAGACGGAGTCGCGGCCGAAAGCTAGTTTAAAATAATATTCCAGCCTTTTCATATGAACCATTTTAACGTTTATAAAGAAACCATATAAAACGTGCTATAAGAAAACTTAACAAATCCGATTTAAGGGGCGTATACATTATCTTACCTTTTTAAGTTAATCCAACATCCGCTTTACTCGGTAACGTTATAAGTACCTACCCTAAAATCCCTTTGAACTGTAATGTTTATGAAAACAAGATTATCTAAATATTATTTGAAAGATCGAGGAAAATCCTATTATATCGCGGATGCTACAAATGTCTTACATAAAAGGAACTGCTTAACATCAAGTTCAATTTAGAAATAAACTTAATTTCTTCTATACTAATATTATAAAGAGGAAAGATTTGTATTTTTGTATGTATTGAAATAACTCGAAAACTAGTGGGCAGAATTCAAAATTTGTTTCACCATTAAAAAACTACGTTATCAGTGAGTAACATAGGCTACATATTTTTTTTAACACGAGCGAAGTCGCGGACAACAGCTAGTCAATAAAAAAAAAGCACCAATAGCCTAATGTAACCGATTCAAATCGCGCTATTCGTTTAATAAAACCTTTTGTGCTACACTTAGAGCGTGCGACACCTTTGACTAAACTATCGCACAACTGTTTAGTCTCGCTTTGATTCCTATTAACTTATATGGAGGTGGGCACACTACTCGATATTTAGTTGTGCAACTAAACAGTTGAATGGGCTGCGGAACGACAATCGCACAACAGTTGTGCGACAGTTTAGTCAAAAGTATGCGTCTCTTACTTATTGAAGTCACAGAATATAAATTTCAATCTCCAACGACACTATTTTATATTCAATTTTACCGTTCAGTCAATCTTCATTCAGCACTAATTGACTCAATGGTGGGCTCAATTAGTGTTGATTTTAAATCAGAGTAAGTAACATCATTTATATTCATCTTTACAATACTTTAATGGAGTTCAAATGTGGCTTACGTCAGCCTATTCTGGTAGGTCTAGAACATTCTAGATAGACTTTAACTTATGTCAAAACACTAGCTCTTCCCGTGCGGCTTCATCCGCGTGAAATTATAAGAACTTTATTTTATTTTCTTCATTTGTTAAATGTTCAATTGCAAATGTCAAATTTCAAATGCACAAATGACAAACAACTAACTTTGCTTCCTTGATGTTGGCAGCTTTTGGCAGCCGGAGGCCTAATTTTAGTCCCTTTCCCTTTCCACCCTTTTCTTATGAGGTAAGGATGAGAAGGAAAAGTAGATTTGACGGTGGAGGACACGCATAGGAAGAGGAAATATCCTTTTTATGTGCGTCTCCTCCTCCGTCAATTAAGGGTAGGCAACGCATCTGCAATTGTGGATGATATGGACAGCGGTCGCTTTCCATTTCGGTGGATTCAGGTGGCCGCTTGCTCGTTTATCACCATATATTATAAAAAAAAAAAAAAAAAAAAACACGTTTTAACAATAAATACAGAACCTAATTATAGGAGGCCTAATTTTAGTCCCTTTCCCTTTCCACCCTTTTCTTATGAGGTAAGCATGAGAAGGAAAAGTAGATTTGACGGTGGAGGACACGCATAGGAAGAGGAAATATCCTCTTTATGTCCTCCGTCAATTAAGGGTAGGCAACGCATCTGCAATTGTGGATGATATGGACAGCGGTCGCTTTCCATTTCGGTGGATTCAGGTGGCCGCTTGCTCGTTTGCCACCTTATATTATAAAAAAAAAACTGTTTTTATTAAAAAATTATTCAAAACACTATAATCAGAGACATAATTTTACATTTCTAATTATCCTTTTCAATTAAATCAAAAGTATTTGATAAAGAAACGTCTAAAGATTCATAACTTAATTAACAGTATCTTAACAATTTACGAATTCCGAAAAAGGTCAAAAGTATACATAATCTTAGTACAAATAAAGCATTTCGCAATTAAGTAATGGAATAAATAAACGAAATATGCTTTATTTCATTTAACCGGCTCCTAATTCCCTCACTGGATTCTCTTAACGGTTAGGGTTCCGCAAAAAAATTAGTACAAACTCATAAAGAAAAATAACCTAAAAATTCACTGCTTTATTGTATTGGCTTTATTGTTGTCTCTTTTTTTTTCAAAGAGAACGAAAGGGATGATGAAACATCAAGCTCACTATGGTTTTGGAATACATATTTGCAAATGTATAAGCAATCAAAAACCATAGTGAAATAGACTTTATTTTTATTGTTTTGGAATGTCCACTCTATGTTTGTTTTATTACAATATTTTGACAATGAATATAGTTTTAAAAAAGAAGGTCCACATTTTATATCACATATTATATTACTATAATACTTTTGTTTGTTTTTTAATGACATGCGGACGGAGACGCGGGCGAAAGCGAAAATATTCATTTAAGATCTGACAATAATAAAATTATTTAAACTAAACATAACTTTTGGTATCTTCTAATACCAATTATTTCTAATTTAATTTCTATTGTCTTGGAATTGTTTAACTTTCTAGACTTTAAAACGTTTTAATCGTTCCCACCTGTCGTATTTCTAAAAACAACTGTCAACTTTAAATTCCAACTGCTAAACTTTCCAACTTTGTAATTAGTAAGAATAATTGTAATTCTTCAATACCCTGATTGTTAGAGAGCGCGCACACCATTGAGTAAAATATCGCACAACTGTTTAGTCTCGCTTTGATTCCTATGAGCTTAAATGGAGGTGCGCACACTACTCGACTTTTAGTTTTGCAACTATTATATAATTTTAATTGCGAAACAATCGCACAACAATTGCGATTGTTTATTCAAAGTTGTGGGCCCGCTTTTAAAAGTACAGACAACAAAACACTTAGTCATATTTTTGAATCACATTCTCTAAAACGTGTACAGAACCCACGCATTAATATAAGACCTAACTTCTCTCGCAGTTGGAGTCCTAGCAAAAGGCCAAAAACTAAAGATACGAGATTTTCGTATTAGGCTGTCGATTTGGCTTTTATTGATCTAATAACGTACTGATTGCGCGTCGCTTCTAATTAATTAGAAAAGTTTGCTGTTGCTCGCTGGACGCATTTCACGATATACAATACTGAACACTTTTGATAGCTATCTTCCTAAAAATCGATCTTTATTCGCAGATAGAATTAAAACCAAAATTGTTTTAATTACTTTGTACAATTTTTTTTTATAGTATAAGGTGGCATACAGTGGACGCCCTCTGCCCCACTTTGGGGACATAGGAAAAGAAGAGAGAGAGAAGGTGGCAAACGATCAAGCGGCCACCTGAATCCACCGAAATGGAAAGCCACCGCTGCCCATGAACATCCGCAATTGCAGATGTGTTGCCTACCCTTGATTGACGGAGGAGGAGACGCACATAAAGAGGACATTTCCCCTTCCTACGCGTCTCCTCCACCGTCAAATCCACTTTTCCTTCCCATCATTTCCTCTTAAGAAAAGGGTGGAAAGGGAAAGGGACTAAAATTAGGCCTAGGTCCCTAGATTAAGGGACTAAAATCAATCATTAATCCAAATACAATTTCAAGATCGTGAATTTTCATAGATATTTTTATGTCATTCGGCCTTTTCCAAGTTTAAATGTGCTTTAACTCATCAAAAATTGTTTCTGTTTTTATGAGTTTAAAAGATTTCAATTTTATTTATCAGTACTAATCGTACTATATCATACTTTAATGTTATAAATGCGAAAGTTTAGATAGATGGATGGATGTTTGTTCGAGTTTGTAGCCTAAACGGCTGAACGGATCTCGATGAAATTTCGTATAGATATAGAGAATAGTCTGGAAGAACACATAGGCTACTCACGTCTTTTTTTAATTCCACGCGGACGGAGTCGCGGGCGAAAGCTAGTTTAGAATATTTTGTCATGTACAACGAAAACTAATCAGGTAACCTAAAACCGAACATGCTGGCCATTAATTTTTTTAACACCACCTTCCCTACATGGGGTAAACAGAGAGCATAGACATCCATGCGGTCGACTGCACTTCCACCCTTGTAACGTACTCTTAAGCCCTACGATGTCATTGACCTGGGGCCACAGGGTAGGGCGGTTAGGGGCGGAGCCACACCGACTAGACGGTACCAATGTTATTTATAAAACCGCATCGATCCATACCAGTCTTATGATTTAAAATGCTTTCGTCTGACCCCCCATATTACAACTATATTGCAGGTTACTAAACTAAACTACTAAACAGGTTAGTAGGTAGGTTAAAATAAGGTTAACTAAATAGGTTAAAATAAGCAGAAAGACGATAACATTGGCTCCTAAAATCAAAGATGTTTAAAGTATAATACATTTAAATATTATATCTTTAGGGACAGAAAGATATAGCAGTTTCATTCCAAAATTTGACAAGAACTCTATAATTCCAAGTTTTAATATACTAAGTAAAATATCAGAAAACAATTAAAATATAAATTAACTAGCTGTTCCTGTGCGGCTTCATCCGCATGAAATTATGAAAATTTAATTTTATTGTTTACATTTGTCAAATTATCAATAGCAAATGTCAAAATGACATGACATGACAAACCTTAGCAATCTTGCTTTCTTGATGTTGGCAGCAACTTACATATTTTATCCAAAATATTTACCCCATAAGTTTAATGTCGTGAAAATATATAGCCTAAAGCATGACTTAAATGTAGGGCTTTTTATTAAAAAACGAATTATTCAAAAATATGCTGTAATTGCTGACATCTTAGGCAACAAAGAAGTGTGTGTTTACGCTTTATTATAATAGTATAGATAGTATAGATTGATCGAATCAACTACCGCAAGATGGTACAGATTACAAACGTATAAGAGAATTAGAGCATGAGACATCTATGGTAAACTTAAATAACCAAAAATAAAACATTATCATACTTATATTATGCGAATGTTTATCTACAACAGTTCTCAATGAAATTTGGCATAGAATTTGGATCACATGTAGGCCTACTTATTACGTTTTATTATAATTCCACGCGAACAATGTCGCGGACAAAAGCTAGTAAATCGAAGCAAACACTTTAAAATTCTTTGCAACAATCTAAAAGACTCTCGGGATTGCGTTTGATTTTTCCTCTCAGTCTCTACAGGTCCTGTAACGGTTCATTTCCTTCGTTTTACAATCGGGCAAAAATCCTTCGCCGCTGTCTTCCGAAGTTTTCCCAGTAAATTGTTCTGCGGAAATTTTTAAAATCAACTCTCGAGAATAAAGCGTTAACGGATGTTTTCATCGTATTCTTTGATGTGTTTTTAATGAATTACCACTGCAGTGTGTCGTTAATTGCGTAATAAGTTACACTTAGTATAGATTTGTTGATTTCCATATGAGAAATCTATACTTAGAGACCCTTAGGATATGACACGATGATCAACACTAAGTGCGACCTCTTAAGAAGACTAAGCGCTAGTCCCACCACTGGCTGATAGATGCTCAGATAGCTTAAAAATGACGTCACTGTCAGATAGGTAACAAAATATGATATTTCCATCACATATTTTACACATTGGATTGTTATCAGACAATTTACAATTTGGTGAGGCCCTAAGTACAGTAGTTAGATATTATTTTATTGTTTATCATAAACTCATTATTTATAACATCACTCTTGGTTAGGATTAGGCTCTCAATTCTTCAGTATGTTTTCTTACACGCAAAAAAAATGTTGAACACTTTCAGATTTCGATAGTTCGAGTACAAACAGAAAATAAATATCAAAGAATAGCTCAGTTAAATATAAAATAATCATTTATCAACGTTCAATATAATCGTTACCAAATAAACAATTTAATTTATATTCAAAATAAACCAACGAATCCGTAAAACGTTCGCAAACAGAATAACTCACAGCAAACAACATTCCGCAAACAGTAAAAAACCCAATTACAACTAGAACTTAATTTATTTCGGTCGTAGTTTGTTTTAACGTTCGATCTTGTATAATTAATTTTAGACGGCCGTTTATAGTCGGATAATTTCTTCGACAGAATTCGGTAGTTAGCCGGGGCCGGGGCTCGATGTTTCTGGGCCGCTGCTCCGGCCTGGTGATCGGGTTACAAACGTGATGTGATGAGCACCTGACGCGGTTGCGGTTAACTGTGGTACAAGTTACAAACGATTAGCGTTACAAAATGAGACACAGAATATAAATTGAAATTATTTTAAAAAGTACAATTTATATTACGAAAAATTAGACTTTGATATTTCAATTTCTTTTTTTTTTCTAATTTAAGTAATTATTAGCACTGGATTATATAATACCAATCTCGACGTAAATCCATTTCAAGTATTTTCTAATAATAATACCATAAATGTCAACATTTATGTCACTAGTAAAGTTCTTAGATTCTTTTACAAACTTTTTCTAATTCCAAATCTTAAAATAAGAATCACATTTGCCAATATTCTCTTCCAGATATCATTGTCTGTCTGTCTTTTCCTACACATTTTTTCTTCATTTTCTACTATAATCCAATTTCTCAAACGTTTAGAAATATCTGCATTACTTTAACCACGTATTATTGTTGTCAATAACAATATTGTTGCCTGGAATATTAATTAAACAAAACGCTAACAACTTTTAACTCGGACCCCAGCTCCAGTGATCCCTGCAGGCCGTCGTTTGCGTGACAAGCCGCTCGTGATTTTCTGACTTGAGTCACACTCGCTCATGGAGACGTAATATTCTAATTAACGCTCTCCGATGGCGCCTCCGACAACCGCACACATATTTGGTAACATTTGCTGATTGCCTACGACACTCGTTGATGTTAAAGCAGGTTATAGTCAACGATTACACTTAGTAATAAATTAAACTAACACTTTCGATGACGTCACGTCAAAGAAGTATTTATGAGCTTTAGCCAGCGACTCCGTCCGCGGTAAATCTATACTCTATACTAATATAATAAAGTGTAAACACACACTTCCTTGTGACGTAATATGTCAGCAATTACAGCATATTTCTGAATAATTCTTTCTTTAATAAAAAGCCCTACACTTACGTCATGCTTTAAGCTATATATTTTGACGCCATTAAACTTAGAGGGTAAATATTTTAAATAAAAACCCTAATGTGGGAAAGAGACCATATGCACGAACTGCCAACATCAAGAAAGCAAGGTTGTCATTTATGCATTTGAATTTTGACATTTCACAAATGTAAACAATAAAATAAAGTTGTTATAATTTCATGCGGATGAAGCCGTACGGGAACAGCTAGTTAAAAAATAAAGGAGAGTATGTGTTCTTTCTGAATATCCTCTAGGTCTATGTCAAATTACATCGAGATTCATTCAGCCGTTTAAGCTACAAACGCTAACAAACATCCATCCATCTAAACATTCGCATTTATAATATTAGAAAGATTAGTAAGATATAAATAAATGTTATATGCACTATAATATAGCATTTTTCCGAAAATCGTCTAGTAAACATCTTTTGGCAAATGATTCTTAAGAAATATAGGTCAAGTAAAGCGTATTTCAAACGTTATATGAATAAATATAACGAAAACGGAGCGATGGGCGGTATCGTTGTGCCATAAATTAATACAAATTCATAGAAACTTCTTCAAACTGCTTCCGAGGATGCGATAAAATTGAAAACTTCGGCCGCTTTAAATCGAGAGGAACTTAACACTAAAAGTATGAATCAACTAAAAATCTAATAGTTCGTATATTATTTAATTGACAATTATAATTTACTTATGACCACCGGGTCAATTAAGTTAGTCGAACTATTCTTTGTGACTGAATTGTCTATTCCTATAAAGCTTTTAAAACAGCATCAATAACTTTACGCTTTTAAACACTACGTTATTTATACACTAAGAAAGTTCATAAAGTCAAGCTTTTGCTTAACTAAAATATTTTTTTCACAAATTAAATCTTTAAACAAAAAAAATAGACAATTCTAGCCTTAAAATTTTAACATTTAAAGCGAGAATATCTCATTGCAAAGACCGCCTTCGCGACCTCATTCCGACCATAATGTTGCTTTTAAACGGGCCATTTAAAAACAAACACGCATTACTCTATGTTATACGGCCTGTCAAATTTTCGCGCCGTTTCTTCGTGGATTTATGTCTCAGTTTGCTTGGAAATTGGGGCATGAGGTATCTCATGAGGATAGGCAGTCCGATTGAAAACATTCTTGCGGTTATCCTTTTATTTTACGTAAGGGAAATCTTTTTTTTTCGTTCAACCTTGACCGGTAATAAAGATGGAAACCAATAAACGATCTTAAAAATCTGAAGATCACTGTACCTCTGAACGAAAGATCAGATTTTAGTTTAATTATCGCGATCCGTAGATCGATAAAATTTGCAATAAATAGAGAGGGTCTATCACGAATATATGCGTGACAGTTGCGAGAACGAATTTGTAATGTCACAGACAATATTTGTTTCAGTTCTGCAGGTTTTGTTGATAGGATTTTAATAAAAATGTTGTCGATAACATTACGATATCGTTCTCACAAATATTCGTAATAAGCTCAGAATGGTTCGAGCTCAATCATTACTTTTGTATGCATCCTGTATTGAAGTATTTTTCTAATTTTACTAAGAACGTGAGAATAATTTTGTTACTTTAATAATATTTCTGCATACAAATTCTAATTTAAATAATTTTGCAATATTTAATTCAATGTCATAAATAAAAGTAACTTATTTGAATAAAGTTCTCATGCAATAATTTTATCGATATAATAAAATAAAATTTCGCTTATTATATTTATCTTTTTCATAGATAAAATAAATTGCAACATAATAATTAAGTAATTTAATACTTACATACAAAAAACGTTTTTAAAACGCATAACTGGTTTCCTACGATCTCTGTCGGCCCCCGAGAGGTCTTATCCTGAAAGTGCGTGGAATATCTTATTACCATTGTAACTCGATAAGTCACGCACTCGATCACGCCCCGCTTGTGCGATTAATTCGTCAACCAGTGAAGTGGAAAACTCGATGCGACATCGCCGCGAGTAAATAAATATGTTGACATTACTCATGTAGCGAACTCGATTGAACATTGGTAATTGTTTTACCTTTTTAAATTATTACCAAGCTTGTATTAGTAATTTGATTAATGTGAAACCTTATAGTGTTTTTAAACTAAGATATACTTTAGGCCGAGCAATTTTACTATTAAGTTATAGCAAATTGTTCAAAAAGTAAGAAAGATTTTTAATGTTGACTTCAAGCTGATATTTGCAGTCTAACTCCAATCATATGTATGGACAATTTAATATAAACGCTACACCTTCAGTTTTAACTGAACAGTTTTTTTAATAATTACTATGAAGTAGCAAACGAGCGTGCGGCCACCTGAAATCGCTGAATAGGCGAATTGACCGTTACTCATAGACATACGCAATTGCAGATGCGTTGCCTACCCTTAATTGACAAAGAAAGACGCGCATAAATAGGACATATCCCCTACCTATGCTACTCCTCTACCATCAAATTCACTATTCAGTCCACTACAATTGAAAAAAAAAATAGGCCTCTCGCAAGCACTTGCCGTTGAAATTCTTTAAATTGCCCAGTAGTTGTGTTGTCTTTACAACTAAAACTGAAAGTGTGACGGTCTTAAACTTAGAAATATTTTAAGAAACAACCCTTCTACTATTGTAAGTCCATCGAAACATAACTCGCAGTTTGCGATTTCCAAACTGAACTTGTATTTCAATTTATCACAATTTATTTGCATAGGAGACTGGAATACCGGATAGGATACGACGCCGGAATATTTGTTTTACTGCATTGGATCGTGAATTGTGTTCACTATAACCGAGGGTTTAAATTAAAGAAGTATTCAGAGAAATGATAAAAGATTAATAAAGGAAAACGACTTTAACATTTATTGCATTTATTTCAAGACTAGCTTTCGCCCGCGTATCCACCCGCGTGGAGTTCAAAAAAACAAAAGTTAGTAGCCTATGTGTTCTTCCAGACTATCCTCTACGTCTATGCCAAAAATCATCGAGATCCGTTTAGCCGTTTAGGCTACAAACTCTAACAAACATCCATCCATCCATCCATCTAAACTTTCGCATTTATAATATTATCTTACTAATAAGATATAAAAATCACAAGCGTAAGAAATAATACAATAGAAACTGGCTTGTTGATCACTTTAGTATTTATTTTTAATTTAATCTTACCAATATTATAAATGCGAAAGTACATGGTTGAATGTTTGTTAGAGTTTGTAGCCTAAACTTCTGAATGGATGTCGATGAAATTTGGCAAAGGTGTAATATGAAAAAACCATAAGCTACTTACTTTGGTATTTTTTTAATTCTACGCGGACGGAGTCGCGGGCAAAAACTAGTTGTGGATAAAAATACTTAACAATACAGCAATGGTTATTAAATCGTTATTGCAATTTTAAAAATACAATGTTTATAAAAATCTAAAGTCAATAACCTATAATCGTAAATCTTAACGCCGAATTCTATTAAATAACAAACTGATAAATCCACAGATAGAATGTTCAATATTTATTTTATTAATGTATGCAATCTTAAATAAAATTTAAAAGGCGATATCATCTTTGCTGCGGCCATATTTTTTGCGCGCCAACCTCGTAATGGCGGGCCTGGTGAAAAATTAATTAAATATCCCGTCGTACTAAAGTTATTATGTTGACTTTATAATGTATCACACTACAAGCTAAGCTATAGTTGCTATTAATTTTATTTTATTTGAAATATCATGCGTTATTGGGCTGTCGTCTTATCGCCTCGCTCAACTTCCTTCCCCGATCCATTCACTCCCTCTACATGGCCAAAAAAAAAATCTTCGTTGTTCAAAAAAAAAAAATACCATCAAAAATACAAGTTAAGTAAATCGTTCTTTGAGTGTTTATTGTGAGGTTTTCTAAAAGTGTCTTTATTGAGAAAATTTGAATTTTGAAATTCGCAATTTTTTATGAAATTTAGAAATGTAATAGAGATTATGAATTTAGAAATTAAAATTATGTCATAATTTTACTGTCGCTATACTTTTTGCTCACAAATAGTATAGCTTCAACTGTGATATCGCCTTTAACAATATTTTCATACGGATTAATATAAAATCGATTTAAATAATTGTAGGGGGATTCTTTTAACTGGTTCGTTTACAATTTGCCTATATAATCTGCGAAATAACTTAGGCTAACAACCCAAATGTTAATGTTACTATAGGCTTTCCCTTTCAAATACTTTAAGTAAATAGAGACAGAAATAAAAATCTAAATAATGATTTTTGACAAGCGTTAAGGAGCTGTTACAATTAAGTTTTCTTATTCTCACCGGGCCAGATAGCTTTGTCTGTCTATACTAGTCAATGCTAAACTAATATACAATGTGTGTTCATATTATTTTAAACAGTTATGTTATCAAGTTGCTTAACTTAATACAAATCTAAGTGGGCGTAGGCAGTAATGTTAACAGGGGCGTTCGCTAAATCTAATTTATGGATGTAAAGCATACACTTAAGATTAATAAAATCAAATTTATTATCTGTTACATTGTTGATTTTGAATAATAAAAATGTTAAAGATAAATGAACTGAAGTGAACACCATAACATAGACTTCTGAGGTCATTTAATACAATTCGGCCCGGCCCATTCGTTTAAAGATGTTGGCTGTACTACATACTATATTATATTTATTAATATTACTAGCTATTCTCGCCTTCATCCGCATGGAAATATACAAACTTTTTTTTATTTTACAAATTATCAATAGCAAATGTCAAAATGACATGATAAACCTTAGCAATCTTTCTTTCTTGATGTTGGCAGCAGCTTATGGTCTCTTTCCCACATTAGGGTTTTTATTCAAAATATTTACCCCCTAAGGCGTGAAAATATATAGCATAAAACATGACGTAAGTGTAGGGCTTTTTATTAAAAAAAGAATTATTCAAAAATATGCTGTAATTGCTGAGATCTTAGGCAACAAAGAAGTGTGTGTTTACGCTTTATTATAATAGTATAGTATATACTCGTAGACATAGATAGATTAGTAAATAAGTATAAGTGTAGACTGATTTACATACTAAAATATTATTATATTTACTGTAACCCTAGACTACTAGTTACCTAGTTACTGTAACAGTATCGGACTATTAATCAGTTTTCTACGTAAAAGTGGACATTTTTAAACTTGACTAGTTTAATATTATGTTACGTCTAACAGAGGTTAATACTTCTACCGATATAGTGTCGGTAGCGCCCTCTAGCGGGGCATGTTGATGCGAGTGTCACCTGGTCGCCGCTACTTGTATACGTTTTGTAAAATTACGCTGCGTTGGGTCAAATTTCGATGTAGCCCCTACTATTGTCTTTCAATCTTAATCTTGCATCAGTAGATTTCTGTTATTTCGTAAATTACTACTAAGTTAATTTTAAATTTAAATTTGCTATTTTCAGTGTGTTTTAATTTTTGTAAGTGCTGTAGTGTTCTGAATAGATTAAATGATTATTATTATTTTTTTAAGTTATTTTGTCTCCATCTGGCTGGGTTTTATAAATAAATAATAAATAATAAATAATAAATAATAAATAATAAATAATAAATAATAAATAATAAATAATAAATAATAAATAATAAATAATAAATAATAAAATACATAAATAATACCAGCCAGACAGGATTCCCTCGGCAGGGGTTATTATTAAGTTTTTTTTTTTTTTTTTTTTTATGTTATAAAGTGGCAAACGAGCAAGCGGCCACCTAAATCCGCCAATATGGCGAAGCGACCGCTGCCCATAGACATCTGCAATTGCAGATGCGTTGCCTACCCTAAATCGACGCAGGAGGAGACGCACATAAAGAGGATATTTCCCCTTCTTATACGTCTCCTCCACCGTCAAATCCACTTTCCCATCCAATCCTTTCCTAATAAGAAGAGGGTGGAACGGAAAAGGGACTAAAATTGGGCCTCCGGCACCACACTCATCAGACGAAACGCGGAATTGCTCCCACTTCAAGCCAGTCTTCTGTGTGGTCGTGAATTTACACCGGGCGAGCCGACCCATTCGTGCGAAGATGTTAAAGCGGGCTCTACCACTGTAAAAAAGTTAATACTTTAGGTGATAGGTTAAAAGAAGGGGCGAACATAAGTTTTGAACTTTTAAACACCACGCGGACGAAGTCGTGGGCAACAGCTAGTGATATTATAAACTAGCTTTCGCCCGCGACTCCGTCCGCGTGGAATTAAAAAAAACAAAAGTGAGTAGATGTGTTCTTCCAGACTACCCTCTACATTTATACCAAATTTCATCGAAATCGGTTCAGCCGTTTGGGCTACAAACTCTAACAAACATCCATCCATCTAAACTTTCGCATTTATAATATTAGTATGATAGTATGATGGGAGTGTTTAAATGAATGGAAGTTACAACGTACTTCCAGAAATACTTAACGGATCTCGCTGAAAGGCATAGATAGAACATAGTCTGGAAGAACACATAGGCTGATAATAAAGTTATTTTTTAAATATAATGGTCGTAAGACACGGGTTTCTTACCACGATTGGGTTGTTTTCGGTCCCGATATTTCGGCACAGTTGCATGCGCCATGTTCACGGACTGGCTGAAGAGATGCGGTAGTGTGAAAAAAAAGTTACGAGAAGCCATATCGGTTTTTTGTATCTTACGAACATTATATTTGTAAAAACCACAGTTTAAAGTTGTAACGTAATTTTTTATTCCAGAAAGAGTCGTAGGCGTTTCTGTACATTTAAAAGTTTGCTTCAATATAGTAGATAACTATAAAAATTATTTGTGTTTCCTATTCGAACCTTCATGTGTAATGGATTGTTATTAAAATTTTGGTAAGGTTAGTTATTCTAAGGATATGAGAGGGGTCACAGTTTTATTTTTTTAAATCTTATTTAAATTTTTAGGGTTATCTGTCTACTGTCTCTTTAAAGTAGTAAAGTTACATTGATTAAAATTTTACTTGTTAACACGTGGTTTAAAAAAACAGCCTATAATTTGTGACCGTTACGTATAATTAATTTTGATAAACCTTCTATCAGTAAAAGTATAAATTAAACTTTTCATCACTCAATATTCGTCTATAATTATAATTTATGTTGCTATAATACTGAAAATAAATAAAGGAATAGTGATCTTAACACAATCGTATAAGGTTTGGAATTGCTTTCCAATTCTCTAATGTAATAAATTATTTTAGCTAAGACAAACGGTTGTGAGATATGTAATTTTAGCAACATTAAAATGTTTGCAGGAACATTTGCGTGCGTGTAGGCGGAGACGTTCTGTGATCGAGATATGAACTAAACGAACAAACGAATTCTGCCTTTGATCATTGTAGGCGTTAGTACTCGTGTGTTCATTGAGATAGCCTTTTTAAGATATTTACGTATATCCTTAAATAAAATTGCAGATTTAAATTGTTATTGCCTGTAAGTCTAACTTAGAGCTTAGAGTTTGAAGTTTTTCCTTTCATATTATGCAACTAACTATTCTTTCAATTCTCTTAGTTTATTTACAAGCTGTTGCTCGCGACTTTGTCCGCGTGATATTAAAACAATATAGCTTATGTTATTCACTAATACCGTAGCTTTGTAAAGGTAAAAGAATTTTTGGAATCGGCCCAGTAGTTTATGAGTTATTTCAATACATACAAAAATCAAAAAATATAAATCTATCCTTTTTATAATATTAGTACAGATGGATACCATTACCATCCATTTAATAACTTTAATTTAGAAAGAAAAGTATTCTATATTGATTGTCAATTGCACAATAAATACAGCATTTACAAAAAACTTTTCGATTTTTCATCGAATTTGATAATTCGAGTTACGTTCGAGTTATAATAGTAGGGGATACATAAATCACGATCCAGTAGGTTCGTTCGCGTGTCGCTGTTGCCGCATGTCACTCGCTGTTATGTCCCTCGTTTTTAAACTCGTTAGCGTTCTAACTACAATGTTAAAAATAGACACCTCTGTACGTCGCATCAGATTTTATCTATCTTTATAACCAAAACCTCACCTTGGATAGATAATTTTAATAACATTGAATTAAATCCGAAAGTTTGGATATATTACTAGATATCTCCAAAAAGGTTTAACAGATTTAGATTTTACAGTGGTAGAGCCCGCTTTAACATCTTCGCACGAATGGGCCGGCTCGCCCGGTGCAATACCACGACCACACAAAAAACGGGCGTGAAGTGGAAGCAATTCCGCGTTTCATCTGATGAGTGTGGTGCCGGAGGCTTAATTTTAGTCCCTTTCCCTTCCCACCCATTTTTTAAGAGGAGAGGATGGGAAGGAAAAGTGGATTTGACGGTGGAGGAGACGCATAGCAAGGGGAAATGTACTTTTTATGTGCGTCTCCTCCGTCAATTAAGGGTAGGCTACGCATCTGCAATTGCGGAAGTTTATGGGCAGCACTCGCTTTCCATTTCGATGGATTCAGGTGGCCGCTTGCTCGTTTGCCAACTTATATTATATTTAAAAAAAGATGAAATTTGACACATATGTAGAACATAGTCTGGAGGAAGACATACGTAACTTAGTAAAATTTTTCGAATCGCATGTGGACGA
The DNA here is from genome assembly GCA_029286645.1 of Papilio protenor. Classification (NCBI taxonomy): domain Eukaryota; kingdom Metazoa; phylum Arthropoda; class Insecta; order Lepidoptera; family Papilionidae; genus Papilio; species Papilio protenor. The sequence continues at coordinate 2,160,096 of JAGSMZ010000014.1, read as the reverse complement.
GGACGAGAGCAAAAGCTAGTTAAGAATAAAGTCTTATCCAAACCAGACCTTGAACTAAACAAAACATTGTTAATTGTAGGCAAAATATCTATTTAACTGCATATGTTATGTCATGGGATTGTTTGCTCATTTGCCAACTATAATAAAAAAAAAACTTTACAGCACGTGACCGTGTATAGGAACGAATAATAAACGGGCTCGTTGTGTACTTTCCATGTTCCCATTCCCTTCAAACTTAGCATTCGATATTGGATACAAAAGTACTCGCAAGTAATCACGAACCGACATTTCTCTATAATGTAAGTTCAAAGCGTACAAATGGTGAAAAATTCGAAATCCTTTCGTAGAAATGGAGTGAAATAGATTACCTCGGCCCGGCGAGCCCGCCACGCCTTCGCCTTTCACTGATGGCTTACTCGATATACTTTATGATAAATCGTAGCTCGGTATAACGCAAATAGCTCTATCAGACCTTTACAGTTTACACTGCTAAACGTACACAAACATATTGCTATCTCAGTTTTATTAAACATAATGAAAGAGATCACAACATATTCTAGTGTAGATGTTTCAGTAATAGACACGGTGACAAAACAAAGTACAATAGTATGTTATTAGTAATGCAGTTTTTCTTTGTCATTTTATAGCCATTATAGTTATAGAGTCTGTGGCTCAGGGGTTTAAGCACTTGACTTGTAACCTACAGGTCTTGGGTTCAAATCCCAACATGTACAAATGTGATTTTCGATTTACATATGTACATAATTTACCCGACGTTCTTACGGTGAAGGAAAACATCGGCGAAGATATTCAAAGATATGTGTGAAGTCAACCCGGAGTACAGCGTGGTTGACTATGGCCTAGACACCCTAAGTTAAAGTAGGCTCCGAGCCCCTCAGTGGGGACGTATAGTAAGTTGGTAATGATTTAGTTAAACCACACCTTTACTAAACATTTTCATTTCGGTGGATTCAGGTGGCCGCTTGCTCGTTTGACACCATATATTATAAAAAAAACACAAATGCACCTAAACAGAAAACGCCTGACGATTATAAATGAACGATTGTCGATTTCCTTTTACATCACCTTAATCGCAGTCTACCGCTATAATGCAAGTCAAGCTAAAACAATATTTAACATAAATTTTACTTCCATAGCTGTATTAGATTGCATCAGAACACGTCGATAGCGGGCAAAAGCACGCAAACGGGCACAAAGAAACCGCCGGACAAATCATAATATACTAACTATAATGTTAAACATACGTACAAAAAAGTAAAAAAACGGACTGAAGGTAAGTTATCTGTATCTATACTATTTATTATTATAATAAATGAACTATTAAGGGATAAGATACGAAATGAGTATATTAGAGGAAGTTTGAGAGTAGCCCCAGTGGTTGAGAAAATAAGGAGTAAAAGGTTAGAGTGGTATGGGCATGTTATGAGAAGGGATGAATCGCATGTAACAAGACGGACGTTAGTTATGAATGTGGAGGGGTACACCGGTAGAGGTAGACCTAGAAAGAGATGGATGGATTGCGTGAAAGGTGACATGATCAAGAAGGGAGTGATGACTGAGATGACGGATGATAGAGTGCTTTGGAGGACGAAAACCTGGCGCGCCGACCCTACGGGAGTAGGATAAGGCAGGGGAGATGATGATGATGAATAAATAAACTATTATCATACTATTATAATATTATAAATGCGAAAGTTTAGATGGATGGATGGATGTTTGTTAGAGTTTGTAGCCTAAACAGCTGAACGGATCTCGATGAAATTTTGTATAGATGTAGAGGATAGCCTGGAAGAACACATAGGCTACTCACTTTTGTTTTATTTTAATTCCACGCGGACGGAGTCGCAGGCGAAAGCTAGTAAATTATACACTTATAAAACTACACATTTAAAAATGGAAAATACGTTTAAAACATATTATTTTCCAGATTTCAAACGTCCGTTCTCGCTTGTAACAATGTGAGTTAAAATGACCCAATAACTTGTGCCATTTCGTCTGCACTAAATGTACTCAGACTTGCAGTGTCTGGCTGAGGTCTGTACGACCTCTGTTACTGCCTCACGCAACGACACGCGGACAAGGGCCATACAATATGTTGCAATTCAACCATTGTAGAAAGCCAGTAGAACGGTCACTTCGTGATGCTAAAGGCCGCTTAAGGCAGAGTATGCACAAATAAGAGAATATCATACTAATATTATAAATGCGAAAGTTTTTATGGATGGATGTTTGTAGCCTAAACGGCTGAACCGATTATGATGAAATTTGGTATAGAAGTAGATGATAGTCTGGAAGAACACATAGGCTACTTACTTTTGTTTTTTTTTTAATTCCACGCGGACGCAGTCGCGGACGAAAGCCAGTATTAAATAATTAACCGACTTGTTAATATAATAGATATTTACTAAGATATCACTAAGCACATTAGCGCTTTTTTAAAACACTCGCTTATACGATTTCGACAAAATCAACCTTGTTTCGTTCGACCAGCGCTCAAAATGCATTACACTCCGCAAATAAAAATGGCTATCGTATGAACAGAGACATGGTAATGATTTTGTTCTATTTCGATTTCTTTAATGCGCGTTATAAATGCGCCCCTGAGATTGGGGCCTTAAAGAATGTATGTAACATAACCTTCAAACGTTACTGAGCGAGACAGTTTGCTGATAGCCTCGCCTTTAAATGGATTTAAAATCTTAAATAAAATAGTTTTAGCGGAAAAGTAGTTCTTCAAAATTTTACACGCTTTCTTAACACGTAACTCTCATTTAAGGAATAACATGTCGTTAAATCAATAAGAGGTCAACTGTTCATGAAATTACACGTTTCTAAACCACTAACTCCGCCTTAAGGATAAGTAAACACTGCAATAATGAACCGTACCTCATGATTGTTGTCTCAGCAGATATTGGCCTGTAAGTTTTGTCTACATAAACTGCGGACATGAAACCAACTTACCTAATTAAGCTGCGAATGGATATTGAGTACAAAGTTCGGACTGATGTAATTCTGGACTTGCCTAATTTTGTGAATATACTAAATTTAGTTTTATTATACTTATATTGAAAGTTAGCGATTAACAAACAGAGTTTTATTGAGAATATTCATAAATCATACTAATCATACTAATATTATAAATGCGAAAGTTCAGATGGATGGATGGATGTTTGTTAAAGTTTGTAGCCTAAACAGCTGAACGAATTTCGATGAAATTTGGTACAGATGTAGACGATAGTCTGGAAGAACACAGAGGCTACTTATTTGTTTTATTTTTTTAATTCCACGCAGACGGAGTCGCGGGCGAAAGCTAGTCAGCGTATAAAAAACAAAACATAAAAAAAACATTTTTTATTAGACCTTTTAATATATCGATTGCTACAACTCTATCTTTTAGCCACTTGCATGTTTCAGTAATTTCTTGTGATTTAAATGCATATAAATAGTCGAGTTTACTAATCTTCCCAACTTTACAAATAATGCCACCCACAAAAGTGTAATTTCCCAAGCCGCAAGTTTACGTGGTCGTACAAAATAGAATTGTAACAATAGAGTTGCTTTGTCTTGCGTTGGGAAAGGACTCGACTGCCACCGCATTGCCAACCGAGCCTCGGCCACGGTCTTATAACGTATCTTATGTCGCTTATATACGCAATATCCCATCAGATGTCTATTAATAATACTTACATATAATCTGTATTTAATACTAGCTGTTCCCATGCGACTTCATACGCATAAAATTATAAAAATTTCATTTTATTGTTTACATTTCTCAAATTATCAATTGCAAATGTCAAAATGACATGACATGATGTCAAACCATGGCAAACTTGATTCCTTGATGTTGGCAGCAACTTATGGTCTCTTTCCCACATTAGAGTTTTTTTCCAAAACATTTACCCCTAAGTTTAATGGCGTGAAAACATATAGCCTAAAGCGTAAGGTAAGTGTAGGGATTTTTATTAAAAAAAGAGTTATTCAAAAATATGCTGTAATTGCTGACATCTTAGGCAACAAAGAAGTGTGTGTTTACGCTTTATTATATTAGTATAGATATAGACTAGAAACTGCCCAATGCCTTTAGTAAAGAATAAAACATATCTAGATCTCAAAACAAACAAAGGATTACGTGTAACAAGTCTACTTTAAATCTTGAAGGTTTCCTTAAGTTCTTTGTCATAAAACTTTCCCTACTAATCTCACCCTTTTTTTGACCGACTTCCCAAAAGAAGGAGGTACTCAATTCGTCCATATGTTTTTTTTTTTTTTTTTTTTTATTTTTTTTTTTTATGTGTGTTACGGCATAACTCCGCCCCTGGTAGACCGATTTTGAAAATTCTTTCTTTATCCGAGAGGTAGTGCTTGCAGGTGGGTCCCATTTTTTGCTTGATTTTTGGAGTCAAAGACTACGGCGTAGTTAAATAGTTTAGCTCAAAATTGCGTGACGAAATTTGGTGTCTTTTTTGCTTTCTATGCTTACGTAGCCTAAACTATAAGACCTACATAAAAATGATGTATGAAAGAATTGTAGGTCATTCAATTAGCTGAATTAAAGTCTGCGATAGCATATATCTATCTATTAAGGTTGTCGCACAATAACCACTTTTTTCATTAAAATTTCGATCAAAATCTATACCCCACTTTCAACGCTATTACTCGTGTTCGATATGAATCCTTATCAAAATAAATGTGTCCATCATCAAGAGAATTTAATGTAGATTATAAATACCCTTGGAACTGTGTAATTCCGATAAATAGTTTAGGAGATATCATAAATAGCAAATTACGAGTCGCAGAAAAAAATACCAACTTGTAACAAAGTTTGCTTTCTTGGCTTACGTAGCCTAAACTATAAGACCTACATAAAAATGATGTATGAAAGAATTGTAGGTCATTCAATTAGCTGAATTAAAGTCTGCGATAGCATATATCTATCTCTTAAGGTTGTCGCACGATAACCGTTTGTTTCGAGAAAACCGTCAAATAAGTGCAATCGACTTTATTTAAAACGCTTTTATTCTTATTTGGTATGAATCCTTATCCAAATAAATATGTTTTCACGATACAGTATTATATGTAGATCGTAATTGCCTTTTACAGTATGTAATTCTGTGCAAGATTCTAGAAGTTATCAAAATATTAAAACTCACGGGCAACAACGGCGCGCGGCCGCACCGAATTATGAGTGAATGATCGCAACGATGTATTAGTTGTTTACTTAATTTCTTAGATAATCGATTTAGATAACTCATTATTTGTTTGAAAGCTAGTGATTATCATACTGCGATGTCTAGATTCACTAAAAATCGAGAAATAAATAAACTTTTTAATAAAAAACAAAACCGACTTCCAAACAAAATACACTAAAAACAAAATACACTAAAAACAAAATCTTCTCAAAAAAAACAGTACACTAAAAAGTAACGAAATAATTTCTTGAAAATAGTAAACCTCCCTTATTGTAGCTGTTATGTCTATATTGTACAATTATTATCACTTTGATGTCGGTGTCAGCCGAGGTATATGCAGTGATATTTCTACGTAAGGTTTTCTACATTTTTACCATAACAATTGACAATTGAAAGTATAGTAACGTTTTTAGTAATGACTGACACCGACTTCAAAGTAATAATAATTGTACAATATAGACATAACAGCTACAATAAGGGAGGTTTACTATTTTCAAGAAATTATTTTGTTACTTTTTAGTGTACTGTTTTTTTTGAGAAGATTTTGTTTTTAGTGTATTTTGTTTTTAGTGTATTTTGTTTTTACTCTAATTCCTTCAATTTTTCCGCTCACAGATTTAATGTCTGTTATATACATAAATGCGAAAGTTTAGATGGATGTTTGTTACAATTTGTAGCCTAAACGGCTGAATGGATCTCGATGAAATTTGGTATAGATGTAGACGATAGTCTGGATAAACACATAAGCTACTCACTTTTGTTTTTGTTAATACCACGCGGACGGAATCGCGGGTGAATACTTGTCTTAACATAATGACACAAGGAATGTTCCAGTCACAGACTATATGGCATACAGTGTCAAAGGACCAATGTAATCCGATATCAATAGAGTATGTAATTCCTGGAAACTACACACGTCAAAGCGCTCCAGCCTCTAATTGCATCAAAGCGTTACCCTAATTGATGAAATTCAAGATCTCTCTCTAATCTATACTTAATATAATAAAGCTTAAACACACACTACTTTGTGGCGTAGGATATCAGCAATCACAGCATATTTTTAAATGATTCTTTCTTTAATAAAAAGGCCTACACTTACGACACGCTTTAGGCTATATATTTTCACGCTATTAAACTTAGGGGGGTAAATAATTTGGAAAAAAAACCTTCATGTGGGAAAGGGACCATAAACTACAAGCTGCCAACATTAAGGAAACAAGGTTATTATGAGAACGATAATTTTGACATTTGCAATTGAGAATTTTACAAATGTAAACAATAAAATAAAGTTTTTATAATTCCATGCGGATAAAGCCACACGGGAACAGCTAGTTAGATAATATATGCGGGTATGACTAATGTAAGTGTAGATATTTTTTAATCTTATTCCTCCTGAAAGGTGGAGAATAGATTTTTTAACTGGTACGGTCGCGGATATCCGCGGTATTGCACTTCAGGAAAAATTGCCTTGTTCATGTCAACGAGACAATCTCCTCTTCCTACAAATGACCTATTAAATAGTGAGTGCAAACGGATAATAATAAAAAGAAACTAGCCGTGTACAAACCGACTCTTTTCGTACAGATACATTTATAAGCTGCGTTGTATTGGTTTTGTTCCGCGCCTCGTTTGTAAATAATCAAACAATTGTAGCTTTTAAGGTGAAACACCGCGAGTTGTCCGGACCGTACAATCTTTTAACGGTCGCTATCGGATATAAACTAGTCCATCTTTTCAAAATACAGTCAAACGTGGAAGTAAGAAACCTTTATATGCAAGAAAATCGCGATCTTGGTCTCTCGCCTCTAGTATATGATACTTTGGTCCACTCTAATTTTATTCACCGCCGGTGGTCCTAACACCAGTACCGAATTCATCAAATACTACACTACCACCCACACGATATATCACGTCCTAGGCATTGTGTGGTGCTAACCACCGACTCACGATGGATGTCCCTCTGTGGGCTAGACGGCATAACTCGTCGGAATTCCTCTGACGTCACGTCTGCGTACTACGTCGGCTGGCAGCTTGCCCAACGTCCCGCTAAAACTAGGGCTGGCTAATTTGAGATTGATGTTCACTAGGTGTTAAAGACGTTAGAGTTTGTAACCTAAACGTAACCTAAACTAACCTAATTTACTTTTTTTTTTAATTTCAAGCGCCCGTAGTCGCTACTAATGAGTATTGTTAAATCATTATTTTAATTATTTTTTTTTAAATGAGCAGAGTTGTTTTTGAATTATATCAATATATACAAATCTTTTCTCTTTATAATATTAGTATAGATTAGGTACAATTAGGTTTTTAAAAACAACGATAACACTAATTACCATACTCAATCTTCTTTCAAATATCTTACAAATAACTCAAGAATCATCTATTCCGTAGTTAAATATTAATTGAGATTTGTCTAATATTACATTGACATCCCTACATTACAAACGTGTAATACTCCCGCACGCAGAATCTAACAAGAGTACAACAGAGTCCGAAACGTTTGTCAGTCGTTTTGCAATCCACTAATTATCTGGCATAGGATGCCAACAATCGGAGCATCGCTAATTATTCCACGGTCGCGTTTTATTTCCATCACGACCAGTCTAGACGAACGACCCGGAATGCATTTCTTAGTGTAAAACTCGATTGTAAAACTAAATTAAGACTATTGTATGTGAAAACGATAACTTTGAAGTCTTATTTGTAAGTTCATTGCTATTTAAACGAAACTTTCTCTGTGCTCGTCCGTGTTTTGTCAAAGAGAATAAAAGTGAGGAGTTCCACAATATTTGTAACTAGCTGTTGCTTGCGACTTCATTACGCGGAATTAAGAAAAATCTAGTAATAGATATAGCTTTAGAAAAATGGTAATATAGTTCTCTAATGTTGAAAATTTGAAATCCGTGTTTGGGTTTTTTCGTAACATATGGAAATACATTTTTTTTTTTTAATTTTAACATTAGTATTTCTAATTTGTCTCATAAGCTAGAAAAGGGCGTTCATGGCCTATGTAAAAGTCGAGTAAAATAAAACTACAATAGATGTTTCAAATTTTAATGACAGAAAATTTTATAATCATATTAATATCTAAACTAAGCATAATTTTAATCGATAACATCTACGGAGAAAGTATGACTTTTAAATATATCAGGAACGTACAGAATGGAGGTTATCTAAGTTAAAATGGACTTAAAAGAAACTGGAGTTTTTGGAAGAGCAGCAATCGTTATCATCGTATGATCGACATTTTCGTATCGGCTGTTTACTTTTGTTTAAAACATTTTGTTCTGAAGCTGGGAGACATTCCTTCGAAGTAATCACGACTTTCTTTCTTTTATTCAGAGTATACCAGTAATCAGGTTCATTAGCATTCTTAGGTATAGAAACAGCAATACAAGAACATGACAAATTTAACAAATTCTTATTCTGCCTGCTAGTACACGAGGGTTTCGGTGATTTGCTCAATCTATAAACTTGTCGGTTCTGCGCAAGACTACACTTCGAACATGCTGTTTTTGGTTTATGTTTCATTCTTCCACATCTCAGACAGTGATCAGAATGGTCTGTATCAAATTTTATACTATGACCTGTTTTGACTGAAGTAACAGAATCCTTAGTGTTCAAGGAACTACCTGAGTTAATTTCGAAATCAAATGTCAACAACTTCTCGGCAGCATTCTTCATATTTTTGCATACAGTACTTCCCTCTATATCATCACACCCGATCGCTGAATCGAATTCTGAACCCACTCCTTCGCTTTTATAAGAAACAAAATCAAGCGAGGAACCATAAGAAAAACCTGAATATGAAATATTCTTCTCCACGCATTCAATGTCTGCTTGGCACGTCTTCATAACGCTGGATTTCCAGGAATACGTGGACGTCGTCGAGTTTGATATTAAACTGATTACATTATCTGCTTTAGGTTGAGATACTTCCTTCTTTACTTTAGACACGGATGGTTTCAGGAATGGTACATACACATTTTTGACAGAATCTAGCATTCTTCTAATTAAAGAAACATCATTACTTTCACTTTTGACTTTATTCGATTTGTTGCAGGTACTTTGACACCAGCTTTTCTTATTGTTTATTGTATTTTTGCTGACACCTGAACAAACTCTAGGTATTGATAGTGTACTCGCTGCGATGTGTATAGTTTTAGGGGCAGTACTCTTGTCAGCCACGCCGCCCGACTTCCACATAACCTCAATACCAAAGGTTCCTGAGTTCTGCTTAGCATTTGGAATTTGTATTATAAATCTATGTTTTCGTTTGTCAATAAATGAACAAGTACTCTGAGATTCAATATTGCATGGCTTAATTTTTTCACATACAATATTAGTATAAGATAAGGAGCAAGGTCGGGCCAATCCTCTCTTATTTTCACGATTACATGTGCAGGTGCAAGGTTTTGGAACTTTCTGGAATATGTAATTGTATTTTGGATTAGTAGACATTGTGCAAGAATCTTTAATCATTTTGTCAATTTCTTTCGACTTCTGTACATTTAAATCACTCATTTTCTCTTGGTTGACTTTGTTAACATGGTATACATAACCACTTTCATACATAGTTGTATCATAAAATGATGTTACGTTTCTGTATTTTTCAGAATTCGTTTTAATCATTTCTATAGACTCCAATGCTTTGCGCAACATACAAGTAAAATCAGTTCTACTACCTTCTATATTTAGTACCTTGCCAGCGTTCTTAGAATTAAACTCATTAATCTTGCTAATTTCATGAAGTAGTAAATGACTTGTTCGTCGTGCTAATTGAATAGGTTTGTTACGGAATTTAGTCAATACGTAAGTAAATTCATTCTTTTGTTTGCAAGCTTTTCGAACCATATTATCAATTTTAACATAATTCGGATTGAGACATCGATCTGGATTACAAACAATGCACGTTTCGTATCCGCAGGTACTATTTTTAGATTTTGTAGATAACTTTTCGATTTCACGGCTTCTTAAATCACTTGTACGGCGATCTAACTCACACGAGACTTTGTCTTCAATTGGCTTTAGTACGTATGTAAATGATTGTTTTTGTTGACACGAATCTTTAAAAATGTCGTCTACTTTAATTAAGTTCGGTGTTTTCATAAACTGATTTGGTTCACATACATTAACATTTGTGGTGTTAAAGTCATTTTTATCATAATTTTCAAACTCTGACATCTGCTGTAATCTTAAATCTGATGTTCTTCGTGCCAGTTCACAAGATCTTTTGTTTGTAGGTTTATTGAGGACATAAGTAAATTCGTTCTTACGTCCGCATGAATCTTTGAACATAGTGTTTATGTCGACAACACTTAATATTTCTGAGTACTTTTCTTCTATATTCTCCTTTTTAGTTGAATCAGATGTTCCACATTTCGCATTACATCGCTCTTCATTATTGGGTATTTTTATATCGATGTTGTTTATCTTTCTAAAAATACAATTAAAAGGATCTTTGCAAATCTTTTGTATGTCATGGAGAGTAGTTTCGCTTGCTCTCTGTACTATATCAGTTTTTCGGCACTCCACTTCGTTGGGGAAATAATTATGTTCACTTCTATATCTGCATGTCTGTTTAAATATTGCAGTGACTTCTGTTTTGTTTGTTCCACAATTAACATCATCTGTTGAAGTAGATGCATCGCACATTGTATACATGTATATTATATCGGTCGATGTTTTCTTGTCCACGTCATTGCTCACTTCATTCTTGTATACGTATTTAAACTTATATTTACCGCTGTTCATACTTCGTACTGATTCTTTAAATAAATCACTGATTACCTTCAGCCGTGTTAAGCTTTCTTGTTGGAAGTTTCGTGTAGTTTTATTTGATAAAATGTTATTAACAACAGCTGTTAATTTATCATCCAGAAGACATGCTTGTTTACACATGTTTTTAAATACCTTATCATTTCTTGACATTGTTTCCGGCGTTTTACTAAATATATATGAGTAATCATTTTGATCTTTTTTTATTTTTTTACAAGGCATATAGTTAGTATTATCATTTCTTGAATTACTAAAAATGTAAGGAAAAATACACGATTGTTTGCAACTTTCTAAAAACTTTTCATTATTTTTCTGCAACGTATTCGTATCATCAAGTTTATTTATAACGTTGCTAAAAACATATGGAAAATCTTCATGTTGCTTACATGCGTCTTTAAACATATCGGCTATTTTTACTGTATTTACATGAGTTAAAATATATGTAAAATCGATAACTGGTTTCGGTATATTTTTAAACATGTTTTCAATCTCTGCAGTCCTTAATGTGGCGTCTTTGCTTGGTTCATCTTCTATTTCAGTTTTGACCGTACTAAAAATATACGGGAAGTCAACTTTATTCATGCAAGAATTTTTAATCATAGCATTTATTTTAATATTTTTCAGATGGTTAAAAATGTAAGTGCAACTGTAGGAACTCTTACAAGCATTATTAAATAAAGCATCGATTTCAACAGACTTTGTATTACAAATACATGCTGTCTTCTTTGTTATTTTACTGAAAATGTATGGAAATTCGGGAATATCAAAGCAGGCCCTTTTTATCATATTGTCAACTTCACTTCTTTGATAACTACTAAATATATAAGGAAACATTGTAGTACGTGTAGAACATTCTTTAAAAAAATCTGTATTTACAGCTCGTTGAGACTCTTCTATTTTTTTATCAAGTGGATCGTGCCTTACCTTTTTCACTTTGCTAAAAATGTATGAGAAATCATGCGCTTGCAAAGTTGTATTTTCCCGGTCATCATCTGATTGCTTCACTATTACTTTATTAAATATATACGCTATTCTCGTCATGCCGGTGGAAGTATTCTTAAACATAGCTTCAATTTCAACGCCTACGTTATTACAGGACTGACAAGATTTTTCAGCGGTGTCTAAATCGTCATTTTCTTCGTCACACATACAAGTGCTTGCAGATCTCTTTGGCTCTGATATTTTAGATAAATCTTCATCCATCATATATTTGCTTTGCTGATTTGTTTCGTTACATGAACCTTGACAATCTCGTAAGTCCAACATGACATTCTTTGGTATATCGCAAAAGTTGACATTGATGGCAGAAACGAGAGGTAATCGCATCTCTTTAGTATTATCATGTACTTCACGACCTTCATCGTTAATAGTTATAAATACTTTGCGATCACTAGGATAGGAACACGTTATAGTGCTCATGTTTTTTGTATTCTTCACATTCCCAGCTGATATACATGTTCGTATTTTAGGTTTATCCAACGTACATTTAGTACATACAGGTTCAGATCTAGTGTCTGTTGGTTGATAAAATATATCCGGTTCTTTATCATTGTCATTTTGATCAGTTTCTTTAACACGTTCCCAAGTTTTATTTTGTTCCGTACTTTCTCCACTACTACTTGAATCTGAACAGGGACATACTGAATTTTGGTCATTGTTTGTGTTATTTTGACTAATATCAGGTTTGGCTTTCATAGGGTTTCTCTTATCTGTCCTGACTGTAACTATTTTTCGTTTCTGACGTACAGTACCATCTTCGTTCGGTAATCGTGATACTTTTATGATTTCTTTGTATTTACTTTCATAACTTCCGAGTTTATCTTCAACTTTAGAATTAACACTGAATGTACTATCATGGACAGAAAGTTTACTAAATTCTGTAGAATATTTGTGTACATTTTGTGAACATACTGCAATGTCTTCTTTTTCTTTTTCTTTTTCTTGTTTGTCCCTATTTAAACCACAAAGACATTCCGAAGCTATTTCTTCTAAAGTTTTCTTTAACCAATTCAATAGTACTTGGCTGTTGCAAGGCGAAACGTCTTTTGAAATCTTTACTTCCTTCTCTTTATGCAACGTGGCATCCTGTACCTTTTTATCTGATTCTAAATTGAGGATTGGATCAGGTATTTCAGCTTGACACACTTCTTGTATTGACATAAATAAAGGAGAGCATTGGCAAAGGTTTGCTTCTATTTCGTTATTCCACAGTTCGTCAACGTATAGTGCATTTCCAACTTTTTCCTGATCATTATTTGTTTTATATTCACCTTGGTTCTTTAACGTATTTATATCTTTTTCTCGTGCGTAATTCAAGTTTATATTAGGTTCTATCATACTTTCTTCTATCTTTTCCTGCTTTATATCCTTTTCTTTTTCCTTTTCCTTTACCTTTTCTTTTACTTGTTTATCTTGCTTTTTATCGTCAACTTTAACTTCTAATGGCGTTGGTTTTATAATTTCTTTATCGTCTTTCTTTGGTTCTTCTTTTGCCGAAACATCTTTACTTTGCTTTTTAATCTTTAACTCCTTAAACCGTTTTAATCTAAAATTATCTTCTCTCTCCATTTCTTCTAATTCAAATAAAATATAACGTATGCTCAGCATTGCACGTGGCATAACAGACTTTGAGAGAACATTGAACCTCCTGCAAAAAGAGTCGCTGTCCTTTATATTCTTATTTACATACTGCCACCGACAAAATACCCTTCAGAATTTACAATGAAAATATGTAATGTCGTACGTACAATAAAATATATGGTACAAAAAGATAAGAAATACCAAATGTAATTTAAAATGATGAGAGAGTTTAGATTTATCAGGTATTTCGGACTGAACGAGAGCTCCCTATTCAGTTACAAAAAACAAAAAAAAAAATTTCAGCTCAGAAATCTTAATAATTTATTGTTTTACAACGTAACCTATCCAATTGTGATCTACAGATGGTTTGTATTATATTTTTTCAATAAAAACCGTTTAAACACAAGAATCACTGATCAAAAAATGTTTGCAATATTTTTATTCCTCAAAAAATAAATATTTAAACATATTTAGGATCATTAAAATAATTTATTTACTACATAGAAAAAATGTTAACATACATCTTGATCGATTTAAAAAGTACTAAATGAGAAAACCACTGAAATTGGTTATGGTTTGTTTAAATAATTATAATTACTTAGAACTGCAGCATCAACATCTAAAGTATATTTTATACCGTCAGTTAACACTGCCTAAATGAAATATTTCATCTCTATTTTTTCTTTACAAATAGGATTGGCATGATTGTAGGCAGTGGAAACCCAGGTTATGTTTTACAATATTTTTACATTAATTTGTTATATAATTGAATAAACTTTTGCAAAACAACCGCCAAGGTTATTTGTGTAGGTAAAATATAACCTGTACAAATTTCCTTAGTTAATGGCAGAATTGTATCAATTTTATGCTTCGTCTTCTAAGTCCTTGCTATCATCTCGATCTATATCAACAATATCTCCGTCGGGATCGTGTATTTTCTCTGTAACTATAGTAGTTTCTATTTCCTCCCGAACGGTTCCATCACTTTTGACAAATCGTTTAATTTTTGATGTCTTGGTTTCCCTTTCGAAGTATCCTACTGAACCCTCTGCCTTCATATTGTTTTTCCCAACATCCGATTCGCTCTTACAATAATCTTGAATGTCGTCTTTCACAATATGATCTTTCTGAATACCAAAATTCTCAATAGTATTGTTTACAACAGTATCTTTCCCAATAATATCTTTCTCAAGCATATCATTGTCAATATTGTCTTTCTCAACATTGTCTCTCTCAATATTATCTTCCTCGATATTACCTTTCTCAGCGTCACATTTACTATCTTCTTTATTTTCTTCGTCACTTTGTTCGCAACTACATGGTTCACATTTTTCCTCACACTGACTCGTTTGCCCGTTTTCACTTAGTTCGGTAACCTTTTTTAGATTCTCACTCAATTCTACACAGGCGCTTATAAATTTATCAATATCTTTTGATATACAATGTGACGAAAAGGACTTAGCCACGTCTTTGGTTTGATCAATTTTTTCCAACAACGATGTTAATATATGCTTATTTCGGTCGTTTCCCGACATATCTGCAGTGCCCGTTGCTACAAGTGTAGTAATAGGTAATAGTACGGGAACCTGGTGGTATTGTACGTAACAAATTTTAGTTTGGTGCAAAATATTTGAAAAGTATTCTGCTAACTTAACGTAATTCTCAAGAACACTGAATCTTCCTGAACTATGCTCATTCCCATTGTTACAGATACTAATATTATCCGCTAAATTAAGTACAATATTCTTAATTTCCTCGGTCAAGTTGTTTTCAAGATGTAAGCATATTAGAGAAATTATTTTGTTTAAATGTATATCGCAATTTACAGTCTTATTCTCTTCTTCATTACTTATTGATTTTAAACGTAGGCGACTGCCCAATTTAATTTCAGTGAAATAATTTTGTAATAATAACAGAATTTTGAAAATATCACAATGAAATATTTCTTTGCCATAATTCGATAGTTTACTCAAATCTGATGAATTCTCGTTGCTTGAAATTTTTTTCAATGCACAAAAAATTAAATTCGATAATACTTTTTTTGTCTCTTCATTTAAATTCAAAAGACTCAATGATTCGAGATTCTGATTAATAATTATATTGTAGTATAGTTTGACATCTCTTAGAAATGATTTTGTACATCTGTGGGTTTTGGAAAATTCTCTTAAATTATTCCTTAGCAATATATTAAGATCGTTATAGGTTTGTTTTTCATTAAGTGAAGAAGCTATATAGGAAAAACGTGCCATCCGGGTGATAATTATCTCGATATTTTCCCTCTGCCTGCGGACAATTACTTAGCTTAATATGGTGTAAGAAGATACCAAGTTTTGCTTACTCAAATTACTTCTAAGGACTACGCGAAAAATATTTAGAAGATAAAAAAAATTTTGAAACGTTATTTTGGTCATTGTTATTATCAGTACTACTCAGAAAAGTGTAAATTTTCATATTCTATCTAATTTTTTATATTGTATAAAGTCTTAATTAATTTAAATATGAAAATGTCAATTCTTGATAATTTTAAATTTTACGTTATCTTAACTACAAAATGTTTGTAAAAATTTACTTTAAATCGTTTTCAAGTTAATAGTGAAAGAATATGTTCTATTGATTTTATTTTTTGTATAGATTTTCAATCAGTTACTAAAGCCCTCCATATCTTCCACAGTCACATTCTTTTCATACAACTGATACTTTTCATAGAGTTCTTCAATATCTTGAACCTTAAATACATCGCTTGATAATTCTTTACAAATTGGACAGTTCGTACAAAAATATTTAGATTTCAAATATTCCATATCTAAATCCAAACCAGATTCAGTTAAATCGTTATTTAAAAGCAAACTGTCACAAAGAATAACACTTAATTTTTTTCCTAATTCAACTCCTTTTGTTTGTTGAATTTCATAAGGTATATTGCAATTTTTAAATTTCATCATTTGTATTCTGGTTTCTCGCGAAGGTGTTGATTTAGAAGAAGATGTGGATGGTTGATACAACATCCTATCGTTTGACGAACTAATATTAGATACATTCTCAATAACTTTAGTTTCCTTTTGTATCTTTATGGTTTTCTTCACTTCTCTGTATGTGCCATCTTTATTTCTGATCCTCACTATTTTAGTGATTTCCTTAATTTCTACTTCAATTGGATCCATAGTTTCCTGTATCTCGAGAGGCAAAGCTATTTGTGTATCATTTTTTTCTGCTGGCTCATCTGTTTTGGCATCATTGTTGTAATCCAATTCATTCAAATTCGGTTCTGATTTCATACTATCGTTTAATTTACTCTTTAGCTCTTCGCCTAAGTTTATAAAATCCTTGATATCGCCCTCGGAAAACTTTTTATCGTCAATACCATTGACTAATTCTAATATTTCCTTAACATGATCATTCATGGCGAGGTGCATCGGCTTCTTTTCATCGTCTTCACAAATCAACGAACAATCTTTCTCGCATTGCGCGTCTTTTTCTCCTTTCCCCTTAACTGATAGAATCATCTTTCGTCTATAAAATTCGTCTCTGGCCAATTCTTCTAGTGCGTCAATAATGTAAGCACATGTAGCTCTACATTTTGGTACAACAACTTTTCCTAAAACGTTCATTTTCCTGCGGCAAACAACTTTATTTGAGGACAATATCCATCTTGAGACTACAAAATATCTTCTCCCTCCATAAGGACTGCACGGGCTAAAATAAGTTGACAGAACATTTTCAATTATTTTCTTTAAGGTTTTGTAGAATTTGGTTTTTGATTTTGCAGAGTACAGTAATTAGAAAAATCTTAAAATCAAAAACCCAGTGAGTTTTATATTGCTATGACGTTACAGCGCGGCGGTGTCAATAAAACTAAAGAACTATAAACTTGAAACATGCTGTACTTATAAAAATCATAATTTTTACAATAATAAGTATATCGCTGCCTTATTTTACCCTATCTTTGACTTGATAATGTCTTATAAATGAATGAATGATGAACGCCGGCTGCGCCCACGAAAATGCATGACTCATTGTCACGTTCCACCTGAGACAAGCGTGCGAGCGAGAGAGATACAAGCACAAATAGAGAAACTCGATAAACCTAAACGTTATGACGTTATCAAGTAAAATTACCGTTCATAAACCGACGGTCAACCAATTTTTACAATCCTTATAACTATGAAAATATAATCAACAACCAAAATCATCGAAATATTTAAATATATGATAAAAATAAGTTCCCGCCCAGTCCTTAGAGGGGAAGGGTAATATCGGCAGCGTTGGGACAAAAATACTATCTAACTACATGAGAAAACTGTAACTTGAATAGAAAACTTAATGCAGTGCAAAATGATTAACGTTCCAAATAACAATTGGAATCAAATTGTTAATTACTTTTCCACTAAGCGTGTCACAAACGACTGGCAGACCTCAACTTCATGTTCTACTAGTCGTAGTAATAATAATAAGATAACTAAGGTTCTCTGTTAACATGAAGCTATCAACGTCTTGTACGTCTTAAGCTCTTGGTACACAAAGCAACGTAAATCTTCGAAACCCTGCGATGTTAGTCGCCAAGCGACATACGTAATGCATCGTTGGTACACGACACATCGCCGAAGTTCTTTCGTCGCCAAAGCCAGTCGCTTGCTACCTTAATACTTTGTAAATTCGTGTCAGTCATATTTACTATGAAACTATGACTATTGTCGACTAAAGATTCAATATTGTGTGCATAAAACCCTAAACGATAGTCGCGTCGCAGATATACGAAACTAGTTTAAAAGATTTACATTTCCTTGTGTACAACGAGCCTTAGCGAATTAGATGGAACAAACTACAATATTTCGTAAAGAAATGTATTACTCACTTGTTGGCGGATTTTTGCATTTCTTCGACCAATTTAAAGTTCTTACGAAGCTCCACCATTAATAAAATACGTTTTAATAAGTCAAGCCATGCTTTTTTCGCATCTAAAATCATCTGACCTCCCTTTCCTATTCCGAGATGCTCGTATGGATGAGTGTTATTCTAGAAATAGTTTAAATAATCATTTATTAGTCATCGTACAGATAGCTACTTTAAATCACTTAATTTTAATATCACTTTATCTATACTAATATAATAAAGCGTAAACACACACTACTTTGTGGCGTAGGATGTCAGCAATCACAGCATGTTTTTGAATAATTATTTCTTTAATAAAAGCCCTACACTCACGACACGTTTTAGGCTATATATTTTGACGCCATTAAACTTAGGGGATAAATGAATTGCAAAAAAATCTTCATAAGGGAAAGAGACCATAAACTACAATAAGGAAGCAAGGTTATTATGGTAACGGTAATTTTGACATTTGCAATTGAGAATTTGACAAATGTAAACAATAAAGTAACGTTTTCATAATTTCAAGCGGATAAAGCCGTACGGAAACAGCTAGTTTATTAATAAATAGCACCGGCAAGAAGCTGTATCATTTAGATTAGAAGTATTTAAAACAAAATTATGCGCCGGTTATAAACGCCATCAACAAAAAATTGGTATGGACAGGTTGGTTCAATACCACGACCACATAGAATACAGGCGTAAAGTCGAAGCAATTCTGCGTTCGTCTGATGAGTGACTGCTGGCCTAATTTGAATCCTCTTATCCTTGCTGCCCTTTTCTTATAAGGAGAGGATTTGAAACGGAAGTGGTTTTGATGGGACATAGATATAGGAAAAATCTTTTTGTGCTTCCCTTCCTTAATCTTTATAAGCAACGCATGCTTTTGTTTTATCTACAGCGTTCGCTTCGCTTTGTTTGTTACATTAATCTTAAGCATTAATTTAGAAGGTAAACGCAAAATTTAAAACTTACTTCAATTATTTCGTACTTTATTATTTTCACTCCTGATGCGGTTTTTGTCGATGACGTCACACATATTTCAGGCTGAAAAGAATTGCACCAGTATTTGATTGAACAAACTAGAAAATATTGAGTTAAATATCTATACATCCATCCAAGCGTTATGATTTAAATTTAAAACAAATATCGTCATCGCCTCCGTGGCGCAATTGGTTAGCGCGTTCGGCTGTTAACCGAAAGGTTGGTGGTTCAAGCCCACCCGGGGGCGAAATAACTTTTGGTAAATTTAGAAATTATAATTTTACAATAATTAAAAAGCGAACAAGAAAATACTGAAGAATCTTGTTTATAATTTCCATTGTCGTATAAGGATAAAAATATACCTGGTTGGGACATCCTTCAATCACCATTTCGTTCAGACTGGGGTTAAAATATCGACATCTTGCCAGCATGATGAAAGCATCGCACATATCTTCTGTGAAGCCTTTATACACACTATAGGAAAAGTTGAGACATCAACAAAAAATTCAAACAATTGCGATCCATCATAAAGTAAAAAAAACACTGTAATAATGACAACAAATATGGAACAAATGCGGCTTGCGGACGGACAGACAGACAGAGAGACAGACAAGATTTTCGTTATCTGCAACGCAAATACATCATCTTCCCGAAATCTGGAATTTTTCTTTTGATTTTACAAACGGACACCCCAATTTTATCATATGTATAGATGAATATAATGCAGCATGTAAATGTATACATCTAGAAGACGCCGCCAGGAGCATGCTAAATAAAATTCCCCGTTTACCTACCCCTATTGTACATACCTATCAATCTGTAGCGCGATGTTCCTCAGCTCAGTCATGGCGGCGACAGCGGTCCATTTCATGAGCTTCTTGCCGAGGTTGGCGAGGTGCAGCCGGTTCCGCATCTGCTGCAGCGCGACCAGCGACGGCATGCAAGGGTACCGCGTAACACCGAAAGTATTATCTTCCTCCTCTGTAAATCCAAAGACATATATTAATAGACAGGCCTAATTTTAGACCCTTTTCCTTTCCACCCTTTTCTTGATAGGATGGGAAGGATAAGTGGATTTGACAGCGGACGAGACGCATAGGAAAGTAAAATATAAGAGTAGGCTTCGAGACCCTCAGCGGGGACGTATGGTGAGCTGGTGATGATAATGATGCTAGTAGAGCTGAACAGCACTGTGCTACTTAATAGTAACCAGTAGTGTATAAAATTAGTTACACTTGATGTAGTCAATTGTTTTATGTTTTTTATAGCTCTACTCTTTTACTCTGTGGCAATGCAAACATTTCGAGACATTCTAGTTCTGCTGTTTTCTACTCTGTGTCAATAATATTGAACATTGGAGACATTTGATTCTCATATGTCGTGATAACTCAGTCGGGAGACAGGCTGCCTCTCATGCATAAGGATTTCTGTTTAATCCTCCATCTATATTTGAATTACAAATGTTTGAATTTATGTATAGAATTTATCATGAGGAACTACGCGTATGAAAGTACGAACTATATATCTTGTAATGTTTTCTTGATTATAATCTGTACTAATATTATAAAGAGGAAAGATTAGAAATTTTGTATATATTGAAATAACTAAAAAACTACTGGACCGATTTCAAAAATTCTTTCACCATTAAATAGCTACGTTAACAGTGTTTAACATAGGCTGTGTTTTTACCATTTTTATAATTTCACGCATACAAAGTCGCGAGCAACAGTTAGTCTACGATAACTTGTAAATGGGAAGTAAATATGGTATTATTTGGAATACTTGCAGTTGACATGCGTGCTTAGATATATGGATTCATAAAAAGCAAATAGTTTGGCATAACCGCATCAAATGGAAATTGTAATATCTTGGTACTAATTACGGATGGGAGGTACATGCCTGATTTACATTATGCTAGTAAAGTAAACCAGTAGCTCAAAATAAGCACTGTCATGTAAACACTGACGCCAGTGGATCTATACTGACCGCATGACGTCACACGTCAGCACAATCATACTTCATACTTCATACTAATATTATAAATGTGAAAGTTTAGATGGATGTTTGTTAGAGTTTGTAGCCTAAACGGCTGAACGGATCCCGATGAAATTTGGTATAGATGTAGAGGATAGTCTGGAAGAACACATAGGCTACTTGGTTTTGTTGTTTTTATTACCACGCGGACGGTGTCGCGGGCGAAATCTAGTTTCTAATAAATTACTAAGCTTACCATCATCGTCTTTGAACATTTTGGATTAATATAACAGCTTCAAATACTTGTTATTGTTTTGTTTTTAAAATGCGTTTAATGATATTCAATCTTGCGTATTATTCTTCTGTCACTTAAGAAAAAAACTTATGAAATAATGAAGTTACACTTTATATTTTAATGAATATTTTTAGGTTATTTTTGGCATAGTTAAAGGCATTTTCATATTGATGTTCTTTTCTTGGGTATTTTCACTATATCATTGTTATTTCATTAACTATACAATTATAAATTAAACTACATTTTGTAATTTTGATTGCCAAATAAATGATTTATTGAATGACAGTTTTATTCTTCTAGCAGTAGACATGTTTTTAAATATTTTTAAAAGAGTTTACTAATGTGTTTAGTTTTGATGTATGCGTTCTCTTTGGTGTGCGCGCACATCTTTGACTAACTATCGCACAACTGTTTAGTCCCGCTTTAATTCCTATGAGCTTATACGGAGGTACACTACTCGATGTTTAGTTGTGCAACTAAACAATTGAATGGCCTGCGAAACATTCGACAAATGCACAACAGTTGTACGATAGGTTAGACAAAGGCGCCTGCACATAAAATTATATGCAGTTTGTATGTAAAATTATGTAAGGGGAATCATTCGCTATTAATAAACGTTACTATTTAATGAATCAAGGTAAAAACACTTAACAATATAAGTGACTAGCTTTCGCCCGCGACTTCGTCCGCGTGGTATTTAAAAAAACAAAAGTGAGTACTCTATGTGTTCTTCCTGACTATCCTAGTCTATGCCAAATTTCATCGATATTCGTTCAGCCGTTTAGGCTACAAACTATAACAAACATCCATCCATCTAAACTTTCGCATTTATAATATTAGTAAGATTAATAAAGATTTTAATTGATCTTTAATTTGCTTAACTTCTTGTTTAGATGCGTATTCTCAGGTAGCGTTAAGTTGACGTCTGAATCAATTAAATTTCCAATTTTGAGCAATTAACCTCGCCGGCGCGGCGCGGGAGCGGTAATTCCCCGTGAGAGCGCTGCGCCCACCAGCCTTACTTCTTAATAGGGATTAATTATTATTACAGGCCCTTGAGAAGTCTTGTGCTTATGTCAACTGTCAGTTTCCACTGTTATAAAACATATATTACAATATATCTATCCCTCTCGCTATCGATGAAAAATAAACTTTTTAATAAAAAACAAAACCGACTTCCAAACAAAATTCACTAAAAACAAAATCTTCTCAAAAAAACAGTACACTAAAAAGTAACGAAATAATTACTTGAAAATAGTAAACCTCCCTTATTGTAGCTGTAATGTCTATATTGTACAATTATTATTACTTTGAAGTCGGTGTCAGTCATTACTAAAAACGTTACTATACTTTCAATTGTCAATTGTTATGGTAAAAATGTATGTGTGATGTGTGTGTGTGATGTGTGGATGTGTGATGTGTGATGTGTGATGTGTGATGGTGACGTTTGACGTTTGATGTGTGATGTGTGACGTGTGACGTGTGACGTGTGACGTGTGACGTGTGATGTGTGATGTGTGATGTGTGATGTGTGATGTGTGACGTGTGACGTGTGACGTGTGACGTGTGATGTGTGATGTGTGATGTGTGATGTGTGACGTGTGACGTGTGATGTGTGATGTGTGATGGGTGACGTTTGACGTTTGACGTTTGACGTTTGATGTGTCATGTGTGATGTGTGATGTGTGATGTGTGATGTGTGATGTGTGATGTGTCATGTGTCCATGTGTCATGTGTGATGTGGATGTGTGATGTGTGATGTGGATGTGTGATGTTGATGTGTGAGGTGTGATGTGTGATGTGTGTGATGTGTGAGGTGTGATGTGTGATGTTGATGTGTGATGTGTCATGTGTCCATGTGTCATGTGTGATGTGTGGATGTGTGATGTGTGGATGTGTGATGTGTGATGTGTGATGTGTGATGTTGATGTGTGATTGTGATGTGTGACGTTTGACGTTGATGTGTGATGTGGTGATGTGTGACGTTTGACGTTGATGTGTGATGTGGTGATGTGTGATGTGGTGATGTGTGATGGTGACGTTTGACGTTTTGACGTTTGACGTTTGACGTTTGATGTGTGATGTGTGATGTTGATGTGTCATGTGTGACGTGTGACGTGTGACGTGTGACGTGTGACGTTGATGTGTGATGTTGATGTGTGATGTGTGATGTGTGATGTGTGACGTGTGACGTGTGATGTGTGATGTGTGATGGGTGACGTTTGACGTTTGACGTTTGACGTTTGACGTTTGATGTGTCATGTGTCATGTGTGATGTGTGATGTGTGATGTGTGATGTGTGATGTGTGATGTGTGATGTGTCATGTGTGATGTGTGATGTGTGATGTTGATGTGTGATGTTGATGTGTGATGTGTGCTGTGTGATGTGTGATGGTGATGTGTGATGTGGATGTGTGATGTTGATGTGTGATGTGTGATGTGTGATGTGTGATGTGGTGATGTGTGATGTGTGACGTGTGATGGGTGACGTTTGCGTTTGACGTTTGACGTTTGCCGTTTGACGTTTGCCGTTTGACGTTTGACGTGTGACGTGTGGACGTGTGATGTGTGATGTGTATGTGTGATGTGTTGATGTGTGATTGTGATGTGTGATTGTGATGTGTCATGTGTGATGTTGTCATGTGTGACGTGTGATGGGTGACGTTTGACGTTTGATGTGTGATGTTGATGTGTGATGGTGATGTGTGATGTGTGATGTGTGAGTGTGATGGGTGACGTTTGAACGTTTGACGTTGACGTTTGACGTTTGATGTGTGATGTGTGATTGTGATGTGTGATGTGTCATGTGTCATGTGTGACATGTGATGTGTGATGTGTTATGTGTGATGTGTGAGTGTGATGTGTCATGTGTGATGTGTGAATGTGTGATGTGTGATGTGTGATGTGTGAGGGTGATGTGTGATGGTGATGTGTGATGTGTGATGTGTGATGTGTTGATGTGTGATGTGTGATGTGTGATGTGTCATGTGTCATGTGTCATGTGTCATGTGTGACATGTGATGTGTGATGTGTGATGTGTGACGTGTGACGTGTGATGGGTGACGTTTGACGTTTGACGTTTGACGTTTGACGTTTGACGTTTGACGTTTGACGTTTGACGTTTGACGTTTGACGTTTGACGTTTGATGTGTGATGTGTGGACGTGTGACGTGTGATGTGTGACGTGTGACGTTGACGTGTGACGTGTGACGTGTGATGTGTGATGTTTGACGTGTGATGTGTGATGTGTGATTGTGATGTGTGATGTGTGATGGTGATGTGTGATGTGTGATGTGTGATGTGTCCTGTGTCATGTGTCATGTGTCATGTGTGAGTGTGATGTGTGATGTGTGATGGTGTGATGTGTGAATGTGTGATGTGTGAGTGTGATGTGTCATGTGGTCATGTGTGATGTGTGAATGTGTGATGTTGATGTGTCATGTGTCATGTGTCATGTGTCATGTGTCATGTGTCATGTGTCATGTGTCATGTGTGACATGTGATGTGTGATGTGTGATGTGTGACGTGTGATGGTGACGTTGACGTTTGACTTTTGACGTTTGACGTTTGACGTTTGACGTTTGCGTTTGACGTTTGACGTTTGACGTTTGACCGTTTGACGTTTGACTTTTGACGTTTGACGTGTGATGGTGATGTGTGATGTGTGACGTGTGACGTGTGATGTGTGATGTGTGATGTGTGATGTGTGATGTGTGATGTGTGATGTGTGATGTGTGATGTGTGATGTGTCATGTGTGACGTGTGATGTGTGATGGGTGACGTTTGACGTTTGATGTGTGATGTGTGATGTGTGATGTGTGATGTGTGATGTGTGATGTGTGATGTGTGATGGGTGACGTTTGACGTTTGCGTTTGACGTTTGCGTTTGACGTTTGACGTTTGACTTTTGACGTTTGACGTTTGACGTTGACGTTTGACGTTTGACGTTTGATGTGTGATGTGTGATGTGTGTGATGTGGTCATGTGTGATGTGTGATGTGTGATGTGTGATGTGTCATGTGTGATGGTGTGATGTGTGATGTGGTGATGTGTGATGTGTGATGTGTGATTGTGTGATGTGTGATGTGTGATGTTGTGATGTGTGATGTGTGGATGTGTCATGTGTCATGTGTCCTGTGTCATGTGTGACATGTGATGTGTGATTGTGATGTGTGTGTGTGACGTGTGATGGGTGACGTTTTGACGTTTGACGTTTGACTTTTGACGTTTGACGTTTGACGTTTGACGTTGACGTTTGGACGTTTTGACGTTTGACGTTTGATGTGTGATGTGTGATGTGTTGATGTGTGATGTTGATGTGTGATTGTGATGTGTGATGTGTGATGTGTGGATGTGTGATGTTGATGTGTCATGTGTCCATGTGTGATGTGTGCTGTGTGATGTGTGATGGTGATGTGTGATGATGTGTGATGTGGTGATGTGTCATGTGTATGTGTGATGTGTCATGTGGTCATGTGTCATGTGTCCTGTGTCATGTGTGATGTGTGATGTGTGATGTGTGATGTGTGATGTGTGACGTGTGACGTGTGATGGGTGACGTTTAACGTTTGACGTTTGACGTTTGACTTTTGACGTTTGACGTTTGACGTTTGACGTTTGACGTTTGACGTTTGACGTTTGAGTTTGACGTTGACGTTTGACGTGTGATGTGTCATGTGTGACGTGTGATGGGTGACGTGTGACGTTTGACGTTGATGTGTGATGTGATGTGTGATTGTGATGTGTGATGTGTTATGTGTGATGTTGTGATGTGTGATGGTGTGATGTGTGATGTGTGATGTGTCATGTGTCATGTGTCATGTGTCATGTGTCATGTGTCATGTGTCATGTGTCATGTGTCATGTGTCATGTGTGACATGTGATGTGTGATGTGTGATGTGTGACGTGTGATGGGTGACGTTTGACGTTTGACGTTTGACGTTTGACGTTTGACGTTTGACGTTTGACGTTTGAACGTTTGACGTTGACGTTGACGTGTGATGTGTCATGTTGTCATGTGTGATGGGTGACGTTGACGTTTGACGTTTGATGTGTGATGTGTGATGGTGATGTGTGATGTGTGATGTGATGTGTGATTGTGATGTGTGATTGTGATGTGTTATGTGTGATGTGTGATGTGTCATGTGTGATGTGTCTGTGTCATGTGTGACGTGTGGACGTGTGATGTGTGATGTGTGTGTGTGATGTGTGACGTGTGATGGGTGACGTTTGACGTTTGACGTTTGACGTTTGACGTTTGACTTTTGACGTTTGACGTGTGATGTGTGTGTGTGACGTGTGGACGTGTGACGTGTGACGTGTGACGTTTGACGTGTGATGTGTGATGTGGATGTGTGATTGTGTGATGTGTGATGTGTGATGTGTGATGTTGATGTGTGATGTGGATGTGTGATGTGGATGTGTGATGTGTGACGTTTGACGTTTGGACGTTTTGACGTTTACGTTTGACGTTTGACGTTTGACGTTTGACGTTTGACGTTTGACGTTTGACGTTTGACGTTTGACGTTTGACGTTTGACGTTTGACGTGTGATGTGTGATGTGTGATGTGTGATGTGTGATGTGTGATGTGTGATGTGTGATGTGTGATGTGTGATGTGTGATGTGATGTGTGATGGTGTGATGTGTCATGTGTCTGTGTCATGTGTGATGTGGATGTGTGACGTTTGACTTTTGACGTTTGACGTTTGACGTGTGATGTGTGATGGTGTGATGTGTGATTGTGATGTGTGATGGTGACGTTTGACGTTTGAAGTTTGACGTTTGACGTGTGATGGTGACGTTTGACGTTTGACGTTTGACGGTTGACGTTTGACGTTTGACGTTGACGTTTGACGTTGACGTTGACGTTTGACGTGTGACGTGTGGACGTGTGATGTGTGATGTGTGTGATGTGTGTGTGTGATGTGTGATGTGTGGATGTGTGATTGTGATGTGTGATGTGGATGTGTGATGTGTCTGTGTGATGTGTCATGTGTGATGTGTGATGTGTGATGTGTTATGTGTGATGTGTGATGTGTGGATGTGTGACGTGTGATGGTGATGTGTGATGGTGATGTGTGACGTGTGATGGGTGACGTTTGACGTTTGACGTTTGACGTTTGAACGTTTGACGTTTGACGTTTGACGTTTGACGTGTGATGTGTGACGTTGACGTTTGACGTGTTGACGTTTGATGTGTGATGTTGATGTGTGACGTTTGACTTTTGACGTTTGACTTTTGACGTTTGACGTTTGACGTTTGACGTTGACGTTTGACGTTTGACGTTGACGTGTGATGTGTGGATGTGTGATGTGTTATGTGTGATGTGTGATGTGTGATGTGTGAGTGTGATGTGTGATGTGTTATGTGTGATGTGTGATGTGTCATGTGTCATTGTCATGTGTGATGTGTGATGTGTGAATGTGTGATGTGTTGATGTGTGATGTGTGATGTGTGATGTGTATGTGTGATGTGTGACGTGTGATGGTGACGTTTGACGTTTGACCGTTTGACGTTTGACGTGACGTTTGACGTTGATGTGTGATGTGTTGATGTGTGATTGTGATGTGTGATTGTGACGTGTGACGTGTGATGTGTGATGTTGATGTGTGATGGGTGACGTTTGACGTTTGACGTTGACGTTGACGTTTGATGTGTGATGTGGTGATGTGTGATGTGTGATGTGTGATGTGTGATGTGTGATGTGTGATGTTGATGTGTGATGTGTGATGTGTGATGTTGATGTGTGATTGTGATGTGTGATGTTGATGTGTGATGTGTGGATGTGTGATGTGGTGATGTGTGATTGTGATGTGTGAGGTGTGATGTGTGACGTGTGATGGGTGACGTTTGACGTTTGACGGTTGACGTTTGACCGTTTGACGTTTGGACGTTTTGACGTTTGACGTTTGACGTGTTGACGTTTGACGTTTTGACGTTTGACGTTTGACGTTGACGTTGACGTGTGATGTGTCATGTGTGACGTGTGACGTGTGACGTGTGATGTGTGATGGTGATGTGTGACGTGTGATGTGTGAATGTGTGATGTGTGTGTGTGATGTGTGATGTGTCATGTGTGACATGTGATGTGTGATTGTGATGTGTGATGGTGATGTGTGATGTGGTGATGTGTGAGTGTGATGTGTGACGTTTGACGTTTGATGTGTGATGTGTTGATGTGTGATGTGTGATGTTGATGTGTGATTGTGATGTGTGATGTTGTGATGTGTGATGTGTGATGTGTGATGTGTGATGGGTGACGTTTGACGTTTGACGTTTGACGTTTGACGTTTGACGTTTGACGTTTGACGTTTGACGTTTGACGTTTGACGTTTGACGTTTGACGTTTGACGTTTGACGTTTGATGTGTGATGTGTGATGTGTGATGTGTGACGTGTGACGTGTGACGTGTGATGTGTGATGTGTGACGTTTGACGTTTGACGTTTGACGTTTGATGTGTGATGTGTGATGTGTGATGTGTGATGTGTGATGTGTGATGTGTGATGTGTGATGTGTGATGTGTGATTGTGATGTGTGATGTGTGATGTGTGATGTGTGATGTGTGATGTGTGATGTGTGATGTGTGATGTGTGATGTGTGATGTGTGATGTGTGACGTGTGATGGGTGACGTTTGACGTTTGACGTTTGACGTTTGACGTTTGACGTGTGACGTGTGATGTGTGATGTGTGACGTGTGACGTGTGACGTGTGACGTGTGACGTGTGACGTGTGACGTGTGACGTGTGATGTGTGATGTGTGATGTGTGATGTGTGATGTGTGATGTGTGATGTGGGATGTGTGATGTGTGATGTGTGATGTGGGATGTGTGATGTGTGATGTGTGATGTGTCATCTGTGATGTGTGATGTGTGATGTGTGATGTGTGATGTGTGAGTGTGATGTGTGATGTGTGATGTGTGATGTGTGATGTGTGACGTGTGATGTGTGATGTGTGATGGGTGACGTTTGACTTTGACGTTGACGTTTGACGTTGACGTTGACGTTGACGTTTGACGTTTGACGTTTGACGTTTGATGTGTGATGTGTGATGTGTGATGTGTGATGTGTGATGTGTGATGTGTGATGTGTGATGTGTGATGTGTGTTGTTTTTTTGAGAAGATTTTGTTTTTAGTGTATTTTGTTTGGAAGTCGGTATTGTTTTTTATTAAAAAGTTTATTTATTTCTCGATTTTTAGTGAATCTAGACATCGCAGTATGATAATCACTAGCTTTCAAACAAATAATGAGTTATCTAAATCGATTATCTAAGAAATTAAGTAAAGAACTAATACATCGTTGCGATCATTCACTCATAATTCGGTACGGCCGCGCGCCGCTGTTGCCCGTGAGTTTTAATATTTTGATAACTTCTAGAATCTTCCACAGAATTACATACTGTAAAAGGCAATTATGATCTACATATAATACTCTATCGTGAAAACATATTTATTTGGATAAGGATTCATACCAAATAAGAATAAAAGCGTTTTAAATAAAGTCGATTGCACTTATTTGACGGTTTTCTCGAAACAAACGGTTATTGTGCGACAACCTTAAGAGATAGATATATGCTATCGCAGACTTTAATTCAGCTAATTGAATGACCTACAATTCTTTCATACATCATTTTTATGTAGGTAGTTTAGGCTACGTAAGCCAAGAAAGCAAAAAAGACACCAAATTTCGTCACGCAATTTTGAGCTAAACTATTTAACTACGCCGTAGTCTTTGACTCCAAAAATCAAACAAAAAAATGGGACCCACCTGCAAGCACTACCTCTCGGATAAAAAAAGAATTTTCAAAATCGGTCTACCAGGGGCGGAGTTATGCCGTGACGCACATAAAAAAAAACATACGGACGAATTGAGTACCTCCTTCTTTTGGGAAGTCGGTCAAAAAAGATGGATAGTTGTGGCCTATATCGCTGAATGGATATCGATAAAATTTGGCATAGATGTAGCGGATAGTCTGGAAGACACATAGTCTACTTGGTTTTGTTTTTTTTAATACCACGCGGACGGAGTCGCGGGCGAAAGCTAGTAAAAAATAAAGATCCTTAAAACCACATGTCAATATAACTAATTTCATTTAAATTAACTGCCAATAGGAGTCACTCGTATTTAAAAGTTTATCTTTTATTTTGTGACACTGTTTAGTTTATTTTATAACAAAAGGTGCAGCATATTATAATTTTGTAAAATATTTTATAACAAGGACATGAGGCACTTAACCTGACAACATAGTACCTTTCAAAGAAGTTGCCGATGAAAATATGTTGTTCCATATGTCTAGTCTATATATTTCTTAAAAGTCTTTAGTTACGTAACGCAAGCTGTAAGAGTTCAATGACCCCGCGAGCTTACACCCTCATAGACCTAGGGACGTCGTTCCCTTTCAATTAAGGACCCTGTTCTAGGATTATGCACGGCTTCCTGAATATCAATTAAACGTTCTAGGATAATTTTTATTTCACACCTCGTTTACTACCTGTCTCTTTCTAACATCTCATGCACGTGACACCCCTAGCTCTCGAGAAACAAAAAGAGCCTCTTAAAAACGACGTAACTGCAATAATAATAATAAATCCCTTCGTGTAGAATATAGCGACCAATTTACTCAGACCCGCGGCGTCTCTGCTCCCGCTTGCTGAATTATTCCAAATCAGAGGTCGTGAATGGTATATTAGGGTTGAACAGGAATGGTTCTTTTGTAAAGTACGTGTCAGAAGTCTACAATGCCTATTATGAACGTACAAAGACCTGCGGAACCCTCTTTCACACCTCTCAGCTCTTGATTCCGAATGTGGTTCGTTCGCGTAATGATTATTTCAATTTAAGATAAAGCAGATTATAGGTATTATTGGTTTTTAATATTAAAAAAAAAACAAAATTGAGTACCCTATGTCTATACCAAATTTCATTGAAATCCGTTCATCTGTTTAGGCTACAAACTCTAACAAACATCCATCCATCCATCACCACCACCATTAGTAAGATTAAAATAACATAATAACTAGCTTTCGCCCGCGACTCCGTCCGCGTGGAATTAAAAAAAAAATCATTTGATAGTGAGAATTCGATACGATTTTATTATCCACTATCTTTCGCCCTCAACTCCGTTCGCGTAGAATTAAAAAAAAAGTTAGTAGCCTATGTGTTCTTCCAGACTATCCTCTACATCTATACCAAATTTCATTGAAATCCGTTCAGCCGTTTAGGCTACAACTCTAACAAACATCCATCCATCCATCCTTCTACACTTCATATCAAATCTTTACCTCACAATTATTGTTACTGTGGATAAAAATTACATAAAGCTATTTTTAATGAACTAAAAAATCTTTGAATGTCAACAATTTTCGAATTTGGACTATACTTAAAAAGTTACTTATAGTGTATAATAAATGTTAGTAAATCTCCACTAAGCGGCTTCTTTAGTGATCACTTAACGACCCTTATTACAGTAAGAATCTTGCGACGTCGGTTCGATAGTTAAAACCTGATATAAAGGCACTTTTACATTCACACCTATCTCTGAGAACACGAGAAGTGTGGGACGCGAACGCCTTTACAATTAATTTGTATAACGAACCTACTGTTTTATAAAGAACTCTGAGAAAAAAAGATCTTAAGCTTTAACTCGCCGGCTACGGGATGATTGAATTAAAATTCTTAATAACATCCACCTGGGGAACATACGTATGAACTGATCTATAGCATTACTAGCTTTCGCCCGCGACTCCGTCCGCGTGGAATTAAAAAAAAACAAAATTGAGTACCCTATGTGTTCTTCCAGACTATCCTCTACATCTATACCAAATTTAATCGAAATCCGTTCATCTGTTTAGGCTACAAACTCTAACAAACATTCATCCATCCTTCTACACTTTCACATTTATAATATTAGTATGATATATTAGTACACGAATCAAAACTTTACCTCACAATTATTGTTACTGTGGATAAAAATTACATAAAGCTATTTTTAATGAACTAAAAAATCTTTGAATGTCAACAATGCTCGAATTTGGACTATACTTAAAGAGTTACTTATAGTGTATAATAAATGTTAGTAAATCTCCACTAAGCGGCTTCTTTAGTGATCACTTAACGACCCTTATTACAGTAAGAATCTTGCGACGTCGGGTCGATAGTTAAAACCTGATATAAAGGCACTTTTACATTCACACCTATCTCTGAGAACACGAGAAGTGTGGGACGCGAACGCCTTTACAATTAATTTGTATAACGAACCTACTGTTTTATAAAGAACTCTGAGAAAGCTTTAACTCACCGGCTACGGGATGATTGAATTAAAATTCTTAATAACATCCACCTGGGGAACATACGTATGAACTGATCTATAGCATTACTAGCTTTCGCCCGCGACTCCGTCCGCGTGGAATTAAAAAAAAAACAAAATTGAGTACCCTATGTGTTCTTCCAGACTATCCTCTACGTCTATACCAAATTTCATTGAAATCCGTTCAGCCGTTTAGGCTACAAACTCCAACAAACATCCATCCATCCATCACCACCACCATTAGTAAGATTAAAATAACATAATAACTAGCTTTCGCCCGCGACTTCTTTCTAAAAAATAAACAATCAACTTGCCCTTATCCCTTATGGAGGGTCGGCACAGTATGTGCTTCTCTTCCATACATTTCTATCAGTCGTCATATCTGAATCCACTCCCTTCTTAAGCATATCCTCTTTCACACAATCCATCCATACTTTCTTCGGTCTTCCTCTTCCTTTGTAGCCATCCACATTCATTCTTAACACTTTCTGGTTTATGTCTCCTTCGTCTCGTCGCATAACATGTCCATACCACGCTAACCTTTTGCTTCTCAATTTCTCCACCACTGGCGCTACTTTCAAACTTCCTCTAATACACACATTCTTAACTTTATCCATTCTTGTCCTACCACACATCCATCTTAACATACGCAACTAAGCCACATGCAATCTCCTTTCATCCGCAACTTTGATGGCCCGCGAATTCTTTCTCGTAGAATAAAAAAACAAAAGTAAGTAGCATATTTGTTCTTCCAGACTATGTTCTACATCTATGCCAAATTTCATCAAGATTCATTAAGCAGTTTAGGCTACAAACAAACATCCATCCAACTAAACTTTCGCATTTAAAAGTTAGTTTAGGATGATACTAAGCAAGATTAAAAATTTTACTGAGTATCGTTATTTCTTTATTAAATATACCAATATATTTATGGACGTAGCCAGTCGATGATCTAGGCCAGGTCTAAGGTGCCCTCCTAGTAGCTTAGATCTTACTTCGAACAAAATGGATTTATTTGAAGTGTTTTTTTATCGATTTTTTATTTTTCATTCGGTAAGGGGGATACCTTGCATTCTGCCAGTCCCTCCCAACGCCTATAAATGCATTCATCGGAACATTAATTCAAAATCAGAGTTATCATTTGTTTCCAACCGTCATTAAATCAAACCCAAAACAAACCATTTCGTTAGCCCTCCTGAGCCAGACATAGGTCTTGTTACAGCTTGGAATACGGCTATTATTGTACTACGGTTTGGCCATAATTGTCTGTGATACCTGATTATACGATAGTAACCAAATACTATGAATATCCTACGTAATAGAATAGACATTTAGAGCGGGCGCAAACCTTGAACTAAGCTATCGCACAACTGTTGCGCGATTGTCGATTGTTTCGCAGTCAATTCAACTGTTTAGTTACACAACTAAAAATCGAGTAGTGTGAGGTACACTCACACTTATAAGCTCATAGGAATCAGCGCGAGACTAAACAGTTGTGCAATAGTTTAGTTAAAGGTGTCTGCCCGCTCTTAGTATGTTCTACATTTGTGACAAATTTAATCAAGACCCGGCTGTTTTTGAACATCTATCCAAACATTCGCATTTATAATATTACCAGGTATAAAAAATATCATAAACATGGAAATTGTGGAGAAATAAAATGCAATTTAACTTTTATCTCCCGTAATTCATAAAACCAATCGTCATAAAAATACGATGAATAAAAAAAACAAAAAAAAAATAGATAGCGGCAGCATAAAAATAGATTAGACGCGTACACAAAAGTGACACTTAGTTTTTTACGCAGTGGCAAATGGAAATTTTACAACCGCGCCACTATCACGGCTTAAGGGTCAGTTTCATTGAATTGATAAAATTCGAAAAAATATTCAAATCAAACAAATGCTGGCTGAAAAAAAAAATATCTTTTTGGAATTCCTCTTTTAAACATCTTGCATGTTCTGAGACTATTGTTTTTAATACTTACAAAATAAATTAATGAGCGAAAGCGATTTCTTATAAATACCAAGAAAACGAACTAATTAATATTAATTGGTATTGGATTCTACTAGAAATACAACAGTAAAAAATAAAAATTCTATACCTTGAAAATAGTTTATTGGGTATATTTATGCATTTTATTGAAAAAAACTAACTAATTTAAAATTAAGCATAGTTTACATTTAATTTATTTTTTAAACAAGAATTTCTTTTACTGTAATAAATCGCAGTGCAATCGTAGTTTATATATAAAATAAAAGCCGGCCATTTTAAAGTTGCACCGCTACGCAGCTGACGTCAAATGCATTCCCTATTCTCTATATGAACGGCCGATCGGTGGAAATTTTTCATTAAAATAAAACATTAAAGGCTACCACTGTCGACGTACTCGCTTCAGGACCACATTGTGGCTAAAGGTTGGAGTACATTGTGGCAGAAAAGTACGACCACGTTGTAGCTAAAATCTATTTGTCTACGTGTATATCTATACTAATATTATAAAGAGGAAAGATTTGTATTTTTGTATGTATTGAAATAACTCAAAAAGTACTGGGCCGATTTTGAAAATTCTTTCACCGTTAGAAAGGTAATTTAACTGTGAGTAACATAGGCTATATTTTTTAATTTCACGCGGGTGAAGTCGCGAGTAACAGCTAGTTCTTTATAAAATGTGTTTAGGTCATTATTATAAAATACATACTTGATTTGAAGTTACATGTTTTCCTCTTACGTGTAATTGGATTTATAAAACGATCTAAATTAGTTAAGATTTTTAGGTTATTTTTTTAATTATAGATACTTCAAATGCGTTCATTTTTTAA
The DNA here is from genome assembly GCA_029286645.1 of Papilio protenor. NCBI lineage: Eukaryota > Metazoa > Arthropoda > Insecta > Lepidoptera > Papilionidae > Papilio > Papilio protenor. The sequence continues at coordinate 2,124,279 of JAGSMZ010000014.1, read as the reverse complement.
TTTGGAATTAAAAACAATTGAATCGTAAATGTTTTACAGCTTTTGTCGAATTGGAAGTAAATAAAACAATTTCTGAAGTAAAATATTTTAAGCGCTTGAAGCACTGGCGTTTTTTTAACGCGCGGAGTTGCATTTTGAGCGTTATGCTAATGGCACAAGAACGATTTTAAAATGTTCGTATTAGCGAGAGCTTAAAAAAACGCCAATATGTCTCCATATTTAAAGTTAAATTAAGTTAAACCTTAAAAATAAGACTTTTAAAGATTAGACTTTTTGTGTTATACTTTATGCAACGTATTATATTTCTATTTAGATTTATTATTACAGGTTTTCGTTCTTTTTAATCTTACTAACATTATAAATGCGAAAGTTTAGATGGATGGATGTTTGTTAGAGTTTGCTGCCTAAACGGCTGAACGGAACTCAATGACATTTGGTATAGATATAGAGGATAGTCTGGAAGAACACATTGTTTACTTACTTTTGATGTTTTTAATTACACGCGGTCGGAATCGCCGGCGAAAGCTAGTACATATTTATAATGTAAGCATTGAATGATAATTCTATGGGAAGATATTTATTATATTTAAATACGTTACAATTACAGTATTTTATTCATAAATTTTAATAGCTCCAGGCGTTATAAAAGGAAATGAAGTTTTTCCACGTTCCCTGAGCATACTTAACACATTTAGAATTTAGAAAAGTGCTGGCTGTAACGTTTCTTATACGTTTACATCCTGGCATAAAAGAGAGCCATTGAAAATAATTTACACGTTATAAAAATATTACAAAACTTTCTTCCTACGCACAACCATAGACAAGATGGCGCTTGCTAACACTTGACATATTTTTGCTCAGATCAAAGAGCTAGGCTTTCTTTACATAAGGGGACTAGGGCTCCCCTCGCCTAGCCTAGGTAATACCTAGGTACCAAGTATGTGGTTCTAGGATATTTTATGTAGGGGGCGACATGATATAAAGCAACTTATGCGAGAAAGGGGGATAATATATTCAACAAAGTTGCGAAGGGAAACGAACTCTGCGATGGAAAATTGCAACCAATGTTTCTATGCTTAGTTTAATGCTTTTAAAAACAAGTTCAAAATATCAATGAAAGTTACAGTAACTACACGTCTAGGAAAAAGTAGAAAACTGTTTAAATTATTAACTGCAAATAAAATCTTTCATGTCTCTATAAAAAAATACAAAAGCGCCAATATCCTAATAGTTTGGGGTACAGACAACAGATCTTGCGGTCGCGGGTTCGAATCCCGTCATTCAACTATTGTGAACCTACCTAGCACAAGCCTAGAGCTTAGTTGGAATGGTTAAAGGAAATATTAGTAAATTAAAAAATCTTTGTTTAAGTTTTTCTCCATGGTATGATTTAAAAAAGACAAAAGTGAATACCCTATGAGTTCTTCCAGACTATCCTCTACATTTATGTCAAATTTCATCGAGATTCGGAAACCAGTTTAGACTACAAAAACTAACAAACATCCATCTAAACTTTCCCATCTATAATATTAGTTTGTATACATTTATTAAATGTTTTACGGACAATATGACAGTTAGACACTTGTCCTAGCACCCCATCTCTTTTTAATAACGCTGTCGTGCGTGTCGCTTCAGGCGTTGTGAAATTGAAATGAAGTCAACAATGTCACTTCTGCATAGACTGTTGACATACACTGACCATTGGTTTATGCTATCCTGGTACCTATTTATTTACAATACTTGATGTTAAAATAGAACTTAATATTTCATTAACTGTCATACTTAAAGACGATTGGTAGCTAAGGCAGACCCTTTGATGTATATCAATATATATTTGTTACTAGCTGTTCGCGTGCGCATTCATCCGCGTGGAATTATAAAAACTTTATTTTATTGTTTAAATTTGTCAAATTATCAATAGCAAATGTCAAAATGACATGACATGACAAACCTTAGCAATCTTTCTTTCTTGATGTTGGCAGCAACTTATGGTCTCTTTCCCACATTAGAGTTTTTATCCAAATATTTACCCCCTAAATTTAATGGCGTGAAAATATATAGCCTAAAGCATGACGTAAGTGTAGGGCTTTTTATTACATAAAGAATTATTCAAAAATATGCTGTAATTGCTGACATCTTAGGCAACAAAGAAGTGTGTGTTTACGCTTTATTATTATAGTGTAGAAGTATAGATAGTATAGAAGTATAGATAGTATAGAAGTATAGATAGTATAGAAGTATAGATAGTATAGAAGTATAGACTAAATCATAGACTTTAATAGCAGCGTGATAAAACCTCGACTCATAATAGATTTCAGTACTTTTAAACATGGCCGCTTTAGAGATTTACATTGAATTCAACCTCCATTTTCTCATAATAAATATTACAAAGTACAGGCATTACTCAACAAATACACATTCTTTACAAGCGGTTCTAAAAATTCAAAGAACTGTAATAAAGGTTTCACAGATGCGTTTCTCTCTCAATATTTTCACCATTCTTTCATTTTTCATCTGAAAGAGGCCTTTAGTGCGTGAAATAGGCCTAACATAAAACCATTTTAACACAGTATATTTGAATAAAACAGACGGCAAAGTTACTTTTGCTACAGTATTTTGAATAGAATTTCAAGTCTCTACTCATATATTTTATTTACTGTAACGATGAACTATGAATAGGCAAAGTGCTTAAAATATAAATTTAACATCAATCTTTTATAAATAGTGCATATTTAGTCGACTTTCACGGTTTTAATTTATATAAAAAAAAACATCCTGAACAGTCAAAAACGTGAGATCGTATGTTCAAGGAGTTTTTACATGTTTTTAGGTCTCAAGCAATTAGAAAAAAGGAAGAATTTAAATTATTTGAAATTAGAACACATTGTCAATGTCATCGTCTTTTCGATGTCTTTTTCTCTACATATTTTACCAATACACATGTCTCCATGAAAAATAGTTTTATTTCAATCTTTTACGCTTTACATTTTGGTCCTTCGAGCCGGATAGTCCTTCGGTACAAAATTAAACATGATTAATTTTAATTAACTACTAGCTTCGCGTGGAATTAAAATAAAGTAAAAAATATAGTATATGTTACTCAGTGATAATATATCTTTAGAATGGTGAAGGAATTTTTGCAATCGGTCCAGTAGTTTTTGAGTTCATTCGTTACATACATAAAATCTTATCTCTTTATAATATTAGTATAGAAAAAGCTATATTAACAGCTAAGATAATACAAGAACTGAAATAGAATTGACTACTAAAAACGACACTTTAACATAAATGAAATCGCCATTAACTACTATATATTTTGGAGAGGTATTGTAATTGTGTAATTTAATTTTTTATGTGTAAAAAATGAAATTAATTAAAAACCCCGTAATGGTGAAAGTGGGCGGTGCCACGTCCTTCTAGCCCTCGGTAGCACATAACAGGCTTCGTTATGTATTACGAAGTTATCTGACCGCAGTTATATACCTTAGCTGTAGGGGAAGTTTACTAGGAAGTTAGCTCGACGTTGACACGTGATTTCCTATTTATTGTCAACCCTGCTCCTAACAGATACATGTTCTAAAAACATAATATGCATTGTTATATATTTGCATATATTTGACTAAACTGTCGCGCTTTGATTCCTATGAGCTTATATGGAGGTGCACACACTACTCGATTTTTAGTTGAACAACTAAACAGTTGAATTGGCTGCGAAACAATCGACAATCGCATAACAGTTGTGCGATTGTTTAGTCAAAGGTGTGCACCTGCTCTAAATGTAATTTCACTTTTTACAGGCAAAAAAACATTACTACACTATGCAGTGAACGATACGCATCTCATAAACTATTTAAAAATAAAATGTGAAAAACTAAAAAAAAAAGTTTAAAACGTGCGTAAATTAAAAAAGCATAAAACCTCCATGCTTTAGAGCACTGGCTGGAAAGATCAAATGGAAAAAGAAAACAAAAGGGTATCGCTGGTTGGTATTGGAAAGCGTGAAATGGCGTCAAACGCATCAGATGAGTGGTAGGAAGCAGGCGTTAGTGGGACACGGCGGAGGCCCAGATACCAGCATTATGCGAGCCGGCGCCCCGCTAAACACCTATTACTGGCGCACGCAGGCCCTCCACAGGGCGAAGACCCCACTTGCCTAGCATAGACTTACAGACATATAGACAGGACAATAATTCATTAAATATTTAAATATAAAACAACATACAGAATTACTAACATCCCTTGTATTTAAAATTAGATCGTTAATACGGCTGTAACGGTCACTTTATAATAGACTAGCTGTTGCTCGCAACTTCGTCCGCGTGAAATTAAAAAAATGGTTTTTGATATCGGCCCAGTAGTTTTTACGTGAAACAATTCAATAATACAAATCTTTCCTCTTTATAGTATTAGTATAGAAAAATATATTTCTAGCCATCTTATAATGGTTACTTAAACATTGTATTTTTCTCATATTAAATCACTCACACTAAGTGACTTAACATGTAATATTTCTAAATGTGGTAGAAATTAAAATCATCAAAACAAATTGTTTTAATACCAAAAATAAACGCTTTAAAATTCTATAAATTTTTTTTTCAATCGAATCTAAATTACGAAATGAAGTATTTCCAATAAACAATTAAGCTTACATCGAACCATAAAGTTGTTCAATTAATCTTATTGACATAAAACGGACCGATCTCAATTTCAAGTCATGATATCGAGCAATCTCGATGTTTACTAATTGTGTTTGTGCTTCAAGGTATTGACGTTTCAATTTATGATTTAGGGCAGCTGGTTTACGATGAAAGGGTTTAATGGTATATTTAAATGACAATTATTGCCAACTAGCTGTTCCCTTGCGACTTCATCCGCATAAAATTATGAAAATTTTATTTTATTGTTTACATGTGTCAAGTTATCAATAGCAAATGTCAAAATGCCATGACATGACAAACCTTAGCAATCTCTCTTTCTTGATATTGGCAGCAACTTACGGTCTCTTTCCCACATTAGGGTTTTTATCCAAAATATTTACCCCCTAAGTTTAATGGCGTGAAAATATATAGCCTAAAGCATGACGTAAGTGTAGGGCTTTTTATTAAAAAAAGAATTATTCAAAAATATGCTGTGATTGCTGACATCTTAGGCAACAAAGAAGTGTGTGTTTACGCTTTATTATAATAGTATAGATAGATATAGATAGTATATAGTATAGTATAGATTTCTTGATGATTTTATTCTCAAAAAGACAATTTTACAAAATCACTTACATGAGAATATTATTGCACTTATAGTATAGTTAGTCGCTGATGTTAATTATTTACTTTATTCTTATACTAGATTTCGAGCGCGACTCTGTCCGCGTGGAATAAAAAAATACAATTGAGTAGCCTATGTGTTCTTCCAGAGTATCCTCTACGTCTACGCCAAATTTTACCGAGATCCGTTCAGTCGTTTAGGCTCCAAACTCTAACAAACATCCATCCATCCATCTAAACTTTCGCATTTATAATATTAGTAAGATATTTTAATCAAGATCACTATGTAACGGTGACTTACCACTATTGTGTAACAAATATAGCTAGGTTTTACGTAATTTGTTCTTTCACAGTAAAAAATATTAATGACATTCAAAAGTTGCGGATTTTTATAAGCGTCAAGTCTATTCATTCATAACTCTATGGTCCCCTTTGATCACACTAGGGGCGGTCTAGGCACACACTTTTATAGTTAAATTAGACCACACGGATGCATTAATGTGATGCTTACTGCATATGGTAGTATATTTTAATTTGATCCTGTAACCGTGTACTTAGCATCTATAAACACAATAACAGATGTAGAGTTGCAGTGAAATATCTGCAGTGAGACTTGTCAGGGAAATTAATATATATGCTCTCAATTGCTGAAAATCTTTTTAGATAAAAATCTGTGTAAAGTCTTTCCGAGAGTTTAATTGAGCTAAGGTAGTCTCTTAGTGATGACTCCAACTCCAACATAAGGAATGATTTTCACAGCTTTTTTTATCAGCAGCTTTAACAGCTTTTAACTTTTTTAACAGCAGCTTTATCACAGCTTCTGATAGAAATATTTAATCGTTTGCATTAGGCTCCGAAACTACTAAACCGATTTAAAATTTATTTGACTGTTTCGAAGCGACCCTATTTCTGGGTGATATAGGCTATCTTTATTAATAGATTTTCTTTAATTCTGCGCGGACGATCTAACAAGCATAAGCTAGTCTATAGAAATATTAAAAAGAGGAAAGATTTGTATTTTTTTATGTATTGAAATAACTCAAAAACTACGGGGCCGAATTCAAAAAATCTTTTACCATTAAAAAGTTACGTTATCAGTAGACTTTTTACTATTTTTAATTCCACTTGGACGAAGTCGCGAGCAACAGCTAGTCATATATAAAAATCATACAAATATCTTATACAGACTCCTATTCTATTTAACTTATTATGGCATAAACTCAATTATAGTACACGATGTAACTGTGATGCCGAACAATACAGAGTACTGTAAGCCATTGAACACCTACTGTTCGATATTGCACGTTAAAACAATTGCGGTACTGCACTGCTTTACTACCTCACTGTTCTGTCCTCGTGTGAAAAGCATTATAATGTTGACTGGCAAGTTGTAGCGAAACTGCGTAATAATGGTAAGATACTTGTAATGTCCAACCATCCCTTAGGGACTGCCCCTCGTTACTCCCCCACCCAGAGAGGCTACACTTATCATATATCGCTAAGTACCTTAGGGAGGACATATTTACTTAACTGGAATCTAACTATTACTTGACGTATTTATCTCAGTACTAGCTTTCGTCCGTGACTCCGGCTGTGGATTTGTAAATTCCATTGTCACAGCCTAGAGACTGATGGATCCAATTTTGAAGTATAGGGTGTCATTTAATTCATCTTTTCCCCCGGAGTACAATACGCCCTGTATTATCATATAACTGTCATCATTATTGCGTTTTTATCACCGATGTTTATCATACCGTAGCAAATTTAGAAATTTACTTGATATCGTTGAATTTATATTAACTAAGATATAAAACACTAAAGTACAAAGGTAAAAGCATGCGCACACCTTTCTGTAAACTATCGCACAACTGTTTAGTCTCGCTTTGATTCCTATGAGCTTTTATGGAGGTGCGCACACTACTCGATTAGTTGTGCAACTAAACAATTGAATTTGCTACGAAACAATCGACAGTCGCACAACAATTGTCGAATAGTTTAGTCAAAGGTGTGCGCAGGCTCTAAATGTTATTCAGTTGTAGTAACAATTTTTCTTGTAATACCAGCTTAGGCAATAGCACACGCCTCTCTTCCACTCATCATAAACCATGTAAAAATAATACCGAGGAAAAACTCTTCAAACTCGAGCGTACTCGTAATATAAAGTCATTCAAGGCAAACTGAAGGAAATACCAAGTGTGCGGTGAAAATGCGTAAAAGGATTCCCAACGTCACTTCTTGGGGGAAATATTAAAAATATTACAAAATGTACTCTTTGACGCTATCTGTTAGCATTTGTTTTTAAAAAGAAAAAATGTTGCCAGTGTTTTTGCATTACAAGCAATTTTAACAAAACAAAAAGTTAGTGGAGTGAATTTCAGTAGCTCTAATTTTGATATGTAAATTAAAAAGAATAAAAAAAAACCTTTTCTAAGTAGCCTACATATGTGTTCTTCCAGACTATGTTCTACACCATCGAGATCCATTAAGCTATTATAAAGATACGTATTGACAAATATTTAAAACTTTTGCATTTATATCATACTAATATTAAAAATGCGAAAGTTTAGATTGATGGATGGATGTTTGTTAGAGTGTTTAGCTTAAACGACTGAACGGATTTCAATGAAATTTGATATAGATGTAGAGGATAGTCTGGAACGACACATAGGGTACTCACTTTTATTTTTTTTTAATTTCACGCGGACGGAGTCGCTGGCGAAAGCTAGTTACTAATATTATGGTAATTTGTATTCTAAAAATACTTATTTACGTTAGAAATTTGATAGAAATTTAAAAACAATACATCCACTCACATCGAGCACTTTACTATGAATAATTGAACTGGTCAAGAAAGAGTTTGTTTTTCTATGACTTTGTTTGAAACAATAAAATTTTAACAATGCAAAATATAAACATCATCTTTTACAACCTTATAAGCTTTAGAATAAGGGTGAATTTATTTTCACGAAGCGCATATTTGCATGAATTAAAAATGACCCAAAGCAACCCCATGCAATCGACCATAGAGAATGGACAATTATTTACTCCAGAGTACGCACTGCCCGCCTCTACAGTCCGAGCTAAAAATCGTCATAGCATATTTCATAAAAAAACAAAACACAGACTTTACATAACCTTAGATTTAAATTCTGAAAATCCTTTACAATTTTCTTAACACTTCTGAAGTTCCAGAATTTGTAAATCCAGAAATTTTGTATAAAAATACTGCGAGCTTACTAAACTAGATTTTTTATGCTTTATAACTGCCGTACTCTGAATCAAAAACAACTTTTTAATTCCCATTTTGAAATACTAAGGCGATCTCTTAACGATCAACAACTCGCCAGTTACTAACAAAAATTTTACTATTTCCTGTATAAGGGAAATCTTTTCAGAATTCGATTGCTAAAAGGTATTAAACGGATGCACGCGTGAAGCGCATAATCTTTGCCAGGCTGGACCTCAAACGCAAGCTAGGGGTACACAAATTAATTATTAAAACCGCCATTCACCAAGACTCGCCGATGTGAGGGTACTTTATGATGTACACTTATAACTGGACGCAGCTGCCTTGATGGTTGAAACGTACATTGGCCGCGATATAAGATTTATGTTAATAACCTATACTTTGATTTTAATTTAATACTGTTAAAACTAGTTGCAAAAACATTGAAATGAACTGTCAATATTCAATGGTAAAAGACAACAGACGATCAGTTGTGTACAGTAACAATTAAAGTTTTTTTTATATCATAAGGTGGCAAATGAGCAAGCGGCAACCTGAATCCACCATAATGGCGAAGCTACCGCTGCTCATAGACATCTGCAATAGCGGATGCGTTGCCTACCCTTAAATGACGGAGGAGGGAACGCACATAAAGAGGATATATTCCCTACCTAAGCGTCTCCTGCACCGACAAATCTACGTTCCTTTCCCATTATTTTCTTATAATAAAAAGGTGGGAAGGAATAGGACTAAAGTTTTGCCTATACAAGTCTAAAATTAACAGTTAAGACTGTTCAATTAAAATTATCAGAACTGAGGTTACGTAGCGGGCTTAAGAGCCGTTTAGACGGGGATTTAATGTGTTTGTCTTAATAATCAACACAATCATTACCAGCTCACTATACGTCCTCACTGAGGGGCTTAGAACCTACCCTAAGTTAGAGGAAACTACACCTTAGTTAACCACGCTGGCTCTCTACGTGTTGGTTCACTTCAGACAGATATTTTAATTTCTTCGCCGATGTATGTATATTGTATCACAATGAGTTCCTTCACCATAAGAATGTCGAGTAAATTATCTATACTTCTATATCTATACTAATATAATAAAGCGTAAACACACACTTCTTTGTTGCCTAAGATGTCAGCAATCACAGCATATTTTTGAATAATTCTTTTTTTAATAAAAAGCCCTACACTTACGTCATGCTTTAGGCTATATATTTTCACGCCATTAAATATAGGGGTAAATATTTTGCAAAAAAACCCTAAGTTGGGAAAGAGAACATAAGTTGCTGCCAACATCAAGAAAGCAAGATTGCTAAGGTTTGTTATGTCATGTCATTTTGACATTTGTAATTGATAATTTGACAAATGTAAGCAATAAAATGAATTTTTTATAATTCTATGCGGATGAAGTCGCAAGGGGACAGCTAGTGTCAATATAAAATTTGAAAATCGAAACTCACATTGGTACATGGTGGGACCCAGGACATGCAAATTACAAGATACTTCCGTTAAAGCAACGTTAAATTCTCTATTCAAAATACTATAAAAAAAAATTCATTGCATTGACCTTTGCAATATGCGGTCTGTTTTTACATTTAAATGAATCAGAGTATAAAATTGATTGAAAAATTATCATGATTGCGTAAATAAAACGATACGTTATCTGTGCTCTTTGTCTGGAAAACCATTTTTATTGAATTTCCGTACATATAAATGTATTTTTATATCCCGTTCAAAATGAACGTGCCCTCTGGACGGCCATTTTGTGAACGTCTGTGCTATAGAGACTGGAAGGTAATTAATTAGTGGATACCGCTTCCAAAGTGGAAATGCGATAAAATTGATCCCATGTCATAAGCGGACGCGGAAAGAAATATTATATATTTGTACACATAAGAGAATTGTGTCTAAATATAATATTGAGAAAGAAAATCACATATAGTGAACACATTTTTACGTTGCTGATAACGAAAAACTAATTTAAAAAATGCTTATCTGTCTATCTAGATCGAGACAGCTAGACCAATGTTTATGGGACTTTGATAGGAAAGTAGTTGACGTATACAGGAATATTCGAGTTACTTTACTTAAAGATGTAATTGTCCCTTCTAGAACTAGACATTCCAGTTTGAAATATCAAATAGTCCAATTACCGAATTTGAGGTTGATGATAAAAGTTTTAATAAATTTTGCACTCGTCCGTCAGTAATTTGGACCAACTAAAAGCGTATCAAGTGCTGATATATTAACGCTAGTCGATGGCCGAGTTAAATGGCGGGCGAAAAAACTTTTTTCCACTCTTCCAACATGTCACTGCTCTCCATTAAGTAGGAATTATACATTTCAGATCTAGAAGACTTTATTATTCTCTAATTTTATATTGCACTAGCTGTTCCCATGCGACTTCAACCGCATAAAATTATAAAAAAATCATTTTATTGTTAACATTTGTCAAATTATCAATTGCAAATGTCAAAATGACATGACATGATGTCAAACCATGGCAACCTTGCTTCCTTGATGTTGGCAGCAACTTTTGGTCTCTTTCCCACATTTGAGTTTTTATCCAATATATTTACACCCTAAGTTTAATGGCGTAAAAATATATAGCCTAAAGCATGACGTAAGTGTAGGGCTTTTTATTAAAAAAAGTAATTTTCAAAAATATGCTGTAATTGCTGACATCTTAGACAACAAAGAACTGTATGTTTACGCTTTATTATAATAGCATAGATTTAAACCTGAGTTTGATAGTTGAATATGTATTTTGACGTCAAAATGGATGTCACGATGATTTTTACTTTTTCTGTGCCAAGTAAAAATTGTATAAATAATTTTGTACAATGGTGTTGAATGAAATAAACTCAAAAACTATTCAACTACTCTTCTAAACTAATACTAAAATTTACACGTCACGATTTCTACCACATACATTAATCTAAACTTCAACGAAACTAAAGTATTGAAATCGAAAAAGCGTGAATAAATTAAAGAGAATTTTTCTAATAGCTTTCAAAGTTCATTGACCTCTACATTAAGTTATATTTACGTGTGAACAGCCCTCAAAGGGCATCATTCACTCGCTTTTCTGACTGACGAGCATTAAAACAATTGTTCGATCCATAGACAATGGTCCTAGTCTAATGGTCCAACGCCTCGTCTATTCAAAACGGCCCCTATAGTGTTACACCCTTTACATCGACTAGTTTTAAAAATACATCCTGTATAGCATAAATAGATGCTTTCAAATTCTGTGGCTTTCAAATAATTAGAAGAAAATTCTATATACATTTTTACACCAAAATGTGAGATGTTATAAAAAAACTTGCCATAAAAGAATGTTAGAGTATTATAACGAGAAGAATGTAAATATAGAGTACTGGCTTTCGCCTGCGACTCCATCCGCGTGGAATTAAAAAAACAAAAGTAAGTAGCTTATGTGTTTTTGCAGACTTTGCTCTACATCTATGGCAAATTTCATCGAGTTCCGTTCAGCAGTTTAGACGGCAAACTCTAACAAACATCCATCCATCTAAACTTTCGCATTTATAATATTAGTAAGATATGTTTAGTTACTGTTTTTGGCAGTGTAAACTCATGATGAAAACAAAAGTCGTTAAAGACACACAAAGCTATAAAAGTGTGTTAAAAAAATATTTTGTCATGAAAATAATTAACAGGATCTCGGTGTTTACTGCAAAGTTAAATATAGCCCTTAATATCCCCTTCCCGACCTCTTGGTGTTACCGAGATACTTATCTTGACCTTTTTTACAGAGTTTTTACTCTTCCGTGAACATTAAAAAAATATAAAGTGGTCGCGGAAGAAAATCAGGACTTTCATTTTCTTGACATGCAACAATTTTTCTATACAGATGCGGCATTTTATTCTATTTTTGTCTTTTCTTTGATCATTATGTACTTATAACTATTTTTTTAACTCAGTATATACCAATTTTAAATATATTATTTTCTTCTATTTGGCGTGTTAATCTCTCGCTTATCCTATCAATATGTCGTAAAGTATTCTCGGAAAAGTACCGCATTCAAACCTTCGTAACTCCTTGATATTCAAAACACCAAGGGCATAATGTATTGCATATTCAGTGAGAAAAATAAAGCTGTCCCGTATCGGAAGTCCGCCATTTTGAATCTTGTAGTCGATAGAGGTTTATCATACTTCATGTTTGTATCATTCGTAAAAATCATAATTCTTCTTCTGGTGTGGCGGCGGGCCAAAATGCGCCCCCAATGATATTTCCGCCATTGCGTGGCAGGTCTTTCTAGACCCACCAGCACTAGGATAGATTAAATTGCTGTAACTTTGTGGCAACATAATGTATACATTTTATGTAATGTATACCTGAGATAATCGTTTCGCACTAGCGAGAGGGACATAGTTTTCTTCGTCCACACCAGCTTAAGTACCGCGTCAGGCCGATATCGGCCTGTTACGCAGTGAACGTGTTAACGAGAAATTTAGATGTAACGGAAAAACGATCGAATATGTAAAACTTTTTACTCTAGTTAAACATTAGGTAGAGATATGTCAATGATGACTTTCCCTCATCAGATTTCCTGATAAAACCTACATTATATGAAAGTTCACATTTTTTTTTTAAAATAACTGGGTTGCCAAATCCTAGACTAGCAAGGCTTTAATTGGTCTAATGTTTAATTGGTCTCTGAAGTGGTCAATTTTTGGAGCCAAAACCCCATGTCGAGTTTCCTGAAAATTTTGTCACCAATCAATAGCTTGTCGCTTCCGATCTCAGCCTAATTGTGAAAAAAATAAAAGAGAAAGAAAATCTTCGATATATGAAAGTGTAATTCAAAAGAAAAAAGTTTTCATTTTATTTATAAATTTGTATTTGCGTGCGACTGATTATTATTTTCATACCTTTACCTGTATTTGTGATTTTTACAATCTAAGCCTTTGCATTTTGATGCAAATTGTTAAGGATTTTTACACGGAGAATATAGACTATATTAATATATTTTCTATTAGTGTTTCTTCAGTGGAAACTGACGGTTATACACAACATATATGTACATATGCAGTTGTGTAGACAACCGGCACTATGTCACGCCTGCACTATGAATACGAGGTGCGTTACGTGTATTTCTATATTACCATGGTAGTAGGGCTGCTCTTTGACGAACCCCTGCTCGATAAACGTGAATCAGGGCTGTCAAAAGACAAAAAATAATTAATTAATTCACTGACTTATCTCAGTAAACTATAAACAATTCGTAATCCTACTTATCTAAAACATTGGTTATAAATTCAGTTAGTAGTTTTTATTAGTAAATAGTATTAAAAGTAAACAAATACAATTTGACTCTACTAAAGTTGCTATAAATCTTCTTGGACACTACTACTTTAGGATAAACAGACATGATATTTGTAAAAGGTCTAAAGTCGCTTATCTTATAATTAACTAGAATAATTCTAATTATTTTTAAAAATAAAATTTTCTGCAATTTTGACAACCCTAATACTAGATTCCCCCAACTAGGGCTGTACAACAATAGCGCCATGGGGTTGTAATTAAAAAAAACGCGAAAACCCGAGCTGGGGCGTGAATTTTCACGCGCTCCACTCGACGCGTACGTTGTGTGCACGCATTTTATTGCGTGTATGTGTATGTTGCATGCATCTCGAGAATAGGTCAAACTGTAAAACATCCAGTCAATACAAACTAAGAGCGAGCGCAGACCTTTGATTAAACTATCGCACAACTGTTGTGATTGTCGATCGTTTCACAGCCAATTCAACTGTTTAGTTGCACAACTAAACATCGAGTAGTGTACTCATACTCATAGGAATCAAAGCGAGATTAAACAGTTGTGCGATTGTTTAGTCAAAGGTGGTCGCACGATCTAAACGTCAAACAGAATAATATGACCAATGGTCGGTTTCCCTGCTACTTTTAACCATTCGTTAGTGTTTTTGGTTCGATAACTTCATGAAATGCGTTTCCGAACTAGGTAACTTGAGTTTAACTCCTTTGAAATTCAATTCTATCTAACACTAATGAATTACTAGGTAATGATAAAAATAAATGGAAACTTCAGCAACCCAGCATCAATCAATCTACTTTAAATAAAACCATGATATTGGATACATAATCAAAGATAATAATAATAATGTTTTATACGCAGTTTACATCTGGTCAGTACACTTGGATAGTCGCGTTCAAGAACTGGACTGTCAATCAACTAGCACAGTGTAAACGCTAGCTGGCGCCAGTGAGTCCACGCAATCTATGACCAGCATTTGCAACAGATTATCTACACTAGTGTAATAGATTAGAGTGCTTCTAACAATTTATACCACTGTTTCGCACATTAGAAGAATTGATTCTAGACGTTTTCTATAGTGACTTATTAATATAATTAACCGCTACAATTACATAGAGCGAGTTAGTTTCATACCAAAAGTACTTCAAATCATGTAGGTCGTTGCTCGTTACATAGCAATTAATTCTTTAGAAATAGTACACAAGTGTCTTCGGTAATTACAATTATGGCTATTTTATTGTTATCGAGTTAATTGGAATTATTAAAAAAAATGTTTGCGAGTTTTTTTTTTATAATATAAGGTGGCAAACGAGCAAGCGGCCACCTGAATCCACCGAAATGGAAAGCGGCCGTTGCCCATAAACATCCGCAATTGCAGATGCGTGGCCTACCCTTAATTGACGGAGGAGGAGACGCACATAAAGGGGACATTATTGATTATCTACATTCTTACGTGTATGATATATGTTCCCATTGTTTTAAAGACCTTAGCAAAAATAAAGAAAGATTATACCAGATTTCATATACAAGGGAATTACGAAAAGTAGGAGTTTTGCACACGACTTCGTCTACGCGGAATTAAATACTAATATTATAAATGCGAAAGTTTGGATGGATGGATGTTTGTTAGAGTTTGAAAGCTAAACTGCTGAATGGATCTCGATGAAAGGCATAGATGTAGAGGATAGTCTAGAACAACAAATAGACGGAATCGTGGGCTAAAGCTAGTAATAAAGTTTTTGTTACTCAATGTTAATGTAGCTTTCTAATGGTAAAAGAAATTTTGAAATCAGCCATAAATTAAGTTTATTCATTACATACAATAATTCATTTCCTCTTTATAATATTAGGTAAAAGTATAGATTCAAATTATTTCTTCTATTTCTAACGCAATGTAAACTAAACTTATATTTGTTTTAAACATAGAGATATCGTAACTACTAAAAAATATTCCAAATTTCTTTTTAGTTACCATTCTCAATACACTTTATAACCTAATTACATCAAAAAGCTGCTGTAACTAAGTTTCGTGTTCGCTTAAAATTTGCCAGCACTATCAAATATCGCATCGATTCAGTTATTGCAAATTAAGTTTTTTACCGAATAGTGAACATGGCGAAACTAATATAGGATAAAATTTAAAAAAAAATACTTAAGTTTTCGTTTTTTATACTATCGTAGAATTCCGTAGCTGCAAAATACAAAGAAATTGCATAACCTTAAGAGCAGCAGAAATATTGCATATCAAATTTACGATATTAAAATATTGCAGTAAATTTATTGCAGGCGCAACTCGATGTGCAAAGTAACACGATGTTCATATACAGAAGCATTAGTACGCATTTGCGTCGACTTGCGCATTTTATTCCACTATCTGGAAAGCCTGCAAGTCCCTTGGGTGTCGAGTTTGAAATAAAATATGAAATATAACGGATGTACGGTCATATAGTACTGTTTTGAGTAAGCGCTGAATGATGGGATGGAAATAAACATATGTGGGGGAAGAAACAGGTCACGCGTGATCTCTCGCCGTCTAACAGAGCTTAAAAAAATGCCAATTAAAGGGTTCTGATTTCAAAGTTCATTGATGTATACGCAAAAGGGAATGCGTATTAAACATCTACCAGTACTACGGACTGTGTTTCATGCGTAATAAATTAAAATCATATTTTTTATTTTCAATTAACTGATATTGAATTTATTGTATCTAGAGTTTTCTTACAGTTGTAACTTTGTTTTCGTGTATAATTTAATATAAAAGAACTAGCTGTTCCCATGCGACTTTATCCGCATAAAATTATAAATTTTCATTTTATTGTTCACATTTGTCAAATTATCAATTGCAAATGTCAAAATGACATGACATGATGTCAAACCATGGCAACCTTGCTTCCTTGATGTTGGCAGCAACTTATGGTCTCTTTCCCACATTAGGGGATTTATCCAAAATATTTACCCCTAAGATTAACGGCGTGAAAATATATAGCCTAAAGCGTGACGTAAGTGTAGGGCTTTTCATTAAAAAAAGGGTTATTCGAAAATATGCTGTGATTGCTGACATCTTAGGCAACAAAGAAGTGTGGGTTTACGCTTTATTATATTAGTATAGATATAGATAATTACAGATTTATATTTGGCGAATCTCATTAAATAACGCCATCTAGTGATTTAACACTGACAAAATGAGTTACCCAGCACATAGTGTTGTTAATAAAACCAATCTTTTATTGTTAAAATACATTACTCCTTACATTGATTACATAATTAAATTAAATATATTACTCAAGTGATTTTAAAATAAGAAGCAAACTCTCATACTCTTGTCCTTTAATTATATTTGTTGGAAAAAAGTTACACAAGTAGCTTGGAGGCTGTAATTTGGAAGGGGAGCCCTCAACAGAGAGTTAAGTACCGTTGGCAGATGCTATGCGTCTTGAGAATAAAATATTATGATAATGAGACTATCCACGACCCTTGCCAATGTTTATTTGAACAGATACGCTTCCCTACTTCTTACTGCCATATCTTCGTACAATTTGTACATTGTACATCCTATTTGATAAGGATCCTTAGACATGTTCAAAAGTTAATGAACATTGAAACACCGAGAAAGAACATCTAGGAACCCTGGTTTGAAACCAATCCCTATCTGCTAAATTCACGACAGAACTCAACAATGCATCGCCGTAAATTTTAGAGCTTAGTTTGAGATTGCTAGTGTGATAGAAAGTCATATCACTAGACCTAGAGATAGATGGCGTGAGAGATGACATGATCAAGAAGGGATTGACGATCGAGATGACGAAAGATAGAGAATGAAAACCCGTTTTTTTTTTTATAATACAAGGTGGCAAACGAGCAAGCGGCCACCTGAATCCACCGGAATGGAAAGCGACCGCTGCCCATAAACATCCGCAATTGCAGATGCGTTGCCTACTCTTAATTGACGGAGGAGGAGACGCACATAAAGATGCGTTACGATTATACAGAAGTAGGACCTATCTTATTAATCGATATTAATTTTAATTCCTATTGGAAAAGATGATGGGAATATTCCAACACTTCTACCTACTTGTTTTTTTTATAATTACACTGTTTTCGAAGTCGTTTAGTTTAGCATCGTCTTCTCCACCTTATGTTACTCCTGTAAGTTAGATGCGACGCTTTTCGTACCCGATCCATTCATTCATCTCTTTCTAGTTCTAGTTAGTCTAGGATATTTCCTATATTAGCTCAGTATTAATACTTACGTTATTACAGCAAATAATTGTAATCTTTTGTATATTACAAAGAATATAAGAATACCGTTAATAAAATAAACAATTGTTAGCGGTATGCACCTGAGGCTTTGTAATATCATATTAACAAGCAAAGTAGAATATACTCATAGTAATAGTAATATTGTTCAGTTAAATCCTCCCAGCGGTCTAAAGAATCTGCAATACTCCTATTCCAACCTTTTATATTACTGTAACATGCTTTGTATTAAATTTTAATATTGTAAAGAATATATCATACCGTACTTCTTACTAATATTATAAACTATTTTCCGCCCGTGACTCCGTCCGCGTGGTATTAAAAAAAGCAAAAGTGAGTAGCCTATGTTTTCTTCCAGACTATCCTCTACGACTTTGCCAAATTTCATCGAGATCTGTTCCGCCGTTTAGGCTACAAACTCTAACAAATATCCATCCATCTAAACCTTCGCATTTATAATATTAGTAAGATGAGAAAGTTTAGATGGATGGATGTTTGTTAGAGTTTGCTGAACGGATTTCGATGAAATTTGGCATAGATGTAGAGGATAGTCTGGAAGAACACATAGGCTACTCACTTTTGTTTTTAAATTATGGTAACACATGTAGTATAAGCGTGGTTGACTATGGGCTAGTCACCCTAACTTAGGGTAGGCTCCGAGCCCCTCGGTGGAGACTTATAGTGAGCTGGTGATGATGGTGATGATGTAGTATAAAGTTAGCATCGACTCATTAGCGTTAGTTCCTGAAGTACGACTTATGTTGATATAAAAATACTCGTAATTATTTAAAGTTGGAGGCAAGCAGTCGCATAATGTACACGTATTAGTCGCCGCTCCCGTGGGATTGCGAACTCTGGTTACTGAAAAACCTATTTATCAACGTATACGTGAGTGTACATATGTAGCGTCTGTTGCTGTTATTGTAGTGTGCCAGAGGGGTGCGTGCCTCGTTACGAATAACCTGGAAGTATCCATTTGTACACGATATTTTTTATTGCAATTTATGTGATTACTCAGACGTTATTTTTTATACCATAAGGTGGCAAACGAGCAAGCGGCTACCTATATCCGCCAAACTGGCGAAGCGACCGTTGCCCATAGACATTCGCAATAGTGGATGAATGATGAAGAGGATATTTCCCCTTCCTATGCGTCTCCTCCACCGTCGAATCTACTTCTTTTTAAAATCACACTAATTCTTACTGAAGCGAATGTTTGGATGGATGTTGGTTCGATTTTATACTCGCTTGTACTTTCTAAACTGAATTGTTGAACGGATCTCGATGAAATTCGGCACAGTTGGAGAACATTTCACATCTATACCAAATCCGAGAATCGAGTTTCATTACGATATGTACATGATAACATCCATTCGTCTATCCATCTAAACCATCGCATTTATAATAATAACTAGCTTTCGCCCGCAAATCCGTCCGTATGGAATTAAAAAAAACAAATGTAAGTAGCTTACATGTTCTTCCAGACTATCCTCTACATCTATGCCAAATTTCATTGATCATCAACAGTTTAGGCTACAAACTCTAACAAACATCCATCCATCTAAACTTTCGCCTTTATAATATTAGTAAGATATGAAGTTTGAAAATCTTCATGAAATTGTTGTACAATTGGAATTTGATCGTCACTTGTTTTTAAATTAAAAAAGAAGCCTTAGAAGTTAGAAAGTGTGCAATGGACACGTACACTCGTCTTGAAAAGTGCGTACAGACAAGCCAGTGTGCGTTTGCTTTTTAAACTCAAAAATGTGTTTGTGTGCGTTCACATCAGTACAACTGTGTTCAACAAGCTGATACATCTAAGTTTAACGCAAAGGATTCTATCCTCTAACAACAAAGTAATAAGGAAGTAAATCGCTTGATTTTCTGATTATATAGGTTCATGTTTCAATGTGCTTAGTAGTTTTAATATAATTACGCGGCTTACGTCGTGAAATAGTCGCCTGTTAATATAAAAATGAATTTATTTTCTACCCCTATATTACGTACGGTTATATTACAAACTTAATGAGTAGAAAAAACTATATTTTGTAATTCCTGTCTACCCCTACGTTAGGTAATGAGTATAGTTATAATAAATGATAAAGAAAACAATATTTAACTAAATTCGTTAATTTTATTAAAATAAAATCTTTCGCCCGTGACTCTGTAAGAAAAAACAAAAGTGAACAGCCTATGCGTTCTTCCAGACTATCCTCTACATCTATGACAAACATAGAGATCAGTTCAGCAATTTAGGCTACAAACTCTAACAAACATCCATCAAACTTTGCATATATAATGCTAGGTTTCGCCCGCGACTACGCTCGCGTGGCATTAAAAAAACAAAAGTGAGTAGCCTATGTGTTCTTCCAGACTATCCTCTACATCTATGACAAACATCGAGATCCGTTCAGCCGTTTAGGCTACAAACTCTAACAAACATCCATCAATCCATCTAAACTTTCGCATTTATAATATTAACTAGCTGTTGCTCGCGACTTCGCCCGCGTGAAATTTAAAAATAATAGAAAATATAGCCTATGTTACTTGCAGATAAATTACCATTTTAATGACGAAAGAATTTTTAAAATCGGCCCAGTAGTTTTTGAGTTATTTCAATACATACAAAAATACAAATCTTTCCTCTTTATAATATTAGTATAGATAAGTAAGATTTGAACTCATACATACTGGCAATTTTAGAAAACGGCAGGCAAAAATAAGAAAAAAACTTACACGATAAACTCGTATAGGAACAAATCGTAAATACTAACAACCTATATGAGTCGTTTTATTTCCCGTCGTAGAACTACCGTTGTGGCTTCATACAAGATTATTTATTGCCATACAGGAAATTCCTCTTTCGCCAAACGGCGTAGATTTGCCCGCTGTAAATTTTAAAATCGGAAAACATGAACGGTAAAGGATTTTATTTCACGCTTTATGATCTTACATGCTGTATGTGCATTTTGTACATGATTTATTCACTAGATTTTGCCTGCGACTTCATCTGCGCATATAAAAAACGAACTATGGTGTCTTCAAGACATTGTTACACATGTATGCTAAATTTCATTAAAATACTGAGGTCTGTCTGTCCATCTGGCTGTCCGTTATGCCAGCGAAAAAGCTTTTTGCAACAATGAGAGCGAGCGCACCTCATACTAATAATATAAATGCGAAAGTTCAGATGGATGGATGTTTGTTAGAGTTTGTAGCCTATACGGCTGAACGGATTTCTATGATATTTGGTATAGATGTAGAGTATAGTCTGGAAGGACACATAGGCTGCTCACATTTGTTTTTTTTTAATTTCACGCGGACGGAGTAGCGTAAGCTAGTCTTTAAATAAACTATCGCACAACTGTTATGCGATTGTCGATTGTTTCGCAGCCAATTCAACTGTTTAGTTGCACAATTAAAAATCGAGTGTGCACCTCCATATAAGCTCATAGGAATCAAAGCGCGACTAAACAGTTGTGCATTAGTTTAGTCAAAGGTGTGCGCCCTCTTAGTTTGTACATTATTCACTATACAATTCAATATTTACAGATAATAAAATCAGTTAATAAAAATGTAATAAAATTCTAGTCAACAATCTTGCAATACTAGTTTCATATTCAAAAGCGAAGACGCTCACTTCATTGTATTTTATCACAGCTTCCGATAGTCGCTAAGAAAATAGTACAAAATCTCACTCCACGAGCGCTAGTGTAAAATACACGGTACATTTTTCCGGGACACAGGATAGAGTATATATCACACCGAACATTAAATCTGTAGGTTTTATTTTTAATTATATCTTGGTATCAATCTTAATTTGTCAGCTATACTAATATTATAAAGAGAAAAGATTTTTATTTTTGTATGTATTGAAATAATTTAAAAAATACTGAGCCGATTTCCATATCGGTGAGTAACTTAAGCTATCTTTTTTTTTTATTTCAACTGGAAGAAGTCGCAAGAAAGAGCTAGTAATTAATCTATAGACAACTTATAACGTTACAATTCTGTTACAAAAACAATAGCACTAAGACCTAGTTTAGAAATATCATTTAAACATTATCTTGTTACCAAATAAACGAATTTTATTATTTTTAAAATGCTGAAGATTGTATATATAGACTTAGAGCTCGACGGAAACCTACACATGCAGGTACTCATATACGACTAAATAAAAATGTTTTGTAAATTATATAAATGATTATATTGATTTTATAAAATAATTATTTCCATATGCATCAAGGTACGGTGTAACAGCGGCCTGCATAAAGTCACGTGTGACGCAACTAAGTGCATGCAGGAAGCGAACGCGAGCCTTCAAACGTAATTTGTCTCTCCCGCGTGTTTTCAACCCCCCTTTTATTTCGACCCCGCTTTTGCTTTCGGCTCGGGATTCCGAAACCTCATCACAATGTACATGCTCCTGGTTAATTTGAAAGGACGTTTGCCGTTTTTGTGCCCTTTCTGAACGCACTAATTACTTGATGCCTTTCGTCAATGTAACACGTTGCCACAAAAGAACATATCCCGGCTGAAAGAATTAGCTTTTTACTTGTGTAGCTAACTATTGTACTCGTAACCAAATAGACGTATTAATGTAAAAATTTAACACAATTTCTCAGTCCACGTAACTTAGAATGCGTGACTATATTTTGATTCTCGTTTATAATTAAGATAACGGGTGCCTAAAAGAGAAAAAAAGATAACGGGTAGGGGAAGACAATTTTTATAATAAGAAAAAATATGACATGGTAACACTGTCACTGAAAGAGCTTCAGAATGAGTATTAAAATAGTATTTCTTGTACCTATAAAATAGAGTATTTGTTTAACGTAATAAGATGGGTATTTAATAAAACATTTTAATGAAATAAAAAAAAACCTAATAATTTCTGGCAATGCACCGTGCACGTCAAGCTGTCAAACTTCGCTGCGTAAAAATAATTTTGAAGTTAGCTGTCATTGGTCACATTATCAAATCAAAACTTCGGCTTGTGTAAAAATTTCAAGTTTAGGTTTCGGCCAATTTTAATATTATCGTATCGAAAAGTAAGTAAACGCTTTTGTTGATCGAATTTTACTTAAATGGTACTAAAAGTGATTGCAATTTCTGACCAACATAGGTTATGTAGTAAATTCCGTCGTCTTTTATTAATTTTAAGCACACGTTCAGAGCGGGGTAGTAAGAGGAAATATTACTTCGTTTAAAGCCGGGTGCAAAATCAATCTTGAATACGAATACTTAAGATTGTTTTCCAAATCATATTTCAAGGATTCAAGAACAATATAGCCCGTATAATGTTCGTTAAATATGGTTTTCTTACTACGATTGGGTTTTAGCTCAGTTAGCCCGTGAACATGGCGCATGCAACTGTGCCGTAATATCGGAAGCTAAAAACCCAGTCGCTTTAAAAAACCCGTGTCTTACGAACATTATATTTGTAAAAACCACGAAAGTTTAAAGTAATATAGCTCTTAGTTTTATAAGTTTGCAGTCGTTTCGTGCCCATCATTGTATACTTTTCTTAGGAATAGTATACAATTCTAGTTTTCAGACATTGCCAATGTAAATGTTTTAATATAAACTTTTATGTAATTACAGATGTCTGGCCGTGAAGGTGGTAAAAAGAAGCCGCTGAAGGCACCAAAGAAAGAACAAAGGGAATTAGATGATGATGATCTTGCACATAAACAAAAGTTAAAGGAACAACAAAAGGCTTTACAAGTAATAACATATTTTATAGTTAATAAAAAAGAAAAAATATTTCATACTAGGAAATACTCTTTGTTGATTATGTTTATAGTTAAGTTTTTAATTTATTTTTCCAGGATGCTAAGGCCAAGGCAACACAGAAAGGGCCATTAACTCAAGGTGGAATAAAGAAATCGGGCAAAAAATGATAACCACATTATTATTATAAAAATATATTAATTATTTCCATTAATTATGTCTAATTTATAGGTTAATAATATAAAACATGAAACTCGATTTTTATTTTATTTTTAACTAAATTTGCATTTCACTAAACAACAAATTGTGTTTATAAAGAACTGTATCTATTATTTAAGAAATGAGATAAAAACTGCCATTAAATGCTTTTGAATTTTATAAATGACTTGTAAAACAACAAGAAAACTTTATCAATAAAGTTATATTACAAATACTGTCTTTTAATTAGTTATTTGTTCATATTGTTTAGTTGTTGGCTGTACAACCTGAGCCTTTTGCTATGTTTTTTTTTTCACTGTTGGATTTTGCAATTATTTTTGAAACCTTTATTGGCTTTTTATAGTTAAACTAAGTTCAACATTTTATGAAGACAACCTAATTTAATAAAAGGTAAGTAATTGTAATATCTATGCAAAATTATATCAAAAATAACCTAAACTCAAAACTCCATCTTGAACAATGTTGCTTGATTGAGTTTAGGTTATTTTTTATTTATAAAAAATATCTATGTCTAATAAGACATAGATATTTTTTGGTAAATTATACCGTTTTTGTATTTTTATTTCTTAATATATGTAAGTTAAATCGCACACATCTTCTAGATTTCGTGTTTGGAGTTACCTCTAAATTTAATTTATCCTTCACCTTGAAATATTTTGTCATACGTTTAACAGCATTTGTAAAACTATTTTCAGAAATATTTAACACTTTATACTTCAAGGCGTTAAATGGCTAGTGCCCCTGAGATGGACGACATTTTTTCTGCAAGTTTTGAAAACAATTTGCACACTAGTTACATTTTAGCAAACATGAAATCTGATCAAAACACTTCAGGGAGTCAAAATAATGCGATTTTAAAAACGCCTATTCATGATATATTAATAAACAAAAGAATCAATAACTGTGATGTCTCGGTTGAAACCAAATTTGAATTTCATACTGATCAGAATTGCAATATTCTAAGCCATGATAGTAAAACAGAGATAGTTAAAGATAATAAATACCAGACATCTAGTAATAAAAACATGCTAGATATTCTAACAGATCTATCTTTAACAAATATAGATAGGCAATTACTAAATCAAGATATAAATACAGAATTTGACACCATAATGGTTAACCAAGCTAATTCTGATCATTTCACTGATTCTGGTTGCTTTTCAAGTCAAAGTACAATAGATAATGGAAGCGATATCCCTCCAAAAGATGTTAATGACACCATAAATGATTTAAACTCTATCAGTGAATCTGGATCTGTATCTATCTTACATCCATATGAAATAAAAAATATTAATTTTGAAAGAAATTTTACATTTGATAATGAATTTAAAGATAACGATTTGGATTCCAATTGCAGTGGATATAATTCGTCAGATTTCGAATTTATCGATGAAAATGAGGCCAAAATGTTTAATAACGAATTAGATACAGACATTGCAAATATAATAGATGTCAGTAATGAGACTTCGTTAAACTTCTCTAAAGATATTAATAAAAGTTTTAATAATTGTCTAAATCATTTGAAAGCAGAAGGCGATGATTTCTTAGTTCTCTTCCAATCAGCAGCTGCACATAATTTCGATTTTGTGGAACATAAATGTAATTTTATTCCTAGCACAAATCGTCCACGTTTATGTTTCGAAATAGAGAAGTTTGATGAATGTAACGACAGTGAAGATGTTGGTGGGTGTTTTTATACGTTTTATAAATACTTATGTGGAAAATCCATTGCTTTAATATTATTTAGCTGACTTTTTATACAAAAGTTTTAGTAAGTAAAAAATCTTACATTTATGGCTCCTGTAAACTATCGTATGTTTGAAAAAGAAGACTTTAGATATTAATACGATTGCCATATGTTCATATTAATACATGAGCACACAATAGAAATTATGGATGTCTAATTCTTCTTTCTAACGTTACATTTAAAACAGAATTCAGTAAATAAAAAAAACACGAAACAAGGTGTTAATCACAAAATTGAAGCTTACGATAATTTACGTAGGAACCAACAATCATGTATCATTTTTGTTTCAGTGAAAGACGCAAAGGAGACTGAGAAAAACATTTTTTCAATGTATCCCCGACAAAATAGGTACTATAAAGCATTTTTATGATTGTATTTGATTTGTCTTATTAATAAAAACTATTTACTGTTGGGGGTTTTGTTTTATTCTTTTACTACCATTTCAAATAATTCAAATAAACTCGAAGCTTCGAATAACGGGATTCAAACCCACGACCGCTAGATTAAGGTATACCTAACCATTGGGCCATGAGGTTTAATTAAACAAACTATTATTTCGAAAATTCGTTTAATAACTTTACAACATAAGGACATATTCTTTAATTATGTTTCTAATCTAAAAATGGAAACTTCCAATCTAATGTATAACAAATCAAAAATACTTCGCGACCACAATAAAAAAGACGTCATTTTTACAGCGAACGCGTTTTTCCCAAATCTTAAAACTAGAATAAGTATATATTTAATATACAAATAGTGATATTGCAGCACTCACTGCATTATAAAATTCAATACTACATTAACTTAAGTAAAATGTGTTGCTTTAAAAAAAATATTTACAATCCTAATATAAAAGTTTAGAAAACAAAATAAATGTACTTTGAGTAGCTTAATTTAAACATAAATGATAAAAGATTTTTCTTTACTTAATTGTCTTAAATCTTTACGTAAATATACATCGAAAGTCAAAGCTATTTTTAAACAAAAAACATGTTTTTGTACATGTTTCGGTTGTGGAAACTCGTTGTTTTCACAGTTAAACGTGGAATTCAGTGGAAATAAATTATAATAACAAGATTTTGCTCATTGTTTAAATTGTTGATAGAAACATGTCTGTTCATTTAATAAGTCTGTGATTACAGCCTTATAAAGGTAAATTTGTTTAGACAGGTTTTATTTCTTATTTCTATTGAATTGAAATCAATTACAAATTGATTATAATTATCATTTAATGATAATTTCTCTTATTATCAGTATTTTACTCAGAAAAGTTTTTGAGTGTCATTTCCTTTAAGTTTTTCTTCCAATTTTTAGCACCATTCCTTTTCCTGGATAAGAAGGGGATGGGACATTTGTTCTTTATTTATTCGTTTATTAATAACATAGTCCATTAAATGCAAATAATAGATTTTTTTATACAATTATTATAATTGTTTATCATATCTTGTTTTTAGTCAGTTACTTAATGAGATTTGTTTCTCATTTATTACATTTAGTGCATATTATTAGATCTTTGTTTTTTAAAACAAAAGATCATAATCGTATATCTAAAAATTTCAAGATATTTAAATAAATTTTATTATTTTGTTTTCACAATGACTTTTTACTAAAGCGATTAAAAAAAATCTCTTGTCTGCTGTACTTAATATAACAGTAACTTAAATAAGTTCCTTAGTATGTATCATACTAAATGTAGATGTCATTTACTAAGGGCGCCCTTAGTGATCATTTGCAAAAATTTGCTTGTATTGTGCTCGGCCCATCGCAAATTTCTTAATATTTAAAGTTTTTGTTTTCTCTTCGATGGTGACCTTGGAGAAGGTGGTTCAGTCTTCTTCTGTGGTTTCTCTTCAACCTTTTTCGGACTCTTCTCACTTTCCTTCACCGGACTTGGGCTTTTTTGTTTTGTCTCCGTTTCTTTTTCTTCTTGCTGTTGTTTTCTTGAGGACTGTCTCTTTAATGGCGGTTTCCCTTGTGTTCCGTTAGGTTTCTTTGCTTTTGCTGAAAAAGAGGAAAATATTAAAGATATGTAAATAATTTAATTTATATTGGTGAATTGTTAATTAAAATTTACTTGGTGTGTTTGTGACTTTCTTCTTAGTACTATCATCCTCAGTCGGAGGCGCTGTTTCCTCGTCTTTCGACGCCGGCGGAGTTTTCGTCGATAGTTGTGTGGGCGCGGACATCTCTGGATGAAAAAGTATTTATTATAGCTAACATATTTTTACTTCTATATTGCATAAACCATTTATTTAAAAAATATCTCGTTGACAAAGGTCACCCCTAATCTAATTTGATGTATTAAAAATCTTACCTCTCTTGTTCGCTTCGCCCTAGGCTCATCAACATCCGGCTTCTCTTTCTCTTTCTCTTTCTCCTTCACTTCTTCTACTTTCTCTTCAGTCTTCTTCTGTGGTTTCTCTTCAACCTTTTTCGGACTCTTCTCACTTTCCTTCACCGGACTTGGGCTTTTTTGTTTTGTCTCCGTTTCTTTTTCTTCTTGCTGTTGTTTTCTTGAGGACTGTCTCTTTAATGGCGGGTTTCCTTGTGTTCCGTTAGGTTTCTTTGCTTTTGCTGAAAAAGAGGAAAATATTAAAGATATGTAAATAATTTAATTTATATTGGTGAATTGTTAATTAAAATTTACTTGGTGTGTTTGTGACTTTCTTCTTAGTACTATCATCCTCAGTCGGAGGCGCTGTTTCCTCGTCTTTCGACGCCGGCGGAGTTTTCGTCGATAGTTGTGTGGGCGCGGACATTTCTGGATGAAAAAGTATTTATTATAGCTAACATATTTTAGATAAATAAACTGTTTTGCTCAGTATCGCTAAATGGTCTCCCTTAGTGTAGATATAATGTAACAATTTTGAATTAATCTGTCCTTTACTTACGAAATAACGACTATGTTAGACAACTAGATTTATAAGTTGACAAAGCGACAAATTATAAAAATCTCACTTTATCATGAAAGTAATATTAAAAATTTGTTTTACCAAAAGGTATAACTAATATTATAAAGAGGATTGATTTGCATTTCTGTTTGTAAGAAATGAAGTTAAAAACTACTGGACCCAATATCAAAAAATATTGTCATTGGAAATTTACATTACAATAGTAATAATGCTTTTATTATTAGGTTTTTCTTTAATTTTTCTAAAGCAAGTTATAGAAGTAATTAAAATAAAAATTAAAATAAAAATTAAAATAAAAATTAAAATAAAAATTAAAATAAAAATTAAAATAAAAATTAAAATAAAAATTAAAATAAAAATTAAAATAAAAATTAAAATAAAAATTAAAATTAAAATTAAAAATAACATACCGATTGGTTCATGGACCATTTCTAGCAGTTCATCAGATGTTAGCTTTGCAGTAACTTTCTTGAACTCCAAAACCCTATCCGAGAAATATTCGAAGAACGAGAGACCAGCTGGTGTTGTGAATAATTCCTGTGATAAAAACATATAGGTAAAGATGTTTATCTATATATATACTAATATAATAAAGAGGAAAGATTTGTATTTTTGTATGTATTGAAATAACCCAAAAACTCGTCGGACTCGTCCGGTAATAAGCAGGTTATTACCGGGCTAGTCCTACAATGACACAGAAGACAGGCGTGAAGTGGAAGCAATTCCGCGTACAGTTTGATGAGTGTTGTGCCGGAGGCGTAATATTAGTCCATTTCCATTTTATCCTTAATAGAAAGGTATGGAAAGGCACTGATTTTAACGATGGTGAAATCGGAAGAGGTAGTATCGTTTTTATGTGCGTCTCTTCTGTCGATTTAGGCAACGCATCTGCAATCGCAAGTGTCTATGGACAGCGGTGGCTTCGCCATTTCGACCATATTCTGATGGCCGGTTGTTTCACCACCTTTTCCCTATTTTTACCTTTCCACGAAAAGTGTGAAAACGGGGAGAATACTGAAATTAGGCTCCCAACACGCATTACCTTCATATCGGTGTAGAGTTTATCCGCACGTTTGCGTATACGCTGCGCCTGCTCGTTGAAGCGCAGCGCCGCGCTCTCGCTCAGCTCCCAGGAG
The DNA here is from genome assembly GCA_029286645.1 of Papilio protenor. NCBI lineage: Eukaryota > Metazoa > Arthropoda > Insecta > Lepidoptera > Papilionidae > Papilio > Papilio protenor. The sequence goes on along the minus strand of JAGSMZ010000014.1, from coordinate 2,094,476 downwards.
GCGGCGTTGCCGATGTACGCGCGCATTCGCTTCACCGTCTCCAAACAGGACGGGTGCTTCAACAGCATTAGCGGCCTCACATCCAACTCTGGAACACATAGAATAATAAGGGCCTGTCCCACCACTGGCTGATAGAGGCTCAGATAGCTTAAAATAACGGCAGTCAGATAAAGTATCAATATAAACATATTTTATGTTGGATTGTTATCTGACAATTTACAAGAATTTGATAGGACTGATTCTTATAATAATAATGTTAGATGAAAACACCTCAGGATGGCAACACCGCATGGAAGTTACGGCGCTGCATTTAGATGACAACACTGAACACTCCACCCGAGTCGGCGCGTGCATACAAGCTAGAATCCTACTGAGTCTCCTCCAGTTTTCCCAACATTTTAGAGACAATATTGTCGTTACTCTGCCCGTGTGTGTGTCGTTACTCTGCCCGTGTGTGTGTCGTTACTCTGTGTTGTTACTCTGCCCGGTTGTATACTGCCAGATTTTATTAAAATTAAAATAAAAATTAAAATTAAAATTAAAATTAAAATTAAAATTATTTTTTAAAGTAACTAGCATTTCATTTATAACAATAATATATCTCCGGCCCTGGTGTACCAATTTAAAAAATCCCTTCTTTAATCCGAAAGGTAGTGCTTGCTGGTCCCTTTTTTGTTTTATTTTTTTACTTACCCATCAGTTCATCAAGCAGCTTCAAGCAGAGTTCAGTGTCGGCCTTCTCCAGACAAAGGCAGGTCTTTATCTTGGCATCTAATTCTATCAGCTTCATCTCCGTCTTTAGAAACTGGACGCGAGATTTCTTTTCCTCTACAAGAAGGTAAGTATTATATTTAACAAGTGTGAATTTATGTCTTTTCTATAAACAATCCAAATGCCTAAGCAACTTGAGAAGGGAATCGATTTAGTGATAGTGTATTTTAGGGTCGAAAAGTTTCTTTAGTGTCCCTAAGTGTATATTTAGTATGAGAAATCTTCACTAAGGGACAGTATATAATTATTACATTATTCTAATATCGACAGTTAATCTCGATGGTGATTTTTTAACGAGTAGTTTTAAATGTTAACAATGTTAATAATTAACAAATACTATAGAAAATATATATAAATCACTAACCTGTCTCTCTTTCCTTGTCCAGCGTAACTTTCTCATCATCAGTTAAATGTAGATCAGTCACGAGTTGTCCCATCACTGACTGAGGCGTTATTTGTCCCCTCTCTGTTAACAAAAATATATCATACTAATATTATAAATGCGAAAGTTTAGATGGATAGATGGATGGATAGATGGATGTTTGAGTTTGTAGCCTAAACGGCTGAACAGATTTGGATGAAATTTGGTGTAGATGTAGAGGATAGTCTGGAAGAAAACATAGGCTATTTACTTTTGTTTTTTTAATTCCACTCGAATGGAGTCGCGGGCGAAAGCTAGTATATTTATAATTACACTAGCTGTTGCTCGCGGCTTCGTCTGCATGAAATCTTAGTAATATCATAAATGCGAAAGTTTAGATGGATAGTTTGTTAGAGTTTGTAGCCTAAACTCCAGAACGGATCTCGATGAAATTTGACATGGATGTAGAGGAGTCTGAAAGAACACATAGGTTACTTTTTTTTAATTCTACGCCGACGGAGTCGCGAGCTAGTTAAAAATAAAAAACATAGCCTATATTACTCACTGATAACATACCTTTTTAACGGTGAAAGAATTTTTAAAATCAGCCCAGTAGTTTTTTCAATTAAAAACCCAGAGTTCTTTCAATACATTCAAAAATACAAATATAATATTAGTAGAGATAAAGATTGAAACACTAATCCAATCATATCCATCAATCTGTCCAATCTCTAGAAACTAAAAGATTTTTAACATACTTATTGCGTATTTTAATTCATTTCCCTGATTAAAAAAACTATATAAACCGATGTATGTTTGTCACAAGATATGTCCAGAATAGCTTAACGGATCTTAATGAACTTGAACACATATGCTACTTTTTTATACAATAAGGTAGCAAACGAGCTAGCGGTCACCTAAATCAAAATGGCGAAGCGACCGCTGCCCATAGACATCTGCCATTGCAGATGCGTTGCCTAACCTTAATGGACGAAGGAGACGCACATAAAGAGGATATTTCCCCTTCCTACGCGTCTCCTCCAAAGTTAAATCCACTTTCCCCATCCAATCCTTTCCTTATAAGAAAAGGGTGGAACGGGAAAGGGACTAAAAAGGGACTTTTTTTATTCCGCATACGAATGGAAACCTAACATAAGAACTTTTTATAAATAAAATAAGTTACCTAATTGCATTTTAAGTGTGAGCGCGTTTGTCGCTGCCTGCTTATCCCACTGCAGCCGGCCAGCTTCGTTCTTGAAGCTCGCTGGCCGCGACTGGAACAGCCGGATGCCGACATACTGCCCGTTGCTGAGATACGCTATCAGGATGTTCTCCTTGTCCGCATCCTCTGCTCAAACAAAACTAGTATTATAAATGCGAAAGTTTTTATGGATGTTAGAGTTTGTATCCGTGACATCTGAACGGATATCGATGAAATTTGGCAAAAATAGAACACAGTCTAGAAGAGTACATGAGCTATTTACTTTTTTTTTTATTAATTCCACGCACACGGAGTCGCGGGCGAAAGCTAGTACTGTATTACAAATATTTCATTTTTGTCATAAGGCAAAGGAGCATGAATTCGCCAAAATAGCGAATCGACAGCTACTCTAAGACATTACTTGTAGATGTTGTCTACTTTTAAATTGAGGGAACGCACAGAAAGAGATTCCTATATTCCCCGTCCTCTCTTCTATCAAATCCACTTTCAGATAAAAAAATGATACGGCACAGGGGACTAAAACTAGGATTCCGACTGATAAGGGCATTTTTCTGTTTGGAGAAAGACACTTTGCAAGTATGGATTAGTATCGTAAATCGTAATGCAGATTCCCTAAGGGGCTCCCTTAGTGACTAATAAATGACATTGAGTTGGCAGTTAGAGATCTACAAAATTTGGTATATAGACTTTTAGACAAAATATTAGAAATAAATGCTAAAAAAATGCTTATAAAATTACCTGATAATGTATTATTACTAGAAAGTAATAAAATCATTTTACGAAAATAATGGTTTTGTATTTATATTAAACAATAAATAATTAATTTGAAACAACAATTTGAAAGTTACAATCATTTTATTTATTTAATTTAGTACAAATGAAATTTTTTTTAAAGAAAATTAGTTGCATATCATTGCTGTAATCTCATCTTAATAATAAATTCATTTTCCTGCGGATACAAATCTAGTATATTGATTAAAGTTTCATTAGCTTCATTTAAAATATTCTCATCATAAACATCAACTGAATTATAATCTGCATATTTTACATTAAAGCCAATATCACCATATTCTAAAGACGCGATTAAGTTTTCATTTCCTTCATTATTTGTTTGAAATAAGTTACAAAAATCCATTTCATTAGAATCTTTAACAAAACTGTTACGGTCTAAATTATAATAATTAACAATCGATGATATTGAACTTTGAGAAACATTACGATTGAGTGATTGAATTTCACTGAAATCAATCGTTTGGTTTATTTCTTGGGACATTTGTATATCATCGTCATTCAAAACGTTAAGGGATCCAAATATAAGACCGCCTAATGATTTTTCTGATCTTCGTTTATACGGTGCTGTTAGATTTAAATCATTACGAAGCTTTGTTGAATGTTCTATATGATTATTTTGCACGTTTTCAATGTTTTCTAAGCCAATATTCAAAGTTCCAGAATTTTGTGGTTCACTTTGAGGAGCTGCATTTCTAATTACATCGTTGGTTGCACTAACTTTCTTCACGGGAGGTTTAAATTTTGGTTTACCCGCTTTCTTTTTGATTTCGTAATTCATTATTAATGTATTTAATCTAAACAATTGCGATGTGAAAACTCACTGTCAAATCTTCGCGGTATAAATTGTTTTTTTTTATTTTTTTATAGAAAGGCAAAGGTTTGGGTCATTCAGCCAGACAAATATTTTTACATAGACGAATTATTATACGTTAATTTATTTTACTATTTTAATGAAAACGCATTTTTATAATTTTCTTTTTTGATGTTATTATAATTTATATATTTTTTTTACAATAAAATTTATTTTATTTTAAAAGGAATTTCATAAATTATATTTGAACTCTGTAATTTAAAATTATTACGTATTGAATTTTGGATCTAAATATAAAACTGAAGCATATTTCAGTTGTTTTAATTATTTTATATTTTAATACTACTGCCACTCGTTAACTAGTCACTAAGGGGACCCGCAGTTTAGATATTTCATACAAAATGTACACTAAGGGCAGGCCATAGTGACTCTGAGTGCCGCAATTCGAATCTCCGTTACGCTCAACGCTATATAAACGTATTAAATAAAATTATAATTACATACCTTGAGCAAAGGGTTCTTTCAAATCTTCGAGCTCGGACTGAAATAAAAAAAATGAAATGTTAATATACTGATATAATTTCAAAATTTATGGCTCAAAGATAATTGTTACATAAAAAAAATCATTTAAACCTGCGAAACGGTGTTAAAGAGTTTCATCTTCTCAGTCTTTGCCTTGGCTGTGGCTTCCGGCTTTGGTTTCTCTTTCTCTGGTTCCTTTTCCTTCTCCGAGGCAGGGGATGCGCCTCTGCGCTTCTTTGGTGCCGGCGAAGGTAAAGTAGTATTCTCTTCTGTATGTTCATCTATATATCTGTTAGTATATAAAAAGTATAATAATGTAATTAATAAAATTGACTGTGTTTTTAGACTCCTTTTCCACTAGCCCAACTAACGATGCCATTACTTTTTATAAACTAGTACATTTTTACTAATATTATAAATGCGAGAGTTTAGATGGATGGATGTTTGTTAGAGTTTGTAGCCTAAACTGCTGAACGGGTTTCGATGAAATTTGGCATAATTGTAGAGGATAGACTGAAAGAACACATAGGCTATTTAGTTTTTTTTAATTCCATGTGGACGGAGTCGTGGACGAAAACTAGTTAGGCTATATTTATAAGTTGACTTTTTTAATACCGAGCAAAAGTTCATAATGTTAATTATTTTATCACTGGATAAGGAAAGTTTACAAAAAAAATCTGTTATTACCTCTTCGGACGTATTTTCCTCCCACTCCTGCTTATTATCTCTTCTTCCTTTTTCTCTTCTGCTTCTTCCTTCTGTTCTTCTTTCTTTGCTTTCCCGCGTGGGGTCTTAGGCTCTTTCACTGGTTTCGCAGGAGTTGCCGCTTTAGTAGACTTGCGGCCCTTCTGAACAGATAACTTGCGTTATTAATATCAACTTTTACATAAAACCTTTTTTGAGGCAGTGTACCATTACCATACAGCATTCAACACATTTTAATCTTAAACCTTTATCTGGGAAGTGTTAAGATACTTTACACAAAGATGTTATAGATATAGATGTTATATACAATTTATTAAAAGACGGCTAAATATTGGAACGAATCTTGAATACTTCGCTTCGTAAAGAGCTTACAATCTGATAGATGTCGAAATTTTAAAGGAATTTCGAGTTTTAGTGCGACTTTATCATGTGTTACATATTTAAATGGCGTTACAATATTCAGCCTTAAATGAACCAGATAAATGAGGTGCAGATGTTATCTTACTAACTGGGGCCCACAATGTTACTTTACAATATGGAGTTGACCAACCATTCCACCACACTTGACCAACATCTTAACCAACTAATCAACCAACTACATGACTAACTCATATGTCAGTTACTTAGTTTCTTATATAGACAAATATTAAGCTTTGACAGTACAGTCAGCTGCATAAATATGTATACATTTAAATTTAGAAACTTTTATACATCTTCGCTTCCGTATACTTCCGACCTTGAATACATACTGTATAAATACAAACCAATGGTTTCATAATATAAATGTATACATCTTATGCAGCTGACTGTACTTATTAAATACAAACGTGCAAACAAAACGAAGATGTAAAGATGTAAAGTGAACCCAAAGCCTTAATATTGAACATTTACAAGGTGATATTTAAGCAATAATAACCAAACACTCATACTTAGTATAGTTTGTTACTAAAACAGTCGCTTAGGATAGCCATAAACACTTAGGTACTCTTTTAGTGACTGGGACTGAGTATTCATATTAATATAACAATCACCTTTCCCTCATCAATAACGAGGCCACCGGTTTCATCAGAATCATCCACACCAGTATCATTTGTCTGTGGAAAAATGTTTCTTTTTTATTTCTCTGTGGTTTTTTTATCTGTAGATTTTTTTGTCTTTGGATTTTTATTCTTCTGCGGTGAAACATTTTTATACGATTCTTATGGATTATGTATTTAAAAGATGTTACTCATAAGTTAACAGTTTTATTGTTTATTCTTTGTAGAACATAATTGTAAGTTTCCTCGACAAATTATTACTTAACCTTTTTGTAGTAACTTTGGCATAAACTTAATTATTATATGGATTTGTATAGAAACACTAAAATCTCAATAGTGCTACATTAGTAACAAATCCAATGATTAGATATTTGTATGGATTGCTTATTTTTGAGAATCGGTACATTTTTACTCGCCTTTAACCCTCCTTGGAGTTTTTTGTAGCAAAAAATATAATGTTACCAACACACTAAAATCAAAATTTCAAGTATTTTTCTCTAAACTATTTCACGAGATATTTTTTAATATTTTTTTTTTGTCACACTGGACACTATTGAATAATATTTATATCAATATTCTGGAGAATAATTTAAGGATTATTAAAAAATGTGTAAATAATAAATAATAAGCCAAATGTAAACTAAATCAAAGATTTCATTCCACTATATCAATTCTACTTCATAATCAAAGCATTTATGCTACTTGTTTGTGTTCCCACTGCAGAAAAACATGCTTAAAAACAAATTGTTACTATATTGTGATGGAATGTTACATGTGTTTAAGCAGTGGAAATAAAACACTACAAATTCAAGTTAAAATCAAAATAGATGTTGTCAAATATCTTAGCAGCTTGGGAAATTGTACTAGTCGCTGCATTAAACACAATGTATAATCAAATTCAATTTAAATGAGAAATATTACATACTACAGTAAGGGCCTGTCCCACCAAATTGTAAATTGTCTAATAACAATCCATGTAAAATATGTGATGGAAATGTCGGATTTTGTTACCTTATCTGACAGTGACGTCATATTTAAGCTATCTGGTTTATATATGTTTAAAAAAAAAATCTGAGCCTCTATCAGCCAGTAGTGGCACAAGCCCTAAGTATCCTATGTGTTCTTTCATACTATGTTCTACATCTGTGACAAATTTCAACAAGATCCATTCACCCTTTTTGGAGATACATAGTAAGAAACATCCATCCATGTAAACAATCATACTAATATTAATACTAATACTAATATTATAAATGCGAAAGTTTAGATGGATGGATGGATGGATGTTTGTTAGAGTTTGTAGCCTAAACGGCTGAACGGATTTCGATGAAATTTGGCATAAATGTAGAGGATAGTCTGGAAGAGCACATAGGCTACTTACATTTGTTTCTTTTTAATTCCGCGCGGACGAAGTCGCGGGCGAAAGCTAGCAATTTATAATTTCAGTAAGATGGATCTATTATGGAACATTTCAGTTTTAACTGTTTTAAGTGTTTTAAATTCTATGATTGCAATATTATAAAGGTAAAATTGTTTAAATAGGTTGGTTATTTCTCATTTCCATTGAATTCAAGTATAGTGGCATACAGTGTGGATAACCTTGAGCCTCTAAGATATTTGAATAGACATATACTTCTCTTACTATTTCTACTACTACTTCCTACAAGATAAAATACATACATCTTCAGTGGTAGTGTCATTTGCAGCTGGGGTGTCATCCTCGGTGGCAACAGACTCATCCATTGTGTCATTAGCAGCTGATTCATTGATAGTGTCATTGACACTTGTGTCTTCTGGTAACTGTAATTTAAAACATTTTATTATGAAATACAAGAATAACCAGAAACATTAGGAAAAAAAGATTGTTGTCCATACATAAAATATTATTTTATATGTAATAAAAACTATTGTCAATGCATTAAACCTGTGCAATATAATTTTAACCGAACTGATGAACTGACAGGTCATTATTGCCTACATATGCATTTTAACCAAATTGTTCAATTAATGGACAGTTTCCCAGCTACATTTAACTATTTGTTAGCATTTTCGATTCAATAACTTCATGAAATGTATTTCTGCACTAGTTTAAGTCAACTCGGTACTCAAGTTACCTAGGTAACCTAGGTAACTAGAGTTTTACTCTATTGAAACACAGATCATCATCATCATCATCATCTCCTTATCCTACTCCCATAGGGTCGGCGCAACAGGTTTTTATTGAAACACAGATCAACCTAACACTAATGAATCACTAGTTAATGATAAGATAAATGGAAACTTCAGAAACCCAGCATATAACTATCAGAAGATTCTGTAGCTAGCTTTAGAAGTTGTAACAGCGTTTTCTTAGTTTTTGTATAATTTAGAAATTGTGTGCATTTCTTGATCTTTCTCTTAGGATATTATGCACAGTCAGGTTTATATTCCCTTACTACAGAAAATAATATTCTATGAAATTTTACTAATATAAAAAATAAACTTACCAGTGCTGTCCCAACCACCTCTTCAACTGGTACATTATTAGCAAAGTCATGCTCAATCTGTTTAACTCCAAGATTGAAGTCTTTCCTTTTTACGGTCTTAGTTAGAAATTTATCTTTATTCTCTGCATAGTCGAAGATCATATTCGGTGGTAGATTTGCCCTGAAAATGATAAAATTTACAATTATTATTCAATTCACAGAATAACAGTTATAGAAAATCTTGGTCAATGTATTTCGGATGCTATATTTGTAGTTATAGATATTTTAGAGTATACATGCCTAGTTTCTCTTTTAGTTCTCTTCAATATTAAAAGAAATTTGGTTCCAATCTATACTACCTATACTAATATAATAAAGCGTAAACACACACTTCTTTGTTGCCTCAGATGTCAGCAATTACAGCATATTTTTGAATAATAATTTTTTTAATAAAAAGCCCTACACTTACGTTACGCTTTAGGCTATATATTTTCACGCCATTAAACTTAGGGGGTAAAGATTTTGGATAAAAACCCAAATGTGGGAAAGAGACCATAAGTTGCTGCCAACATCAAGGAAGCAAGATTGCCAAGGTTTGTCATGTCATGTCATTTTGACATTTGCAATTGATAATTTGTCAAATGTAAACAATAAAATAAAATTTTCGTAATTTCATGCGGATGAAGTCGCGGGGGAACAGCTAGTTAAAACTAAATCAACTTCAAACTAAGAAAAGGTTTAAGACATTTAGCAAAAGTAAACCAAACAGGATATTTGAAGAATTTAATCTATACAAACTTACGTTTCTCCAGTTCCGTAGAAATATACAAAATACTTCTTGCCATTCAATCTTTGCACCTGAAATGTGAAAACTACGACTGATTTATCATTATAAGAATCTAATTGATTGATCAAATTATTCTCTAATTGGAAGGAAAAAGAACTGAGAAGAAACTTTCTTATTGGTAAAAATTCTCTGACTCTTTTGGCATCGTATATAAATATGTAACGAGATAAGAAAATAGGTTACACAATTTACATAACATTCGGATCTTTTTATCAGTTTTATTAACTTTTTTAATAAGAAAACAACTATTGACATGTATTATTATGCTTTAATAGTAACGAATTCTAATAGTAACAATATGATAAAGAGCACCACTCATCCAATTCATGTGAAAGCGTCGGGCATGATGTCTTCCCGCCCAAAGGCTTGTGAATTACAATAATGTCGGGTAAAAACAAGTTAGAATCATTCAGTTATAAATTTTATACTTACACGAGCTGGCCATGCTGGATATCCTTTTACTTTAGCAAATATGAAATCTCCAGATTTATATTCCCTGACTTTTTTACCCATTTTCGTGTAATGCCGCTACACTCTGTATTCCAGACGACCAATGTCTGTTACTTCGGATGTACTAAAACAAAGTGTTTAACATACGCTGTTATTATTAAACACAAGAAAGATATAAAGGTTTATTACTTAAATTAATTATTTTGCCGTATTCATAATAGAAGTGGATGCAAAGATAACAAGTAACCTTAAAAGATTTCTTACCGCGGCAACGAAATGACGGAAAGAAAAGAAATAAACATGGCGTTTTGGGTGTGTTGCTATTTCCATTTCATGGTGATGTTGAGTTTTTGCATTTAAATACATTTTTGTTCACACTACTTGATTTTTAATGTACTTTAAAAAGAGTTATCACTTATAACAAATAATTTTCAATGTGAATATACATTTTCAAAAACTTAAGATAGGAGCCAACAAAATTGAAATAAGTTGAGGCGAAACCTCTTTACATTCACATCGGATATAATTTTAAAATTTCATTGTCCTTTTGGTTTATTAAGCTTATATAATTAAATCTTTAACGTTGGATGTTTTTTACAAGGTGTAAAATCGTCGTCGTCGCAGACCCAGACGTTTTTTCACACGAATTATTAAATATAGCAATTTGATTTTTGTACCAACTAGCAACTAGCAACACAGTTACTTTGAACGGTCGTGTCAGACGGATGCTTTGGGCGAGCATTTTCGCGTAAACTAATTGATTTCTTCTAATTAAATTACAGTGAATCATTGTGTTAGCGATGCAAATGTGATGTGGGCCATGCTTATTCATTTTGTGCAAAAATTGTTAATATTACAGCCAAAATAGGGGGTGTAACGGGGAAACAAAAATGGCTTCGGGAGACAGCGATCACATAGAAGTAATGGATAGTTCAGTGACCAAAAAGACGGATGCTGGACAGGCAGGCGCAGAGGATGATGGTAATATCACTTCTTTTCTCTTTGCAAAAAATGCTGCTAATATGATTTTTCATATTATACCCAATACGGTCGTACCGCGACCCATTTTCTTTATCCGTATTAAGTTTATTTTTTCTTATTTCAGATCGCGATAGGACTTCAATTGCTGAGAAAAATGTACTTTACGATGTAAGTAAACTAGTTGGATGTTTTACGCATATTTTCATTCATGTTTCGAGCAGTACCAAAGCAGAGAGAAAGTTGTGAATACGCCTAACAATTAATATTCAAGTCTCATTATCATTAAAACGTTTACAACAAGATACATAGGCGAAAAGTCACAGGTTATAAAATAAAATTTGTATGACTTTTGAACAAACATTACATTAATGAAATAGAGCCCTTGAAATATGTAAATGAACTTGACATTAGTTTTTATTAGTGTTTTTATGATAGCTTTATATACAACAATTCCCACTGACTATCAATATTTTGTCCTTGTAATGTAATTTCACCACATATTGTTTTATTTTGTAATTCATGTAGTTTTATTTCTCTAGTCAATTTTGTATCTTGCCTTACAAAATGTACTAAAAATCTCACTTGCTAAACTTTTTTTATTTTATAAATCCATGAATTGTTGACAACATCTGTCTTGTAAATGTGTTGATACCATTTACAATACATATCTCAAAGATTGAAACTGTTTATGTAAATTTGGATCTCCTGTCCCATTTAAATCTATTTTAAATTCATATCCTATATATGAAAGGCATTTTAGTTACCAAGGTTACCACATTATCACTGGCTTTTATTTTAATTACCTATTCTATATATTGTGTAGATACATGTTACATAATGCATATTTCCTTGTGTAGTCATTAAATACTTGTTAATTACTGTTGCTTTATCTTCCTTATTTACATTTCTAGTTTTCTTTAATATTCTCACTTATCTACCAAATGTTTTGTTACAATATGATGTGTCACCAGTAAAAAATAGTCTTTAAAAAACAAAACCCATTCAAAACATAGTTTAATAAAACTTTCAGATATACACGTTTAATAATTAGAAATCACAGCTGATTGCATGGTATATACTTAGTGTAGATAGTTTTATACCCTCAGTCCTTTTTCAGTGAGATTTTAATGGCTTTGTGCACTTTATGTTGGGCAGTTGGACATACTGAGCCATAATTTTTAATTAATATATCTCAAATAATTTTAATCAATATTCCATTGGTGATATGTCAAATTACTGTCTTACAAATTTGTTCAAATGTATTTTTTTTTAATCATAATTAAACCAGTGCTTGATCACAACTCCACCATTGTACTAATACATTTTGTACTATTATCACAAGCAGACTGCTTCTTTAAATATTGATAATGCATTTGTAGTTTTGTTAGTGGTTCAAGTAGAGTTACTAATTAATATGACCTTTATTTGTAAAATAAACCTGTAAACATAGTTAATTATAAATAGAAGTAAATGAGATCATCTTAATATAATAACTATGTAATTAATTTTCATGTTGATAAGCTTTATCTTACATACACTGAGAGTTATCTCTGCAAGCCAAAATCATCTGATAACGGTGCTTCGATTGTTGTGGGTCAGCGCACTATGTAAATATGGTCTTATAGGATGACCATGAATTCACATTTCCTGAGACACATCACTTTGAATATAAAATAAGTTAGCTTTTACATACAGGAAAAATGTGCTCTAATTATTAGGTTTTCCTGTTTTTTAAAGTGTACTATCAGATTTTATAGTTCTATATTTCTCATCTATACTAATGTTATAAAGAGGAAATATTTGTATTTTTGTATGTATTGAAATAACTCAAAAACTACTGGGCGGATTTTTCTTCACAAAGAAAATTTCTTTCAACATTAAAAAGCTATATCATAAGTAAATAACATAGGCTATGTTCTTTATTATTTTTTAATTTAACGCGGGCGAAGTCGCGCACAACAGTTAGTCTGTGACAAAGAAAGAACAATTTTAGGAATAATTATATTACTATTGTAATGCTTTAGTGTTAATTTTCTCAATCTTTATTTACAGTACAATGTACAACTGCTTTTGCATGGCTATTTGTATGTTTAGAATGTAATTAAAGTTAAACTAAACCACAACAATTAATCTCATATAGATCATGTCCCGTTTTTTAAAAGCTTGTGGTTACTCTCAGTCTCGAAGCGTGAGTCATTCTCCTTCCGACAATACCGCCTTTAGTTATGACCTTTCCGAGACAGGATTGGCCTGTTGCCAGCTGATCTCATCCCCACCCTATTGTATGTACGTGTTTGATTTATAATAAAGAATATAAAAGCCTATTCTAGTCATAAATGGTAATGTAAATTTAGTATAGTACGCGTGAGACGGAAGGATACGCTTGTTGTCAACGTCAATATACCGCGAACAATATATTGCGGACCCGGATCTTCATACTTGAGGGTAATAAAACGGTCCACAACACGAAACATGCATAGTACAGTTGTTTTTAGACTCATTGGTGGCTCGGGACCTACAAGTTGCTGCTCAGAACATAATTTTAAATGTAGCTGGGTGTAAAGGGATGCTGGGTGAGGGCACTGGGCACTAAAGACCTCGGTCTGCTAAGACATTTGAAATGTTTCTGCCTATTGCAGCTTAATAATGTAAAGTGGTCTGTTTTCTTGGTATTTCCCAGACAAAATTTGCATTGCCATGTATCATTGCCATTGGATAAGCAGTTGAATCCAAAGATAATTCAGTCGAACTATTATCGCTAGATTTTTTATGATAAAGGCTGCACGATTTAAAGATCCGAGTCTGCGTTATAAATATACAGATAGAGGCTTTTACCGCCTACTCGAATCTTGTTCGTCTCTCCCTCCAGAAGCAGTGTAGCTATTACGAAAATAAATTATTGAAATACTAAATGGAGACGCCACATTGTGGTTATAAGTCTATACATATTTGTTTATAGATGGGGTTTTGAATAGCGATTTGTATGGTAACATCAATTTATCAACGTATTAAGGGCGGCAGTGAGTCTGACCCAGATGACCGGCCTTGCACGAGTGATAAAGCGGGAATGCATTCCGGCTGGCACTCTTGCATGCAGGTTACTTGCGCATGCCAGCTATAGGCGTGTGTAAATGCTAACTGGCATGCAACTAGCACAATATAACTGACGGCTACGGAATGAAAATTGAGGGAGGGTAGAGAAGGGCCACGAAGCTTGACACTGCCACTTACGTTCTCGTGACCTGGTATTTCCACCCATAGGTAAAGCAAAATTTTTTCATCGAGAATTATAATACAAAGTCTCAATCGAAAAATTTATTACCGTCGGTTTTCACTGTCGAAACACTTTAAGCCGTCCTTCTTGTTCTCTTTTAAAAAAAAAAGTTTTGTATAGGGGGTACGTCAGAGGAAATTCACGGTTATTAATGTTTTGTTAATAATTTTAATTTACCGATAAATTCTATGCTCGACATATTAACAGTTATCGTAGGCTTGTGTATGGGAATTTTGTTGTACATGAAGTTATTTGTTGACATTATATACGGAAAGTAAACAATTAAATTTATATTATAATTATAAATTAACTAACGGTTTTTTGTGAAAAAAAATCAGTGGTTTGTGTTCAATGTTTTGTTTTGTTATGTTATGTTGCGAAATATTTCTGAATTAAATTATTCTAGAATACTCGACAGTACAATTGAAGTGCGAAACAGTGGGAAGGTTCACAGTGTTATTGTAACTGTTTAGTGTCCATTACCCCCGTTTGATAACGGTCACGTCGTGTGACACTCTGATCCACTATTATAGTCACTAAGGACGCCCTTTACACTAAATATCCCCTAAAGGAATCTAACTCACTTGTAGACTATTGTGGCGAAGGGAAATGCCTAGCATATTCACAAAAATCGGTCATTACTGACCTATAAAAATTATATTCAAGTAAAAATTATACTTTAAAATTACTGCTCACATCCGATATTGATTACGTTTATCAGAAAGTTTCCTTTAGTTATGTAATAAATGCCCGTAAGCTGTAGCAGCTTAACTGGTCAACTTTACCGTGGGATTTCACTGATAATATACATTACAAAAACTTACTCTTGTATCTCTTATTCTCTGTAATGTAACAGAGTTATGTATGTTTTTACACGTGTGTTTCCGCAGTGGAAAATCACAGTATCATTGTATATCGAAACACCTGTACAGTCAGCTGTATAAATGTGTATATATATACAGAACATTACAAAGCATAGGCCTTTCGTTTCAATAATACGAATTCATCAAGCCATGCATTCATGTTCGAAAGCATACGGATACGTCCAAACATATTTTTGACACAGAAGGCGTAAAAGTTTTGATGCTGACTGTACACAATGTCGCTATCTCTCTTCTCCTAAATAAAAATGAAAGAGATGAATATATTTTCGTGCGTGCATTTCATTACAAACCCGCGGTTAAATTTCGCCCTTGTTTTATGGTATTTAAGATCATCTAAAGGTTATTTGTATGACATTGCCATAGAAAATAGCCCATTGTGAATAACTCTGTTAATTTTAAAAATATTTTATTATATTTAATAGAACTAGTCTAAGTTTTTATAACATGTCTACTTATGTATATCCATTTATCAATGCATATTTCAATAAAGTTAGATGCAGTCGATGCGTGCGGTTATCGTGTTCTAACGTGAAAGTATAATCTACTAAATAATGCTTGTAATTACTAAGGTTTAGTGAATTTACTAATCGCGATCTACTCACTAATAAGGACTAGAATTAGTGGTTTCTTGAACAGTTAGTGGTTCGAAAGAAAAGTGTAGTTTTCGATCTGGTGGTGATTAATTTTAAGTCTTGATGGAGGCTTCTAAATAAAATCGAGTAAGAATTTCATTGCTATTTTGTATTTCGTTCAGTTAAATGTTTGTTAATGTATCGTTGTATCAAAACAACGACTCTTGTTTTACCTGTTCTTTTTCCTCGTTAATTAACGTTATTTTTTGTGTAAACGTTTTGAAATACGAATGATGTAATGTGGCATAATTTATAGTTTTCCAGTAACTCTGGCTTACCTATAGCATTACTTTTTTTGTCACAAATCGTATCTGGTAAAATCATATAAAACAACACACAGTAACTTAATAATGCTGGGTTGCTGAATTTTCTATTTATTTTATCATTACCTAGTGATCCATTAGTGTTAGGTTTAACTGAGTTTTAAAGTAAAACTCAAGTTACTTAGTTCGGAAACGCATTTCAAGAAGTTATCGAACCAAAAACACTAACGATGGGTTAAAAGTAGCTGGGAAACCGGCCATAAATAATTTATCTTTACTGATGTTACAAAGGCGCCGTTAGAGCGTCGGCTCAGTGGTTTAAGCACTTGATTTGTCATCTACAGGTCTTGGGTTCGAATCCCGCCATGTACCAATGTGATTTTAGATTTTTCGATTTTTCATATGTACATAATTTACCCGACGTTCTTACGGTGAAGGAAAACATCGTGATGCAACCTGCACATATCAGCGAAGAAATTCAAAGATATGTGTGAAGTCAACCAACCCGCAATGGGCCAGCATGGTTGACTATGGCCTAGTCACCCTAATTTAGGGTAGGCTCAGAGTCCCTCGGTGGGGACGAATAAGGGAGCTGGTGATGATGATGTTACAAAACGCAGATTTGTATTTCTGTATGTAACAATTAATTACTGGAATGTAACTCTAAATGTACTGGATCGATTTCCAAAATTACTTTGCCATTAGAAAACTACAATATCTCTTAGTAACATATTTATTACTAGAAAAAAATCTGCGCGGACGAAGTCGCGAGCAAAGGCTAGTGTTTAGATAATTCAACTGTAGATATTAAAAGGAGCTTATTAAAATTGTGAACGTTGATTTATGTTCTATTAAGATTCAGTTTAAATGGTGTCAATGCCATTCTAGATTCTAAACCAACTATCCCACGGTATTGTTAGTCCTTTTGAACTATTTTAAAACTATATTTGTGCTATGATCTAAGAAATCATACTTCATACTAATATTATAAATGCGATAGTTTAGGTGGATGGATGGATGTTTGTTAGAGTTTGTAGCCTAAACGGCTGAACGGATTACGATGAAATTTGATATAGATGTAGAGGATAGTCTGGATGAACACATAGGTTACTTGCATTTTTTTTTTATTCCGCGCGGACGGAGTCGCGAGCGAAAGCTAGTATTAATATATTTAAGGTACGTTATAAGCAGATATTTTTATAAATATTGAAATAATGGAGAAACAAAAATTTTGTATTGTTCGTGAATATTATTAAACATTTCATTTGATATGTTTGGAGGGGTGTGTGCCCCCCCCCCCCCCCAAAATATGATAATATCCAAGATGGCCGCCATTTTGTATTGTTCGTGAATATTATTAAACATTTCATTTGATATGTTTGGAGGGGTTGTGCTAAAATATGATAATATCCAAGATGGCCGCCATTTTGTATTGGTGGCCATCTTTCTTTTATCGTGTACCATTACATGATGATTAACAACAATTAATTTTTTTTTAAATATATCATTTATCCGTATGATAAAGTGAAGGCTAATTTAACGGTTAATTAAAAGTCATTGTCGTGTTGGGAAATGAAACATCCGTTAATTTGTGTGACGTCATTCAGGTAGGCTATTGTTTTTCATATGAGCGGTTAACATTGATGGAAACGAGCGATTCACGTAATAGTTGTTGCTATTCTATAAATTATGTTTACTCTATAGTTTATTTAATTTAGGGCCTGTCCCGCCACTGGCTGATAGAGGCTCAGCTTAAAATGACGCCACTCTCAGATAAGGTAACAAAATCCGATATTTCCATCACATATTTTACACGTGAGATTGTTATCAGACAATTTACAATTTGGTGGGACAGGCCCTTAGACAAGTTAATGCTAATGTACAAGAAAACTTCATGAACTTCTTTTCAATTTCATTGCATCAAGATTTTTGACCAATATCTTATTAATTTGGTGAATTATAGTTCAATTAGGAAGCGACTCACGCCACAAAACGATTGTATTTGTCTGAATGGTGACGTCACTTTTCGTATAGTAACTGACATAAGATAGAACGCGATCCGTGAAGCGAGGTGAAGGTTAGAGGAAAGAGTGGTTTGTATCAAAGGGGAAATATTTCAGCCGTCAAGGCATTGGCGAATTTCGTGGAATATCAAATATAAGCGCTCCACCCACACTGATTTTTTATTAAATTGGTACTAGAAAATGGTTCATCTCATATGAAGTGACTGCTAAGATTATAATAATACTGAATAATATAGAATACTGGTTGAAACGTTCATTGTCATGCGTAAAATAAAAAAAATAGTAAAAAAAAACATAGCCTTTGTTACTCAGTGATAACGTAGCCTTTTAATGGTAAAAGAATTTGAAATCGGTCCAGTAGTTTTTGAGTTATTTTAATACGTACAAAGATCCAAAAATGCATATCTTTCCTCTTTATAATATTGGTATAGATAGAGAGTAAAAGAGTATTGCCATCTCTTTCGTTCTGTTTAATAAAAACAGAGATAACTTGTGTTTTCCGTATGTGGGAGTTGATGTTTATGACTAGTATGATATAATATGCATTTAAAATATGTTGTACTAAGCAAACATCTTTTACTAAGTAATGAATCTGTTAGTAAATAGTCCCCAGTACTGCATTATTTGTTAAAGCTTAAAACAAAATGTTTGCCTCCATCGTAATGTTTATTTCATTCAACTATAATGCGATAAGATATTTTTAATTCGATAAGTGTTAAAAAAAATCTTGTTCAATAATAATACATAATAAGGAATCTTCAAATTTAAATAATTTTTTATTATTATCAAAGTTACCGATAGCTGTAGTGGTCGATACAGCTTTTAGCAAGTCTAGACTGCTTATGTCTAGACTTCTCAGCGCCAGTCTTCAGCAACGTAAGCATTCTTGATTTAAAAATGTAAATTGTAGTCACGCATAATCTTATAAAAACAAATTAACATTTAGACCTTATAATTCATATTAGAAATCTCTTTTTTATTATTTCTTATTCTGTAAAGTTTTCTACAAATAATTTCAGAGTAAAATGACAGAGTGGAAACATCTATAGCGGGTTTGCGCCCCTCGCCAAAAATGGGGAGAGGGTTCGTTGACCTGCCGAATTCACGGAGAGGGCAGCCATTGTGTATGGTAGGGTATTGCCCCGTGATAGAGCACGTATACGTAGATATTAAGGTTACGTGACATTTTACAAATATCGAAGGTTAATTACTGATAATTTAACCCAAACGATACAAATTTATTGTTTCATTTGTTTAAATGCGTTGGAAGGATATCTTTGTGTTTATGTTAAGGGTCAAGAATTATTTCTTTTGCCCTATGATACTGTACATACTTTAAATACTACAACCGTGAAATTGTACACGTAATATATGTAATATGTAATTTTTAATGTAATTCTGAAGCTTCTACATACTCGTATAACATACTTCACGAACACAAAGTAAACAAAATCGGAACGACTGTGGAACAAATATTTGTTCCGGTTGAGTTTTGGAACTGATGTCGTTTGTAATAAAATTTATTTAATTTCATGAAATAAGCTTAGTCATAGTTTTGACGATTGTCAAAACAATAAGAGCGCGAGTACACCTTTGACTAAACTATCTCAAAACTGTTTAGTCGCGCTTTGATACTTATGAGCTTATATGGTGCGCGCACTACTTGATATTTAGCTGTGCAACTAAACTGTTGAATTGACTGTGAAACAATCGCACAACAGTTTTGCGATAGTTTAGTCAAAGGTGTGCGCCCGGTCTTGCTTTTTTGACAATAGGAGTAATTGAATAAATTCATGTCATCTCTCTCATTGTCTTTGAATATAAAGGAGACAGCAATAGTGTAACGGCACTTTACGGTTATAAAACTCTTTGTTTATGCTGTTAGATAGTGTACTATTCCAAATTTGGTATTGACATATCTCATTCTAGATTGTAAGTAATATTTAGGTGACAAATACGAGAAATATTGATTTATCTAATCTGATCACATTCTTTAAAAGATTATACTGGTCTAGAGCAACAACATCTGAGTCACTTTAACACCAAATTCCTGGGAAAATCGTCACTTTTTCGTAGTAAATCTGAAATAAAATAAAAACACAGTATATGTAGCGTAATTTTTAACATTGATGTTGTTTATTTGCTGCCAACTTTATGTTGACCAAAATCTGATGATGTAAAACACGACTAGATGCTTAGCGGACGACAAATTGACATCAATCGATTAACTAATCGGTGGTATTGAAGTTAAATTTGGAGAAGACAGTCCTAGTTGTACTGTAAATAATATTTCTTCATGGATTTTGAAGACAATTTTTTTTTGTAAAAATATTTGTAGAATTTTGTTAATTTACTAATATTTCCTTTAACCATTCAAAGTAAGCTCTAGGCTTGTTCTAGGATATGGTTCACGACAATAGTCGAATGGCGGGATTCGAACCCTCGACCTCACGATCGGTAGTCCGTACCCCAAACCATTAGGCTATTGGCGCTTTATGTTGAAAATGTTGAAATTTTCACTGAAACTAGTTTAGATTGTGCAAGTCTTTGAGAGAATATTTAGTTATTATATCCAGATATCTTCGTTGTTATTTTCGTTTCACTGTTTCTGATGATTGGTCGAGTTTAAATCTGCATAGATTTCAACATGTGTAAATTCGCCGTTTCTCAAACGATGTGTGATGTAAATAGAAGTGAATAAAGCGAGAAAATGCCAATGGTTTTCTGTTAATCATACATTTTTGTAGAACAATTACTTCTTGTTACTTCAAGGTGTACTGAATTTCAAAAAATATATGTTATCACCTGTTCTTACCTATTTTTATATGGGTCGTCACCAAATAAAGTTACCTCGATACCTTTGAGCCATTGTTTCTTTACTTTTACTCTTTTGAGAAATGCTGTTAATATGATAAATAAGAAATGACTAATGCAAGTCATTATTGGACGGCAAATTGCCAGTGAAATTTCCAAACAGTCATACGCTGCCAAAAAAGGCGACATTGTGGCAAGTCTATGAACAATTTATAAGGAAATCAACTCTAAGCTGTTTTGGATAAGATTTATGTATGAAAATTGGTAACCGAATTGATGGGACGTTGTATGATATCGTCATTTAATATCATGTTACATTTTAAATTATAGATCTACAAACTTATCTGGCCTTGTTATAGTTGTCACCTTTGTCTACCCAGCCACCTTACTATATTCATAATTCAAATGATTTTGCCCTAAAATTTCGTAGATTCAGTTATCTTACGCCAATAAAGTATCTGGTTGTCCTTAAATACTTTCAGCAACCGATTCAAGGTCACTTTAGACTTGGAAATTGTTTTGGCATCAAGTGTGTTAACTTCGTAGTTTTATTTAGTAATGCTTGCGATTTCGCCCGCGCTAAATTATAAAATAATAAAAAAAAAACTTTGTTATAACTATATGCCTATGTTACTCACAGATAAATGACCATTCTAACGGTGAAAGAACTTTTAAAATCGGCCCAGTAGTTATTGAGTTATTTCAATAAATACAAAATTACAAAAATACAAATCTTTCCTCATTATAATATTAGTATGGATTAATATAGATTGTTTTGCATGTCGCAGGCATATTTGCCCTTAGTTATTATTATGAAGGGTGACCGCGATGGTCCTCGTAACAAGATTACTTGCCTTACTTATTGTAGATAGTATTGTGACATTGACGGATATATGGGTCGTTTTTTAGTAGTGGTCTGTTCGCACGCAATGACATACACTATCATAGTAAGGGACAAATTAACTATAATTAAATAGTAATTAGTCTTTGCTGTTTAGTATTTCTAGTAAATATTTTAGGACGAGAAAGATCAAAAAGTATTACCTAGCAGTCCGTCTGCGCTTTGCAAGAGTGGATATTATTTTTTTAAGTAATCAACCTTTATCTATACTAATATAAAGAGCAAATATTTTTATTTTACATGTATTGAAATAACTTAAAAACTACTGGGTCGATTAAAAAAATTCTTTCACCATTAAAAAGCTATATCAGTGAGTAACATAGGCTATATTTTTTATTATTTTTTAATTTCACGCGGGCGAAGTCGCGTGCAACAGCTATAATTATACCCTGTGTTTCTCTGTGATAATGTAGCTATTTAATGGTGAAAGGTTTTTTGAAATCGATTTAGTAGTTTTTGAGTTTACTCGTTGTCTAATGTATGTTTTTCATTCGTTCGTCATACAAATATGTACAACGCCATTTGCACAGGACATTGTGTTCTAATATGTATGCAGATTAAATGAGTCATAAACAAGCTGTTGTACAATGTCGATAAACTGTCAATGTAGACGCAGTTTTAATTATTGAAATAAAATAACACACAATATCCTTTTTTACGTCGTTGAAGGAGATGGATGTATGATCAAGAAGGGAGTGATGACTGAGATGACGTATGATAGTTATGTGGAAGACAAAAACCTGTTGCGCCACTACGGGAGTAGGATAAGGAGGAAGATGATGAATTCTTCTTTACTTCGTTCTAGCTAACTCAAAAAAATTAGATGCTATACCTGTTTTTGAATACCTTATATGATATATTTTTTTTAAGTAATCAACCTTTATCTATACTAATATAAAGAGGAAAGATTTGTATTTTTGTATGTATTGAAATAACTTAACTACTGGGCCGATTTTAACAATTCTTTTATCTAAAAAGCAACGTTAGCACTGAGTCACATAGGCTATATTTTGTCTATTTTTTTTAAGTAATCAACCTTTATCTATACTAATATAAAGAGGAAAGATTTGTATTTTTGTATGTATTGAAATAACTTAACTACTGGGCCGATTTTAACAATTCTTTTATCTAAAAAGCAACGTTAGCACTGAGTCACATAGGCTATATTTTGTCTATTTTTTAATTACACGCGGACGAAGTCGCACACAACAGTGTTACTCAGGGATAATGTAGCTTTTTAATGGTAAAATATTGTTTTGAAATAGATTCAGTAGTTTTTGAGTTTGCTCGTTACATGCAAAAATATATCTTTTGTTTTTATAATATTAGTATGGATTAATATAGATTGTTTTGCATGTCGCAGGCATATTTGCCCTTAGTTATTATTATGAAGGGTGACCGCGATGGTCCTCGTAACAAGATTACTTGCTTTAGTTATTGTAGATAGTATTGTGACATTGACAGATACTCGTATATAGGTCGTTCTTTATTAGTGGTCTGTTCGCACGACCTACACTATCATAGTAAGGGACAAATTAACTATAATTAAATAGTAATGAGTCTTTGCAATTTAGTATTTCTAGTAAATATTTTAGAACGAGAAAGATCAAAAAGTATTACCTAGCAGTCCGTCTGCGCTTTGCAAGAGTGGATATTATTTTTTAATTTCACGCGGGCGAAGTCGCGAGCAACAGCTAGTCTTTAATATTTGTACTATGAAATTCGATCCGAGAGTTCTTATATTTTATGGTACTTATTACATCTTGGTTATTGTTTTTTTAATCCTGAATACGTTTAATATCAAATAATTGTCTAATGTATCTTTTTCATTCTTTCGTCATACAAATATGTACAACGCCATTTGCACAGGACATTGTGTTCTAATATGTATGCAGATTAAATGAGTCATAAACAAGCTGTTGTACAATGTCGATAAACTGTTAATGTTGTCGCAGTTTTAATTATTGAAATAAAATTTTCTTAATTTTATGTGGATGAAGTTGCACGGGAACAGCTAGTCTTTAATATTTGTACTATGAAATTCGATCCGAGAGTTCTTATATTTTATGGTACTTATTACATCTTGGTTATTGTTTTTTTATGTAAACACTCGACTTGTGTAACAGAGGTATTGTTGTTAGATTTTCTCTTTTTACCTGTAACCATTGTAATCATTGTGTTCGTATTAAACTTTTTTTTTCACTAACAGGAAAATAATCTTATCCAGATCTGTTTTTTGTTTGGTTTTTTATATCTGTGATATTATTCATCGTTTATTTTGTACATTTTATTGTTGTCTCTTTCTATATAGTTTGGTTGAGAATTTTGTACTAGAATAGGCTTTATACAATCAATGTTTCCCGCTCACTTCAAAAGGTTTACTGAAAAATCTTGAATTTGAGTAAAATTATGCCTTTGTTACACAGGTTAGAACCCTAAAGATAGCTAAGATCTGATTAAAAAGATGTTCACTTAGGCTTTTGAAAGCTTTCAAATTATGAACTTTCAGTTCATTAATAAGTTGAAGCAAAAGACTTGGACGCTAGTTTAATTAATGATATAACGATGTCCAACGTGAATATAAAGTATTATAGACACATCCACAGAGTATAAATACCCATAACTCCTGGGATATGAAGGAATACAATATAGGAAATATGATACAGCATAAATACCGTCGTTTATCTTATATTTGGGTGATAAATATAGGTTCTCTATTACTAATGTTGCCTAAAGCCGCTGGGCGCCAGCCAGACTACTAATCTTGGATAAATAGACGTATTTCTGCAAAATCAATAGTATATTGCATACTAGTTCTTGTCCGCGACTGCATCCGGATTATGTTCTACACCTGTGTAAAATTTCATCGAAATCCGTTAAGCTGTTTCGGAGATATACAGTAAGAAACATTCATTCATCCATCTAAACATTTGCATTTATAATATTAGTAATATTATGTCATAATACGCGAATGTCTATACATAGTTGTTGTCTATAATATACATACATGTTTTTATAGTCAAAATACATTTATTATATAAACTCCGAAATCGGATAACATTCAAAGTCTGTTGACTATATTCGTATTGACATCTATAGAAACATACGACGACATACAGGGTGTCCGGGAAAGGAAGGAATCTGTGGTAGTCCATTGTAGACGTCTTTCCCGGACACCCTGTATATAGAGTCGTATAGACTTAAGCTGTCTCTGAGTATCGATTTCGCAATATAAATTAAGTAATCAAGGTCATCAAATGTTTGATTTATATCAAAGTTACATAAAATTCCATTTAAAGTTGTAAAGCTTTCCAATAATCAGTATACGTCTATAATTTTTTATGTCGATATCTCTAGATAAAGAATTATTATTATGTAATTTTATCGAGATACCTATAATCTATGAATACATAATATATTACGTACGCTTGGAAAAATATGTACAGTAAAGTGGAAATTAAAACATACATAAATGCTCATTCTTGGAGTTACTTATGTTGGAATTTATGTTAAGTACGAGTACCATTACATAATTTGTTTACTATGGCAAAGCTTTCTAAAATTCTTATAGTAATTTGTAACCTCATTTTTAACACAGGTTGGGAATACCTTTACAATAAAAATACTATTTGTAGGGACATATTTTATGCATTTTTACTACTCTACGAAATCGAGAATAAGATATATATATTTTTTTTATTTTATTTAATAACGACAATATAGCAGCTTTACAGAATAAATTTAATGTGACACTATACCTATGTCATAATACATAATATTACAAAAACATAGTTAAAATACAATAAAAACTGATAATGAAGAAGAAAAAAAAAACAAATTATACAGCTACAACATATAGCTAAATACAACCATTTGCCTCGCCCTCCACACATCTGTATGCAGCCTCTGTGAATTTCCATCCATCATATCATCTATTCGTTCCAATCGATTATTCGAAGATAAAATATGCAAATGTATGTTTTTCAATATTACACGCGGTTGTTAGTGACGTCACCAGAGTCCTTTGTCTAAACCAACCCTATTAATATTCGACCTCACATCGAATATCATTAATTGTGACGTCATTTAGAGCGTCATTGTAACGTCTACGTCAGAAATTGATATTGTAACGTCAGGATGTCATATACGTTAATATTGTTATTGTTGTGTTGTAAATAAAAATTGACGTCAACTGTTTGTGATAGTAACCTAATCTTATCTGTAATGAAATTTAACGCCGATACTCTTGTTGACCGATTTTATGGGTGGCGCTGATAAATTGTGTCATTCCTAATTCATTATTCATGTTTACTTATATCGTAGGTAGATACCTCCCACGATATGTGACTAAATCTATACTTCTATACTATCTATACTATCTATACTATTATAATAAAGCGTAAACACACACTTCTTTGTTGCCTAAGATGGCAGCAATTACAGCATATTTTTGAATAATTCTTTTTTTAATAAAAAGCCTACGTCACGCTTTAGGATATATATTTTTACGCCATTAAACATAGGGGGTAATTATTTTGGATAAAAACCCTAATGTGGGAAAGAGACCATAAGTTGCTGCCAACAACAAGAAAGAAAGATTGCTAAGGTTTGTCGTCATGTCATGTCATTTTGACATTTGCTATTGATAATTTGACAAATGTAAACAATGAAATAAAGTTTTTATAATTTCACGCGGATGAATCCGCACGCGAACAGCTATTATCGAATAATTGAGTATTCCAGAACGGTTGCTGGCGTAGCGGAGTTTTATAGAACACGCTGTACAGTTTTGTTTTTAGAGGTTTGGGTTTTCCTGTAGGTTGTAGTTAGATGCATGTATAAAACCCTCGTACACACCTAACGTGTGTTTGATTTAATTATCAAAGGTCTTCCTGCAGTAATTATAGGTCAAAGGACCTTAATCGTAAAACGATTTTACGATAACGGTCTTGTTTTGATCGTAGTACATCGTAGTCTTCGAAGATATGCCATTAAATGACTAGGTTAGAACGATGTTTATCTGATAGCATGTGTCTTCTAATGGTGATAAACGGCTCTACTTTATGGTTGTGTAAGAAAAATCCAGTGCAGCGTTACATTATGCACATCTATGCTACATTGCTGCTCGAGTACAATAATTGAACTGCAAAATATATTTGGTACCATAGAAATGCATCAATGGATGATAAACTATGTGAATTATTGATATTCAATTGTTTGTATTTTTAATAAACGTTAATTTCTTTCTACAGCCGGCAGTGGGCCCTTCAGGGGCCATCAGCAAAGTGCACAAATCGGATCGCAAGATCGGCCACCGGCGAGTCGGCGAGGGCGGCGAGATCACCTACAAGAAGATTCAGTCCTCGCAGATTATGGCATCCATTCAACTTGGTAAGTAATACAACTCACGCCTGTGACATACAGGGGTAGGCAAAGATACATGACTCACCTCACTTGCTTTGTAAATATTGAAATATCTATGCATGTATTTAGTATATCACCAATCAAGAAATGAACAATGTTTTGAATTATTTTTACAAACATTAATTACTTTAAGAGCGGGCGCATACTTCTGACTAAATTATCGCACAACTGTTGAGGGATAGTGTCGATTGTTTCGCAGCAAATTCAACTGTTTAGTTGCACAACTAAAATCGAATAGTGTGCGCCTCTTCATATAAGCTTATAGGAATCAAAGCGCGACAAAACAGTTGTGAGATAGTTTATTCAAAGGTGTGCGCGTGCTCTTAATTGAATTTACTTAGTTTGGAAAAGTAGAGCTCAGAGTAACTTTGCAGAATTCTTTGAAGACTTCAAAGTTTTCTATCAAAGTATGAGCCGAGTCTATTAATGTTAGATTTATGGTGTTTGTTTTGGACGGTCCGTGGTCGTTAATACCCATCCAAACGGATAGAGCGGTTAATATGTAAGCCCGTATGACGTCATATATCTAGCCCAATGTGTTTGCGTATAGACGTAGTGATAAATGAAGTATCTTTATTTTTTATTTTTAATAATAACATTTACTTTCTAAGCTCACGTTTAATCTTAAATAAAAATATATTTCTTTTATTCTATTTCTAGTGTTGTTCTAAAAATGTAAATACATATTTTATTAACTTAGTAGAGAGAAAACTTAAGTAATATAATTGTCAATTTTATTGCAAAAAATATCAAAACGAAGCGATATTTTATTTAAATTTATTTGATAAGATAAAACACTAGAAAGTTACATTTTGACTAAAAATATACTCAGACATGTTATTTAAGGAAAGCTTTCGTCTTTCAAAATATCATGTTTTTTGTTATTGGTTTTGAAAAGGTACAGGATCCTATCGGATTATTTCAAACAACCAAGTTATTACAACTTGAGAGTTTTGTATAAAATTTTAATGCTCACCTCATAAAGCCGGAACATCTCTTTGAATTTATCATTAGAATTTAAATAATTCTGTACTCGACTCAGCCTATTTAAAACATTCCCTTTTTTTTCCAAAAAATAAATAAAAATGGTACTATTATTTATTTCAATTACATTATCTATATCTATACTTAATATTATAAAAAGGAAAGATTTGTATTTTTGGATTGTTTTATGTATTTGATACTCGCAAAAATTACTGGGCCGATTTTAAAAATTCTTTCACCATTAGAAAGGTAATTTATCAGTCAGTAACATAAGCTATATTTTGTATTATTCTTTTAATTTCACGCGGGCGAAGTCCAGAGCAACAGCTAGTATTACACATATTAACTGGCAATACACGCAACAGATATCAGGGCCTTCTCAGACCGCTGTCAAAGCGTGCTAAATTTACCCGCCAACTGCGGCCGAAGAGCGGCCGTGTTTACAAAACATACTAGTATGAGTAAACTATGCACCATTTATATCGCCTTAGTTTATAACCAAGGCAGTTCTGTGTAAGACACGATATTAACTGTACGTTTATTCAAGGTCAATAAAAATTCTTTAGTATTTGTAGACGACTTCAAAAAGGAGGTTCTCGATTTGATTTGTATTTTTGTAATAAACTAAGTGTTGCTCGCGACTTCCTCCCCGTGAAATTAAAAAAAAAATCGAACATAGAGACTATGTCACTTACTGACAACGTAGCTTTTTAATGGTAATCTACTGATTACTGATCTACTGATCTACTGATCTATACTTAGATAGGTAGTATACGAGAAAGCAATCTAATTGCTTAAACAGGGAATTGATCGCTGCTTTCATTTTTACAAAATGCTAGTTGCAGGCGTTGCCTTACGTTAAAGACAGCGGACAAGACAGAAAAAGTACATTTTAATTTCCTGTATATCTTCTCCTAAATCCAATGCTCTTTGTCATGCTTTGCTTGTAGGTATGATTGAAAGTAACTTCAGCCTCCACATGATCGTAATTCAATTCTCTTAAAATTATCTGCATGATCATACCTCGTGGAACTAACATGTTGTTTATAATCTGTGACGTAGTCATACAAATAATTGAAGCATATTTTACGTACACAAATTTCTTAGCGGCTATTTTCCTACTATATCTTATTTGCTATGGCATTTAGTGATTTTTATCTTTTCTTAATAATTTCTGCGAAATATTAAGTTGACATATTTCATTCATAATATCTGGCCTTCATCTATACTAATATTATAAAGATGAGGCATTTGTATTTTTGTATGTATTGATATAACTCAAAAAACCACTGGGCCGACTTCAAAAGTTCTTTTTTTTTATTGGTTTTTAATTTCACGCAGACGAAGTCGCGAGAAACAGCTAGTTATGTATAATTTTACACGTGTTTATGGCCCAAGTAATGAGTAATGGACATAATCCGAATAATCGATTGAAAACTGTTGAAAATGTTATTAAACGTGTGTGTTATTGTGTTCCAATTTCACAATATTTAACACTATAATTGTGTTCCGATAGGCGTTATAGTACAATTATTTTGATATGAACTCGAGACCTATGACTCTATAATTAGGTGGACTGTTGGCCAATGTTATTTAAACTATCGTGGTTATTATATGCCTTTTGTTGTTTCGTATAATTTGTTTATTAACAATCATAATCGTTATTTTACTCGTCTCATTGATCAAAGGAGATTTAAATTTACCGTTACTTCTGATAAAACTTTTTTTTTCTTCTGGGGGGGGGGGAATGTATACGGTTATGTGGAAATCAGACCCCCTCGGTGGCCATCTTCCAGTGTAATTTGTGATAGTCTCGGAATCTGAAAACAAACGCACCAAGGCTTCTCATATGTAAGTAGACTGCTAGCGTTTTTATTAGTATGCAATGAAATGTTTAACATTGTTACACATACGTTTAAAACGATATCTCGTTGGACGTACTGCCAATAAATTGGTATCGCATTGCAATTGGATTTAAAGCGGGACGGGATTATTTTAATCCAATTACCTTTGCGTGTAATTGAATTAGCATTGCTCGTTTTTCATACGCCCTATATGTTGCATTACGGTAACAGACTAGCGTAGGGCTCAGAATTATGTAGTAACTAGCTTTAGCCCGCGACCAAAAAACAAAGGTAGGTAGCCTACGTGTTCTTCCAGACTTTCCTCAACATCTATGCCAAATTTCATCGAGATTCGTTGAGTAGTTTAGGCTACAAACTCTAACAAAGATTCATCTAAAGTTTCGCGTTTATTATATTAGTAAGATTGTCGTAAGCTCCCTTCCCGAAACTAATGTACAAAAATTGCTTGACACCCCCTCTTCACTTTGAATAAAAAGACTTGATTGACAACAAGATAATAAAACTGCTTGTCCAAAGCCTAATTAATCTTAATTGTCCCAATATTACCAATTATATGAATCTGTTAGGTTTTACTGCTTAGAGACTTGCAATATAGTGGGTGCACATTTGGTCGTGTGGTGTCGAAATTATCTGCAATAGCGAGCCCTTCCTCTTATATAAGTTGGTACATTACAAGTTACTAAGTAACTTACTTCGTCATACTTAAAGACTTCAAAGTACCGCTCTCAGTTTCATTGCACAGCGAATCGCCTCACCGCTAACCCACTTCTCATAGTTAGCGTGTTGGGACTCGTCTGTTGCAAGGTCGGCCCGCGTTAATTGAACACCCGCTGCATTATCTTGAACTCTATGCTTATTAAATTAGAAACGAGTTTTCATTAACACATTACCAGCCTCATTATACAGCGTGCTCGCAAGTTGTCTACATTACGTGATTATTTGTATGCAGTTTTATTTTTATTCTTGTGTCTGTTACTGTATGTTTGTGCCTTGAAATATTAAAAAAAAATTAAGCTGTGAATTTTCGTCTTTACGCCAATTAAGCCGCAGATGTTCTCGTTTAATTCTTTATTATAAAGAACTTTTGTAAAATGTTACACAAGGGTCCAGTATATTGTCATAAACTGGTAATGAATTTTGCTAAGTAGTTTTGTATTTATGTTCTTGAAGTAAAGAATAGACGATGTAAGCTTCGTGGGATTTTAATTCCCGGCTTTCGTGTTTTAGACCGGGTTTTTATTCATATTGTACCATGCACAAAATATTAAGGGCCTGTCCCACCACGCTTAAAAATGACGTCACTGTCAGATAAGGGAACAAAATCCGATATTTCTATCACATATTTTGTACGTTCGATTGTTATCAGACGATTTATAATTTGGTGGGACAGGCCCTTAAAATCTCAAATCATCAAGTACCTTTTGTTAACAAGAATAAAGCTATACGTAATCCTTTAATCTAACATTGTCTCGTTTTAAAGTGACCTACACGATACATGCATATCCTGTGATGGATGCCCACTCATGTGTGATATTTTTCGCACGAGGGCAGAACAATCACACAGAGCAGTAGACAATGCGATACTGTTATTTTTTTTATCAGATACCACAGTTTTGGCAGTGAATATGTAACATGTACCGAAAATTGTGTTTTGCGTCTTCTTCCCTTCCCCTTCCCCTCCGATCACACAACGTCCTCATCAAAATCAGAGTGAATCACGAGCTATGTTTGCATGTACACTCGGGGAAATGGGTTGTGTTCCTTCTTAAAAGCTACAATCGCATGAACATTTTGAAACGAGACACGGGGCATAAATACAACGCAGCTTGTAAATGTGTCTGTACGAAAAAAAGTCGGTTAGTGATACACGGCTAGTTTCTTTTCATTATTGTCCCTTAGGATGCACCGCTCACTGCTATTTTAGTAGTTTGTATATGTTACTCGCGACTTCGTCCCTGTTAAATTAAAAAATAACAAAAGGTACAGCCAATGTTACTCACAGATAAATTACCTTTCTAATGATGAAAGATTTTTTTAAATCGGCCCAGTAGTTTTTGAGGTATTTCAATACATACAAAATTACTAATCTCTTAACAGTGGTAGAGCCCTCTATATCATCTTCGCACGGATGGGCCGGCTCGCCCGGTGAAATACCACGACCACACAGAAGACAGGCGTGAAGTGGGAGAAATTCCGCGTTTCGTCTGATGAGTGTGGTGCCGGAGGCCCAACTTTGGTCCCTTTTCCTTCCCACCCTTTTTCTTTTGAGAAAGGATGGGAAGGGAAAGTGTATTTGACGGCGGAGGTGACGCATAGGAAGGGGAAATATCCTTTTTATGTGCGTCTCCTCCTCCGTCGATTAAGGGTAGGCAACGCATCTGCAATTGCGGATGTCTATGGGAAGCGGTCGCTTCGCCATTTTGGGCGGATTCAGGTGATCGGTTGCTCGTTTGCCATCTTATATTATAAAAAAAAAATCTTTGTAATATTAGTATAGATTTGTAGGAAGAGGCGGAGTTTGTCTCGTAATGAATAAGGAAATTTTTCCTAAAGTGCATCACCGTGGATTTCCACGACAGTACAACAAAGTCGATTGTGTCGTGTTTAGTCATTGTTTGCGTGTTTGTGAAACGAATCGATTGAGCTTTATCTGACACTGGGAGGAAACTGTACTTATGTATGGCTATAGCAACACAGTTATAGTACACTACTTCAATATGCTCTAATTGATGATTTAAATGTGTCAAAGCGTTTAAGTGTATTGAAAATGTTCGGTTTTGTGTGTTTAGGTGTTTCTATGTTTTTTTTTTCACATTATAAGGTGGCAAATGTGCAAACGGCCTCCTGAATCCGTCGAAATGGCGAAACCGCTGCCCATAGACATCCGCAATAGCGGATGCGTTGTCTACCCTTAAATGACGGTGGAGGAGACGCACATATTATGAAAGTACAGACGTATTACAAAATAAGCGAGAAAATAATCTTGTCAAGATCTTTGCAGAAAGTAATTCTGAATGTAAGGATTAATCGTCAAAAGGAAAAGTATACGTTGAAATATGTTAGGAGGAATGAGATATTACATTTGATACTTTTCCTTGTAACAGACGAAACATCAAAGAGAAAGTATTTTCCTTAAATGTTTCATAACCTAAATAATTTTGTGAAAACATGATGTACTCATTTTGTTTACCAAACTACGTTTCCATAGATTATACAAAACATACTATCACTCTTATTCTCCTTGAAAATATACAGATAATTTGTTTGTGTACAAGTCTCGGCTGTGGGAACCCATGATAAAAAAAATATTGAAACACGTTGATGGATCATGTTTAACCCATCCAATACGTTTACAGGTGGCCCATTTGTTTGCCCCAGTTGACTTTTATTGTCAGAAAAAACAACAAAACGAGTCGATTTGTTTAGTCGTATTAGTAAGTACAGACTGCGTTCTCATATAGGGCAAGTTTTTTAATGTTTTTTTTACAAATTCGTGTATGTAAATTTAAAGTTAATTACACAATTAGCGAAGTAAAAAGAAGTACCAAGGGCAACTGTAAAATAAACATGATTCACAGAGCCGCCAGCACAACCTAATTTTTGATATGAAACAGTAAAAAATGAGTTTATGATAGCAATTTCCTTTGCCCTTCAATCTTAAAACATCTCATTAATTTTATTTAATGTCTCTCGTTTTACGATGAAATTGCGGTTGTCAGTTGGAAATTAAGTAAAGAAGCCTTTCTACATAACTGTTCTTTTTTCGTCGTGTAATAGAAGAACACCTTTTATCTCTCTGAGAAAGATTTAACTAAAACAGTTCTCATCATCATCATCATCATCATCATCATCATCATCATCATCATCACCATCACCATCATCATCATCATCATCATGATCATTGTCAGCCATAGGTCGTCCACTGCTGAACATAGGCCTCCCCCATGGATTGTCACAATGCCCGGTCCTGTGTCGCCCGAATTCAGTGTACTCCCGCAACCTTGACCAGAAACAGTTCTCGGTAGGGCCGTGTTAGCCACATTAGGCGCCCTGGTGTAAGTTAGTTTGGCGCCCCCTAAAAGTATGTCGTTAAACTATCGCCTCACAAAGTCTGCCTCCAGGCGCCTATAATCTACGACGTCAAGCGCCCTGCACCCTGTTATGAGAGTCTCTCGGCTAGCCCTATACTTAAATCCTAGGTATGCCTATCTTTCTCTTGTGATGTTACTCGCGTAAGAATTTATACTGCATCATTGTCACGTCACAGCCTTAATCTTATCTCTGTTTTGACATATCTACTTTAGGATACCATTCTCTTGTTACAATCTTGCCCAGTGGAGCTGTGGTGTTAAGAAAGTGAAGTGTTATGTTTAAAATTAAAAAGTTATTAATTAGTAAACATGGAAACAGGTTAGCGTAAATAACTATAGGCTGTTGTATTTGTGGATGTGAAAGTTCTTGTTTTTTTATAGGAGGTAGGTTTGTGTGTGTATAATGTTTTGTTTATTTAACTATGTCACTGAATTTAAACGTTTAAGTTCAAGTTGAAGGTTCGCTTTTACACTAAAGTTAATTAACGCCTACCGTATTTAAAACAAATGACAGGAACAATTTAAAATATAATATTTTTAAAAACAACATCCTGTATATCTATATTAGACTAGAAATAGTAACTAATGTACAGAAATTCCAAAAAATGATTTAAATACTAAACAAAACCGCGTTTAGAAGAGCTCTATGAAGTTGATATGATATACATAATTTCCGGCGCGATTAAACAAAGTCCCAAACATTAACGTGGGCTTCCACTGGCCTTATATCAACAGGATAATATTCGTTTATTTCGAAGAGATAGAGAGAGATGACTATATTTGTATGAACGTTAAGGCAATGTAAACCGACGGTTATGCTAGCAATTACGGTTGCGGCCGCTTTTTATCAATGCTGGTGTCAACTGTGTTTATGCATGCTACTAAATTTTACACAAACCAAATATATCTTAAGCCCTCGTCGTTTTTTCCTGTTTTGTTATGAGACTAATTTAATATCATGAGTTTGTATTAAAACAATCGCTTATTTTCCTTAGATTATAATTAAAAGTCGCAGACGTATATTTTCTATTTGTTTTATTTATTAAAATATTAGTAGATTTTTGTTGATTAACTAATATTTATTTTACCATTCGACCTAAGTTCTAGGCTTGTTTTAGATCGGAAATCTGTACTCCTAACCTAATGGTTACGTTACGCTAAATCACGTGGTCGAGTGTTCGAATCCCGCTATTGGACTATTGTAAACCATTTCCTAGAACATATATCCCTAACCTAATGATTAGGGGTACAGAAATAAATAAATTGAATTTGTTGTAAATGTTTTTTAACGCTCACAATGCAATTAGGTCGAAATAGGCCATAACAGCGGACGTGACGTATAGTTTTAATACATTTGTACATTGCAATGTACTCGTATAATGCCATTTTTCTGTTCAATATTCGGTACGTATTGAGATGTGGATTCAATTCTTTAATTTTATTTAGTCAGGACGTAGATCAGCATAAAGTCGTGACCAAAAGTTGTATATAAAATAATTTGATTAAAAATCCCCACTATAAAGTTGCTTAGTATTGCGTGTTGCGTGTCATAAGCCAAGAGACGTCTTCCTGTGTGTCGAAATCGATTGTGTGAGCCCGCTTTAAGTATGGGGATTTGGCGTCGTTTGCGACATGCGCATCTATTGACGAAACACTCGTACATCCTTTTCATTTTCCTTGGAAAAATTGAGACAACAATACATGTGCTACGGTATAAACTCACGATTATAAAAACGCATGAGAGATGGCTTTTTTATCTTATCATAGTCTACAGGTATGGTCAGCATCATATAAACAATTTGTAGGACAATAAATTACTAGAGTGTGATTTTAGGCGAGTTTTTAAATAGACAATTTTGTTTAGTTACCTTTACTGCTGTAACCTTTAATTAATTGACAACAATACAATTTAAAAGTTTTATGAGTAATGTAAAAGCTCAAGTATGAGTAACCAAACTTTTATCTAGATATCTTTTGTGGCCATCGAACAAATTCGTTTGTTATTCTCCTTGTCTGAGCGTAAATCGTCTGTATCATCCAATAAAGGTAGTTCCAGAAACTTCCAAATTTAAATAGGTATTTGTTACCCATATTCTACGTTAGCTTCACGTTAGTCACGAACAGTCAGTGCCTTTTAGATTAGTGTTATAGAGAAACCTTATTGCATTCAGTGAATAAGATTTTGTTTAGTTACCTTTACTGCTGTAACCTTTAATTAATTGACAACAATACATGTGCTACGGTATAAACTCACGATTATAAAAACGCATGAGAGATGGCTTTTTTATCTTATCATAGTCTACAGGTATGGTCAGCATCATATAAACAATTTGTAGGACAATAAATTACTAGAGTGTGATTTTAGGCGAGTTTTTAAATAGACAATTTTGTTTAGTTACCTTTACTGCTGTAACCTTTAATTAATTGACAACAATACAATTTAAAAGTTTTATGAGTAATGTAAAAGCTCAAGTAAGAGTAACCAAACTTTTATCTAAATATCTTTTGTGGCCATCGAACAAATTCGTTTGTTATTCTCCTTGTCTGAGCGTAAATCGTCTGTATCATCCAGTAAAGGTAGTTCCAGAAACTTCCAAATTTAAATACTGTAAAGAACAATTTTATTCTATATTAAATTCTCCTGACAACAAACGCATTTATTTGGATAAGGATTAATATTGAAACCAATAAAAGAACGCTGCAAATAGCGTAAGGTTTTAATTCTTTTTGTAAACAAAAAAGTGGTTATTGTAAGAAAACCGTTAAAGATAGATATATGCTATCGCGGACTTTTCTGTAGAACTTTTTGAGATCTACAATTCTTTCATACATCATTTTTATATAACTCTAACGGTTTAGGCAGCGTAAGCCAAGAAAAGTTAAAGTTTAGTGAATTTTTGACGCCGGCGTCCAGAAACACGCTGTTTATTAATAGTTCCTAAACATTAGTAATAATAAAATATAGCCTATGTTACTCACAGATAAATTACCTTTCTGATGGTGAAAGAATTTTTCAAATCGACCCAGTAGTTTTTGAGTTATTTCAATACATACAAAAATACAAAGTTTTCCTCTTTATAATATTAGTATAGATATAGATATAAAGATTTTAATTTTCCGCTAATGTAATTCGTGAAATTGCTATTAAGGCGTTTTACCGGTGCTTTTGATGTCTGAAGCTATAATTAAATTGAAAGAGACGAACGATCTTGTAATTAAGGTTCAATTTTAAATAAAAATTACAAACCTGTACGGTGTGTAATTTTGTATTTAAAGAATTTTAATTAATTCTTAAAAAAAAAAACTAATTATAAATTTTTGATCTTCAATTTTTGAAGGATATTTCTCGATTGCAAATTCTATCTTACTTGTTACTTTATTTTTGAGATGGACTGATGTTTGTTAGAGTTTGTAGCCTAAACTGCTGAAATATCGATGAATTTAGCCCAGATGTAGAACATTGTCTGAAAGAACACAAAGGCTAATAAGGTTTATTTTTAATTCCACGCAGACAGAGTCGCGAGCGAAAGCTAGTCACTGAATAAATAAAAAGATAGCAATTTTTGAATTTAAATACACCGTGTTTGTTATATTTGTAATCAACGTATCGCGAAATCAAACCGATTTAAGCACATACTTAAGTATTAGCCAACTTGATTGATATGTGTATCGTAACTTGAGAGTGATAGACCGCTCCAATGGTTCAAGGCCGGCGAGATTTTGCGGTGTCGTGTCTAGACAGCAACGTAGGCACTGATTCATTGCACGCTAAGCATGATGACGTAACACTTAAACACGAAAGGTATTTCTCAATGAAATAAATTTAAACCTTTACCTACGCCAAAAGTAACAGAAGTAGGAGAAAGTTTTTGTTACCCGTTAGGATATGCTTAGGAAGAGATAGATGGTTTACGTGAAAGACATGATCAAGAACGGAGTGATGACGGAAGATAGATTTATCTGGGGATTAAAACTTGGTGCCTACATAAGTGGAATAAGGACAGGGAGATGATTCCAGTGTAAACCTGTGAAGTATTAGAGGAACTCTGAAGGACCAAAGGTAGAGTAATTGGAGTGAAAGGTGAGCATAGTATGAGCATGTTATGAGGGAAAAATCACATGTGAGTTGGAGAATTTTAGTTATGAGTGTGGACGTCGGTAGAGGCTTACGCATAGGAAGATATGGATGGATTGCTTGAAATGTAAATGATCTTGAAGGCAGTGAAGATTGTAATTATAGAAGGCTGCGTAATGATTATAAAAGTCAGGAGTGAGTAGGATAATCACAGGGAGATGATTTCACTCTATGCATGTGAAATATTGCATACTTAAAATAGGTTTATTTCAATATGATTATTTTCTTATCGTTTCCATTGACATTTAAAAAAGGCACTTCATTATCATTCCAGTTCGGTTGTTAAAAAGTTCTTTGGTATAATTGCGCTGTGCTGTTGACCGAGTTACGGCTGGCTTGATTAATTAAACTAGTTTTTATATTTGTTTCTTGTACTTCTTCGATTTAGTTATGTAATGTGGTACTATTGATGTAAGGTGAGACCACACTGAACGGTGTGTTCAATCATTTATTTATTTATAAGGTACACCAATTACATGTTCAAAATTCACAACCAAATTAAGTATATTATAGACAAAGAAAAACAAAAAAAGCAGAACACACAGATGACAAGTGTACACAGCACTTACAAGAGAAGATTTTTTAATAACAAACGTTGAATCAGATAATGTACAAATGGTACAAAATTAGAGCTTTCCATACATTTGTCTTTTAGATATCATAATTGTTACTTTATAATGATATATTTTAGTCTTCAAGAGGACTTTTCTTGTGTATTCTTTCGTATTTTTCTCACTTAGTCAAAGACATTTTGATAAATGTTATAGCAAAATTAAGTTACAGAATTAAATAGCTTTTTAAACCTTATTTTTATTATAAAATCCCAGAAAACGGCCACCGTAAATATAATTATATACTTACGACTTGCAATTATTAACAGAAGTTGACTTCTTCCAGGTCAACGATAATTATGTTACTTACTTTGACCTTTTAGTAAATTGTTGCAGTTAATATTAAAGGTAGAAATACTTAAAAGTGTTTCAATGTTATTCAAAGTTACCTAAATGTTTTATTTCTCCATACTTATTGCTACCAGACTTGTTTTTTTGTAATGTTTGTATATCGTTGACTTCAATCAAGTCATTAATAAATTACGATGTTATATGACGACGGATACACTTGTATAGATATATATCACCCCCTTTATTCTCCTACAAAAAGAGTATTTATTTGTACCGCGGTTTCGGCAGTGGAAACTGACAATCAGGTGTTCGTTCAACCAACACACGGTTTTCATAAAAGTCACTCAATACGCCACTTTTTCTCGCTTCACTTATTGTAAATACTTACTTTGGGTTCTATCCCGTCTTAAGAGCAGACGCTTTTACATTTAAGTACATATAAATATATATACAGCTTACCTTGCCACCCTCGTCTATCGATTTTTTCGATAAGTCGAATGAATGAGTTGAAATTAGTGATGTGCCGTATTGAAATTCTTATCGATGAATTTTAAACGGCATTTTATTCAAGCCTTTTTAACGAAAAATTTAACTTTAACCTTAATGTTTGTTAATTATACTACAACTTGTTAACGGCCATCTGAGTCGATGAAATAACGAAGTGGCTGTTGCCCTAGACATTTGTGTTAAGTGTAATGTAACTATTTCCTTAGTGTCGCATAAGATTACAAGATATAACAACATTTTCTGATAACTAAACTTCCGTTAATAACAGTCAAGCTCTGTAGAAGATTGCAAAATATAGTGCGATAAAAATAATACTTTGGTTCTTTATAGACAATGAGTTTGATAAGCGGCTAGCCTTGGCGCCGGTTACTTCCTCAGACAGGAAGTACGTTTGCATTTGTTTGTAATTTGCATTCCAATTATATCGATAATCTCATCAATTTATCTAAGTGATATGTTACTGGGAAGCTGTTTTATTGTGACTTTTAAAAATATTTGTTGTCGTCTGTCGGGTAGATTTCTGTAAATGATTAGCCAATGGTAAACTACGGTTAAGAAGGCTATTTGATATGAGTTTTGTATTTTCCGTTTGTAATTTGTCAAACATCAGAATACGTTCTTACAATTTTCTTCATGACATTACTTTATTTAAGACTAGCTTTCGCCCGTGACTTCGTCCGCGTGGAATTAAAAAAAACAAAAGCTATAATAGTAGCCTATATTTTCTTCCAGACTATCATCTACATTTATGCCTATCATCATCTTTATTAGTTCAATAGTTAAGCCTACAAACTCTAACAAACATCCATCCATCTAAACTTTCATATTTATAATATTAGTAAGAGTAAGATTGCTTTTAACATAACTCCTACCACATGACATTTAACTATGAATATTGATAATAAACCTTTTAGTTTAATAAAAAGTTTACGCTCATGAACTATGGCCGTAACCTTTTTCAGCGTTAGTCGATTAAAAATAGAAAACTCAGAGCATGCGCATGTTTATATGCGAAACACGGCTCTTACGTTAGCGCAGCGTCGACTGGACTGCTACTATGGAGCTCGGTTAGTTTTTTCTTTAATTATGAAAAGTTTTCCAACATGCCAGTATTAGTTGACTACATTGCTGAATTCGAGCAAGGCACGTGCCGATCTGGCCACCATTTTTTATAGTTTTTTTTAGGTTTCATAGTTTGTGTAGTACTTGGGCCTTTATCGTGATCTTGAAGTCGCAACAATCTGTTCTTTTAAATAGGTTGTTTCTGATTTTACTATTGTTGACTGCCATCGATTTGCCTGGCGAGATTTCATACAAAATAAACTAGTGACTAAACTTGTATAGTTGTTTTGATTTATCATTCACTTGTTCTCAGGTATCCAACATGCGATCGGTGGTCTAGCCTCGAAGCCGGAACGCGACCTTCTCATGCAGGACTTCATGACGGTGGAAACGACAAACTTCCCGCACGAAGGTTCTAACCACACCCCCGCCCATCACTACTCCGAGTTCAAGTTTAAGACATACGCCCCCATCGCGTTCAGATACTTTAGAGATCTCTTCGGTATTCAGCCGGATGATTTCTTGGTGAGTATTCAATTGTTTAAAAATAATACTACATTTTGATTGGTAATCTAAGTTAATGAAGTAAATTTACAAGTATATGCAGTTCTAAATGTACACCTAATTCTAAACAAGCCACCTTCTATGGCTATTACAGTTTTATTATTTTAAACCGACCTCAAAAAGAAGGAGATTCTTGATTCGCCTTTGAGTATTTTTTTTTATACTTTAAACGTAATTGTATGAGTATTCTATACAGATATTATAAAGAGGAAAGATTTGCATATATTGAATTTTTGTATGTATTGAAATAACTCAAAAACTACGGGCCGATCTTAAAAATTCTTTCACCTTTTGAAAGGTTATATGTCAGTAACATTGGTTTTTTTATTATTTTTTTTTATTTCGCGCGGACCAAGTCGCGAGCAGCATAGTGTTAGGTAAAGTTATTTTCTGAAAACATTTCGTCGGGCAGGGTTTATTGTACAATGTTTTTTGTTTGACGTATAGTAATTACTTTAGTACAGATGGATATCAAATAGTAGTTCATGATTGATTGTTTGTATCTACGTTAAGTGCAGTTGTTTTGATATAAAATCGATTCCATTATTGAAGTACTTTGATTGACACTCGAATAAACATTAATCGATAGTGTTTAACACATTCATTGCCGCATACTCGCAATACTACAAATAAATGAATATCGTAGTAGCATTGAAAGTGTTAACATGTAAAATTTATGCTTGGGTCTTCATAATTATAAGAGAATTCAGCAGAATTTCTCTCAATATTTCGGAGTAATCAAAGTTATTTGTGACTTAAACGGCAATTACAAAATAAATAGCTTGCAACTAAAATCGCTTTGTGGTGAACATGTTCTAAAATTAACAATAATGTGGTTTGATCGGAATTATCTACACGAGTGAACACAGCGGTTGATTATGAGCATTGTCAACTACATAGTTAACTTTGTTTTTTAAATATTTTTTTACTAGCTGTTCCCATGCGACTTCATCCACATAAAATTATGAAAATGTTATTTTAATGTTTACATGTGTCAGATTATCAATTGCAAATGTCAAAATGACATGACATGGTGACAAACTATGGCAACCTTGCTTCCTTGATGTTGGCAGCAACTTATGGTCTCTTTCCCACATTAGGGTTTTTATCCATAATTTTTACCCCCTAAGTTTAATGGCGTGAAAATATATAGCCTAAAGCGTGACGTAAGTGTAGGGCTTTTTATTAAAAAAAGAATTATTCAAAAATATGCTATAATTGCTAACATCTTAGGCAACAAAGAAGTGTGTGTTTACGCTTTATTATAATAGTATAGATTATCATGATTTAATTTTATAATCAACAACCTCGATTGATCATCTTACAAAAAAAGAATACTAATCGAAGGACGTTTCATACTTCAACACCTTAGTGTTTTACGGGAAGTAATTTTCCCGTATTTGAGCTCCGGCGTGTGAGGTAGTTTTCATTGTCCTACCCTTCGTGCTTATAGTTCCTATACAGGAACAAAAGAGTCCCGTAAAAGCTTAAGTTTAGTGTGGACACGTGTTAAAAGCAAATCATTAGGAACCAATGGAAACTTACTTCAAAAATAACAAATGACAGTTGTTAACCGCTTTATTTCCCAGATGTCAATGAGCAGCGCACCACTACGAGAGTTGAGCAACCCCGGCGCGTCCGGTAGCATCTTCTATCTGACTAACGATGATGAGTTCATTATCAAGACAGTGCAGCACAAAGAGGGAGAGTTTCTACAGAAATTACTGCCCGGATACTACTTAAACCTCGATCAGGTACATTCGTCTGTGTATTTTTGGAGCACGCTTTGACTAAACTATCGCACAGCTGTTTAGTCGCGCTTTTATTCCTATGAGCTACTAATAATCGAGTAGTGTGCGCACCACGCACACTACTCGATTATTAATTGTGCAACTAAACAGTTGAATTGGCTGTAAAACAATCGACAATCGCAAAACAGTTGTGCGATTGTTTAGTCAAAAGTGTGCACTCTTAGACAA
The DNA here is from genome assembly GCA_029286645.1 of Papilio protenor. NCBI lineage: Eukaryota > Metazoa > Arthropoda > Insecta > Lepidoptera > Papilionidae > Papilio > Papilio protenor. The sequence continues at coordinate 2,051,207 of JAGSMZ010000014.1, read as the reverse complement.
TAATGTAATCGTAACAACGTAAATCTACTTCGACACCCAGTTTACGCCCGCAAAGATTTGGCGCGCTTATTCTAATACTTCTGATTGACATTGACAGATGTCATAGGGATGGGACGTGTATACCAATGATCTAGTGTTGAGCCGCTACGGCTTAGTACCGATTTCTTCTTAACAGTATAAATACTAAGATATACTTTTTTTAATACATAGAATAAAATTCATAGCCCATCGAAAAGGAGACTGTTACCCGTTAAATATTAATTATTTTGTACAAAAAGGTCGGTGAAAGTTCTAATAAGAGCACGTATTCGTTTAATATTTTTAAAACATCCTGAACGGTTATGTGAAGACAGAGTTTACGGTTATTGTGAGGTCCAAGTTATTTTTGTAACTGGAACACCGCGAAAGATGTTGACTGTACTTACCAAATAATTATTCCTTGTTTGACGTTACAGATGCAGTGTAGATCTCACTGGCTTGTTAATGTATAATTCCTCGCGGTTCTTAGTAATATTAACATAAATGCCTACACACATATCATAAATATTACTGTTAAATAATGAATAATTTAATAAGCCAGCAACTGAATAACCATTCATATGTATTTGAGTATTTGCTCCATATAATAACGAACGTTTTATATTATAGCTAAATTATCTCGTCTGATGACTATATCTATACTAATGTTAGAGGTATTTAATAAAAAACTTCTAAATAGATTTTAAAAGTTCTTTCATCAATATAAAGCTTTTTCGTTACCTAGTAATTGAAATCATAATTTAAGTTTACATGTCGCAAGCAAAACCAAGACTAGTCACTAGTATAACGCCCGGCAAACTTCTTGAACAAAAAGCGGCGTAGTGGGGGAAGTTTCGCGCACGTACACTTTTAGACAAAGAATTGACATGTTTAAGTATTTGTAATAATTGGGAATGAAAAAATATAATTTTAAATTTTAAAAATATGACAGACATGCATAAACAGCTTGTGCTGTTCTTTATAATACTTTAATTTCTTTAGATGATTCTTGTTTTATGAAATAATATACATCATATAAAATTTTTCTGGCTTGTCTTTTTAGAACAATGTGACTTTTTTGTGGCATACTCAACACGAAAATTTTAAAAAATAACAATCAAATAAAACTAAACAATAATAAACAAATAAGACTCAACAATAACAACATCAGAAAAAATCTACAAACAATTATTACCGAAAACAAGTAACAGGGAAATGGGTCAACAAAATTGGAGATAAGTGTACTCGGGAGTTAACGGAACGTGAGGAAAGATGCGGGACGCATAGGCCCACTGATTAACCAATAGCAAGCGAGCGCGCGCTCGCGTCCCCCCTCGCCCCGCCAAAAAGACCCTAAAATCGACTTCTGCGCAACTAAATGTATTGTTCAAGATGTTTGCCGGGCACTATACACGGGTGGCGAACATTTATGCATTAAAGTGCTTTTTTATAAGAAATGTTTAATGCAGTCTTAGACGTGCTATATAATAATTTTGACTTCGATTATTACGTCAATTCCATAGTGCACATATTTCATAATTTTCACGTAGTGTTTTTATGATTACCGACGTGCCGGTGGTTTGCCACCCCTGCCTAGTATGTAAGATTACACTGTAGAGCATACTGGAGGCTAATCTTGTTGTCATGGAAACCAAAATAATTCTCGTCTCGTTTCTTCAGAACCCCCGCACGCTCCTACCAAAGTTCTTCGGGCTCTACTGCTACCAATGCAACAGCAAGAACGTGCGGCTGGTCGCTATGAACAACTTGCTGCCATCCTCGGTGAAGTTGCACCAGAAATACGATCTCAAAGGATCTACCTATAAGAGGAAGGTATGTGATAGTTGTTTAGATTAAAGATTCTTCAAGTATATGAGCTTCATACACGATATTTCATTATTAGTGAGCACATTTTTGATAACTGAGATATGTCGCTTGTTCGTCACATTTTGTCCATATTATGACTCGTTTAAATAGCTACTACTGATATCAAATAGACTATGATTTTATCCACAGGCCATGGGTTATCTATTCTTTTATACTAATATTGTAACGAAGAAAGATTTGTATTTTTGTATTTATTGAAATAACTCCAAAACTACTAGGTTGATTTTAATTCTTTTACTATTAAAAAGCTACGTTATCACTAAATAACGTAGACTATATTTTCTACTATTTAATAATTCCACGTGGACGAAGTCGCGAGCAACAGCTTGTATATATTTTGGTAAAGTTTAACACTTTTTGATGAGTCTACTGAAATCAAATAGACTGATTTTGTCTACAGCCCATGGTTTATTTATGCTATGCTGTGTTATGAATTGTACCGTATGTTTGTATTTGCAACAGGCAAGTAAAACGGAACGACAAAAGAATTCACCAACGTACAAAGACCTGGACTTCATGGAGCATCATTGTGAAGGTATCTTCCTAGAAGCCGACACCTACACCGCCCTTATCAAAACTATGCAGAGGGATTGTCGCGTCTTGGAGAGTTTTAAGGTATTGTTGGACTTTACCTCTATTATATGACTATCTAATGATCATAAGTATTCTACTAATGTATTCACTAAGTATGTTACTATAAGAGAAGGCCTAATTTTAGTCCCTTTCCCTTTCCACCCTTCTCTTAAGAGGAAAGAATGGGAAGGAAAAGTGGATTTGACGGTGGAGCAGACGCATATGAAGGGGAAATGTCCTCTTTATGTGCGTCTCCTCCTCCGTCAATTAAGGGTAGGCAACGCAGCTGCAATTGCTGATGTTTATGGACAGCGGTCGCTTTCCATTTCGGTTGATTCAGGTGGCCGTTTGCTCGTTTGCCAACTTATATTATAAAAAAAAATCTATGTATCCATGAAAAATTGCCAATATCTTCCCCATAAAATATATCTTAAAGACATTATTTGGTAGAATTGTCCAGGTCATACATCCAGACTAAGGGGCTCGGAACCTAAGGGTGACTAGGCCATAGTCAACCACGCTGTACTGCGGGTTAACTTTACACATATCTTTGAATTTCTTCGCCGATATGTGCAGGCAGCACGTTTTTTTTACCTTAAGAACATAAATGTACAAAAAAAATTTGAAAATAACATTGATATTTGACAGGATTCGAATTCATGACTTGTAGATTATCGATTATTCCCAACCGTCCCCCCCTCTGTCCCCACGTGATAATAAGTTTCATCCGTCCCACCTTTTAGTCCCACTATCACCAATATGTTGACAGATGGAACCGTTATGAAATAAGTTCTAACCGTCCCCTCGTCGCAAAAGGTGGGACGGATGGAACTTTATTTTCATCTGTCTCTACGTGGGGACAGAGCAGGGTGACGGTTGGGAATAATATCTATTTAAGTTAAGTGCATAAACCCAAAACATAGTACTAAAAAGTCAATTAAATTACTTCAGATAATGGATTACTCGCTACTGGTCGGTATCCATAACTTGGATGAGGCTCAAAGAGAGAAGACGGAGGCGAGGAAGCGCACAGACTCCGGACAGAGTGACGGTGAAGATGAAGGGGAACCGAAGTCAAGTGGACTCAATAGAACCAGGTAAATTCTAGACCAGTTTACCAAAATCCAGGTAAACTTTACTATCCACGGAATACCCAAAATCATCCCCTTTTGGGTCTTTGGTACACTTACTATAGTGGGATAATATAGTTATCACTATAAGTTAATCGAAACTAGTGTTTTTTTTTTAAATTGGTCTAAAAGAAAAAAAAGTTGCAATATTAACAAAAATTGTTCACACAATTTTTTTCTGCATCATACATATTATTATTATTTTTTAAATCTTCATAGTATAAAAGGTCTTACTGTATATTTGATAGTAAATGATTTTATAAGATAATGAAATACGACATTTCATAAGTCAAAAGCATTAGGATATTTCTCTGTATTATAGTAGGCTGTGGTGACGGTGTGTCTTTGAAACTTTCAGATCTGAGCAAAGCAAGGAGGATTTCGGGATGCAAGTGAAAAGGACACAGTACGATATCTGTCTCTTTTATTTGTGTACAGTCGAGGACGTTGTTTCCCTACCCACTTTGGTAAAATTTTATTTGACACTCAGAATGTGAAATTTTAAAATATTTCAGCAACACTCCTGAAGAGCATTTATGGTTATAGTTTACTGTAGATATGTACCTCTGTGGGAAGGGAATTTAATTCTTTGACTGGACAATTTGAATGTCCTACTAATCACTGACTCGAAGTTAATCCATTTTAATCTCTAGTTACACTAACATCTGTCTCTGTCTCATTTCGTTCTTGTTCTAATATAGGTTATTTGCATGTATTAAAAAGGCATGTCTCTGAACTAAAGGCATGAACAAGGGTTTAATATTACTATTCACAATATTTCATTTCAGCTAAAAATTTATACTAATAAGTTTAGGATTGAATCTGCTTTCTTGTAACTTAGAAAACTTCTGATAAAATTGTTATTTCCTCTTATAGTTTAATTAATTAGGATATTTGCTATATCCCATTGTGGTGTGGTAAAAGATAAAATCTGGCTTGTTTATGTGGATATGTTTATAGTCAGTTTCCATTGCCAAAACATGACGTTGTTATGAGTTTTTAAAAATAGAAATGGCCATGTTGTAATCTGACCAGAAATATAAAAACCCTCCATATTTATAAATTTAGAACTTATTTCTTTACGTACAGTCGCGGAAATCCGCGGTGTTATATTTACAGAGAAAATACCTCGATCGAAACGATCAGTGCAAACGAGACAAAAACCACTTCTATTATCATATATACAACTAAGTACGAAAATTACGAGATAATAAAGACTCGTTGTTTCAATGCGTTCAAACGACTGTAACTTTTAGGTATAACACCGCCTGTTTCCTTGATTGTACTTTAAATGTAATAAAGAAGTTGATTAAAGCGAAGTCAGGGTTTTTATATTCTCGATTATTACGAGAGTTCTAACAAAGTGCTTTTATGGTACTGTTACTTGGGTCTGTGTTGTTTGTATGGAGAAGTTAATGTACGTCGATGTGCAGGTCCATCAACCGGCAGCGGCTGGTGGCGCACTCCACGGCGATGGAGAGCATCCAGGCGGAGAGTGAGCCCATCGATGAGGAGGAGGATGTGCCGTAAGATATATTTTTAACTAGCTTTCGCCCGCGATTCCGCGCGCGTTGAATTTAATAAAACAAAAATTAAGCCGTTAAGGCTACAAACTCTAACAAACATCCATCCATATAAACTTTCGCTTTATTTTTTTTTCTTTTTTTTTTTTAATATACGGTGGCAAACGAGCAAGCGGCCACCTGAATCCATCGAAATGGTAAGCGACCGATGCCCATAAACATCCGCAATTGCAGATGCGTTGCCTACCCTTAATTGACGGAAGCGGAGACGCACATAAAGAGGACATTTCCCCTTCCAATGCGTCTCCTCCACCGTCAAATCCAAATTTCCTTCCCATCCTCTCCTCTCAAGAAAAGGGTGGAAAGGGAAAGGGACTCAAATTAGGCCAAAATTTATAATACTAGTATGAAAGTATAAATTTAAGCGATAACCTCTCGTAGTTAGTAGTTTTTTAGTAAGGTATACTTAGTAATAAGAAAATGTTACAGGCCGGGCGGCATTCCAGCGCGGAACGCTCGCGGCGAGCGGCTGCTGCTCTTCCTCGGCATCATCGACATCCTGCAGTCCTACCGTCTGCGCAAGAAGCTGGAGCACACCTGGAAGAGCATGATACATGACGGAGTGAGTACCACTGGAATACTGGAACACAACTGGCTTAGTAGAAATACATCACTAACATACATGATACATGACGGAGTAACACTGGCATACTGGCTTAGTAGTCACATCACCAACATGCATGATACATGACACAGTGAGTACCATTGGAACACTGGAATACTACTGACTTAGTAGTCATATTTCACTAACATACATGATGGTATAGTTCTTCACTTTATCATCATCACCAGATCACTATCGTCCTCACTGAGGGGCTCGGAGCCTACCCTTAAGGGAGACTAGGTCATAGTCAACCACGCTGACCCACTGCTACGCTGACACACTTGACTTCACATATATATTTAAATTTCTTCACCAATATGTGCAGGTTGAAAAACGATGTTTTCCTTCACCGTAAGAACGTCGGGTACAAATGAAATTCAAAATCACGGATGCGAATCCAAGACCTGTAGATTACAAGTCAAGTGCTTAAACTCCTAAGCCACCAACACTCCCTATGTTAAAATGTTTAAAAAAAAAAACAAATTATTAAATTTACAATAATATTTTGCTGTAGGTAATTCCACTGCTAAATACTGTTATTTTATTTAATAGTACAACCGATGTTTTCAGGACACAGTTTCAGTGCACAGACCGAGCTTCTATGCGCAGAGGTTTCTAGACTTTATGGGCAAAACTGTCTTTAAGAAAATACCTTCGTGTGAGTACAACTTTTTTTTTATATTTTTTTCTAACTTTTTAATTTAATTTTTACAGGTTCTAGATAAACAATTTGAAGTATTATTTTAAATAGGGAATTATTTAAACTGTTGTGTTCTTTTCCTCTTCTAAGTTTCTATTATTATCTTAGTTTTCATCATGTTTAGTAGAGAATGTCATTTCGCGACTTAGATCGGCTTTTACAAATGTGTAGGCGAAATAGATTCATATTTCATCTTTAACTGCCGTACACAGAGTTAATTGTAACCCTAAGGGATTAATAACTCTGAGTAAGGCAGTAACTTCCCTTGATGTGCTATTATGTGTAACTAACTCTATGTGATAATTATAAATTAAAATAATCTAGACATTTTACCTAAATGCTATCGGAAGGTTTGTAAGTGAAAAATGTTTTAAAACTCTGCTTTATGTATGGCGAATTTTATGTTTAGGAACAAAGTTTTTTTTTTGTTCATCGAACATGGAATATATATAAATATATAAAAAAAGTCTCATTTACATGAGAATTTTCTTGCAAATCTCTGAACTTGTAGCTTTGAAAGTATTAAAATTTCGTGAATTGAAATCAAAGTAGAGTTTTAAAATAATCAACGTTAAAATTTATTCAATAATCATACTTTTATTGGTACAATTCGTCTCCGCTTTTATCCATTCCATGTATTGGTCCATCTTAAAAATTACTAAAAGGAAACTATAGTATTTTATTTATGAATATAAATATTCTCTACGTTCAGTACTCAGTTCCTCCATAGGTTTTTAAAAAGATTATGAATTTTTATTGTCATTAAAATTACTTGAATGAAAATTTTTTTTTTCATTTTTGATACAAATAAAAAATAAAAAAAATATATGTAATAGTCTTTGCAAAGCTTATCTAATTATAAGAAGGATCCTGTTTTCACTGTTTCATCCTAATACTAATCGCTAGTCTCTATAATGCTTTAATAACAACTAAACGCAAATAACACGAGCTCATTGTTGGCCAGTGGACCTGCCCGAGATCAAAGGCAACCACCGCAAGTTCCGCACCCTGGTCACGAGCTACATAGGTACTGTAGGGCCGCGACGTGCCGTTTTATATGTCTTTTGTGTGCGTCTTTACCTTGGCACAGTGTTACTTGATCGGGGTAAAGTGAAGTTAACCTCCAGTTGAGAGTACAGAGTAAAAAAAAATTGTAAATTAAAATATCTATACCAGGGGTGGCGAACACTTTGATCCAGTGCCATTTTTTAAAGAAATGTTTAATGCGGTCTTAGAAATGCCATCGAACATTTTTGACTTATTACGTCAATTCCATGTTGCATCTACTTTACACTTTTTCGTAGCTTTTTTATGATTATCGACTTGCCCAAAATATTATGTCGTGTCGTGTGCCATTTATGGCACGCGTGCCAGTGATTCGCCATCCCTGATCTATACTAATATTATAAACTAGCTGTTGCTCGCGACTTCGTCCCCGTGAAATTAAAAAAAACATAGCCTATGTTACTCACAGATAAATTACCTTTCTAATGATGAAAGAATTTTTGAAATCGGCCCAGTAGTATTTACGTGAATAAAAACGTACAAATCTTTCCTCTTTATAATATTAGTATAGATAGAAAAAAATGTATTTTTGTATTTATAATTAAACTAAAAATGTATTTGACCGATTTTAAAAATTATTTTGCCATTAAAAAGCTACATAAATATTTATAGTAAAAGGTTTTTTATTTTTTAATTTCGCGCTTAAAGTCGCCGGCAAAAATTAGTTGAATAAAGATTAAATATTTTGTACATATATAGGATGTAGTAAAGTCAAAAACTAATTGTTCGATTCAAAAAATCGTGTACTATTAAAGTAGCTGCGACTGTACTTAACGTTTTTGTCTATAAAAATTGCCTTAACAGCTGTACTAAGATAAGTAATACCTTTAATAATTCAAATTAATTTACTCAAACCCGTTCAAGTAAAATTGTGGCAATTTGTAGTATAGGGGCGGGTGTTGGTGTATTAACAATTACTAATTATAGTAGATTTTGTGTATTCTACTACTACTAGTAGTATAGGTAGTTTTAGCTGTAGGTTAAATTGTCAGTTGATTTTCTAAAGTACAGGTATATTCTGTTTGTCTATGCTTCAAAATCTATGTATGTTTTATTAAAATACTGTCTTATATGTGAAAAAAATATTTGATTTAGTGCTTGAAATCTAGCTCATTTTATAGATAATTTAAATTATTTAGTTAGCAGTAAATTGACTATTATATGGTAAAATTGTCTCGTAGATAAAGCTAGTATTGTTTAGTTATTAGATTGAATAACTAACTTTTATATCTAATAATTTTTAGAATTAACGTTATGTCTGAAAAATATAATAATTTTTGAATTTTTACTCTATGCTACCAACACCCTAACCTTTATTTTTGTAGGCGTTTTTTATGTTCGTGAATGTGATATTGTTGTCATCTAAAGTATTTTTTTTTTTTTGTTTAATTTCAACAAAGCAGTTTTTAAATGCATTTTTGTCTTAGGCATGTAAAAAGTATCAATTGTTTAATGCAGTTTTATGTTTTTTATTTTTAAAAAATTGTCACTGGCATGACATTATTTTTTTTTATAAAATGGTTTTTAAAGTCATGCACGCCCCCCGATCCTCCCCTGATTTTGTGATTGTTGCTATATGAAAATAATATCTGTGTTTTTTTTTCATTTTTTCTTTCAAACAATTGTCCGTAATCGGATTCTCGCGCGCGTCACTGGAGGTCTGAGTAAGTCCCTAAGGATTGATGGATTGTCCGTTACCAGCATGACAATGTGATCGTCCGCCATTGCCTGGAACCTTCTTTGTCCTTTCATACTGTCATTGTCTATTGGAAAACGTTTAGTGCAAAAAAACACTAAAAAAAACTTGCAACTGCAAAAAAAAAACACAAAAAAACTTCTATTTTTTCACACTTTTTAATAATATCGCTGTTTTATATGCATTCAAACGTTTTCTTTTTTACATTTGTCGGTGTTTCAGCGTTGTACCACACAGTGGCTCCATCTATAGATTGTTTTTTCCATTTCCCCGGTAGTTAGTGGCCTGGATTGTAGTTTTCATACTTGCTATGAATTGTTCTTTAAGCACTACTTTCGATTTACAATTTTTTTTTATAAATTCCTTTCTCTGAAACTTCAATGAAGAAGATTAAAGAAAAGTGTCTCTTATCTCAAACTATTAAAGTACAAATTCCAAATTAAAATTTCTGATACGACACTAATCTCTTAGGCATGTCTCTATTTTTTTTATCACACTTTTTAATTTCAAATAGCTTTCAAATAAATGATAAAAGTTATAATTTGCAATGCCTAGTAATATTTTTTTTGCAGTGCTTAAATTTTTAATAGTTTTTAAACAGTTTAATTCAATAGTTTTTATTTCTAGTTAGAAGTATCGTGATGTGATTTAAATAACACTTGGTTGAATATTAGTTAATTGCTTATTACATCACGATACTTTGAGACTATAATGTCATTGTATTAATTAAAAAAAATATTTCTAGCCCTGAAACACTCTCCTTCGAAGAGAAAAAGCATCGCCAAGCCAATTAAGCCTTTGGAAGAAATTGATACACCAGGTAAATTATTTCTATTAAGTAGTGAATTTTAGTATAAAAGATTAGTACAATTAATAGTGTAGACTAACAATAAATTTTTATTTAATTAAGTTTAACATACTGGTAGCTAGGTTACCTATTCCTAACATTAAGTGAATGATTTTGGTACCTATTTATTATACATTTCAGTTTATTTTTGTTCCCACCCCACATCCTATCCGGTGTATGTGACCTTTTTGATGTGATTTTTTTATTTTTTTCGTCTACAAAAGGTTTTTTCATTTTTTTTAATGATGGATTACCCTTTTGGCTATCCGCGTGATTCGTGTTTTGCAAAGCAATAATTTTGTGACGTTAAATTTACATGTGCTAACGGTGTTGGTCAGTGTGAGTACCGGTAATGTGGAAACGGCCAGGTCCGGCTGCCTGTCGGGTGAAGCGAAATAAACTGAAATGTATCACAAAAGCAAAACCAGAGCCTTGTGTTACCATTAACTTGGCCGTCTGTTATTCAGGGCGAAAACTCGTCGGCAGAACGATTAAGGACTATAACCCTGAAATACTTCTAAGGCAAACGTCCCGATTGTCGCCGAGATCTTCCTTAAGATCTAGTATGAGTGACTTTACCGATACGACTATATCGACGTGGAATCAGAAGCCACGCATTCCTCAGATACCTACAGAGTACCCCTCCGTGCTCTCTGATAGATTGAAAATCATCGACAGAGACCGTATGGGCACTTTCCAAAGACGCACCGACTTTGACACTTCCAATCTGACGTCCAGAGAGGCTGGACCCTCGTTCGCGGACAACGTCTACCGATCCTCGATCCAAGATAGAATGGAATCACTATCTGATCAGCTAACCAAGGTGTTGTGCACGGGAGCCGGCAGCACCCATATAAATGGCAGCCTAGCTGACAGCGGCATACAAACTGACAATACCAGCACGAGTGTACCGCAAATATATATAGCGGAGCCACACACAAACTTCCCGCCGGTTATCAAAATACTAAAAGACGCAGCCGTCGATACTCGAAATGAAAACAATCTTCAAGATATACCTTTCATTGATGATGATGATGAAGAGAAGCAAGCGAAGAGACGGTCGAACATTCTAGAGAAACACAAGAGCATGTCCAACATACCAGAGAAGATTGACGAGGTCAGCTCGAAAGAACACTCCAATGAAAGGCTATCAAGTAGCCTAAACAGAGCCAAATCACCTACTTTTGTCGAGAAATTTAAGAAATTCTTCATGGATATTGGATTGGTTAAGACTGACAGCTCTTCGATAGCAGAAACGCCTTTAAGGGAACCCAGTACGCTACCTAAAAGTCTAAACTCCAGTTATAGAACGAGAAGCGTAACTCCAATAAGATCAGAAGCGAGAGAAGCGTCTACTTTACCGAAAGATATGAGATTTCGTAAAGTAAGGTCAACGCAGACCGTTTACATACGTCCGGATTCCCCAATCACGATTAAAAATAGTGACGTGAGTAGTCAAACTAACGACCATGTGTCTGTTGTACAATTAAATGGAGACGAGCATATAAGAGATTCGGAATCCGAAAGGTATATCAAAGAGGTCGTTTATGTAAGGAGTTTAGATAAAGCGGAAATTTATTCTGGCAATGATAGCGGTAGTACTATTATTATTGTACCGCCAGCGGATTGAAGATTTGAAAAAACCGTTATGGTTTAAATTTATGTTAGTTGGAATGAAAAATTGCAGAGGTGATCGCCAAATCGCAAATGTATAGTACATACAGTTGACTGAATGGTTTTTACATTGTTACAAGCGCGCACACCTTTGACTAAACTATCGCACGACTGTTTGTTCTCGCTTTGAGTCCTATGAGCTTCGCACACTATTCGATTTTATTTGTACAAGTAAACAGTTGAAGGCTGCGAAACAATCGACAATCGCACAACAGTTGTGCGATAGTTTAGTCAAAGGTGTGCGCCCGCTCTAAATGAGCTTTCGTATTTTTTGAAAGATTTGAAAAAAAAATCTATAATTTATGGAACCTGAATAAAGTTATTTGAAATGGCTTCTAGTAAAAAATGCAATTTTAGAACTTGAAAATTTAATTTAAATGTGGAATTAGTTGTTCTTGATATTGCGTGTTCTTTTCTAAGGTTTCAAGCAGTTCCTGACAATATTTGTGTGGATTTTCTCATTTTTGTTTTTTTTTTCTTAGTACCTTCACAATGTTGTATTTTGTATCCAAATGAGGTTAGAAACAGATTTTATTAAGTTATTTTTATTTAATTACATGTTAAATTTGTTTATTTGATATATTGATAATAGAAAATACTTTTTTTTATCATTTATTTGATATTATTTTTAACAGGACTCACAATTGTGTTGAAGATTTTTTATTCCCAGTAAAATGTTTTTATGATATAATGTATTTTAAAGAAATAGTTAAAATGTATTTAAAAATGTTTATAGTGAACATTTAGTCTTATAGTAAAAGATTATTTATTTTTTGGACACATTGTAACTATTTTTTATTAATATTGTGTTGATCTAAATACAGAAAATATGTGTCACAATTTTTTTTTTAATGAAATCGGTAAGAAAAAATTAATTTTAACACGTTGTGAATGCAAATAGATTATAGAGTAATATTTATAACTTTACCTCTAGAAAATGGGGTTTTTTGTGATCGCAAAGGGCGTCCATTACTTAATTTTTTGTAAAATTCGAATATCATACTTTTATAATAACAAGGTCCCTGCGTTGGCATAATTCTGTATCAATATAATTTAGTAGACATTATGGCTGAAAGTTCAAGTATTTTTTTTGTGTCCATTGATGTCTATGGTTTTTTTTTGTTGTCTATCTTTGACCTTTACACTTGTAATGTCAATTGGAAATAGAACTTGTATGATTGAATGTGTATGTATGATTTTCTGTGTGAACTACATATATGGATGAATCAACAAGCGAAAAAAAGTCTTATTTTTAACGACTATGGGTATACTTTTAACTGCTTTTTTTAGTTAGTTTTTTACCTATTTATAGCCCTTCCTTTGATGTTAATTTTGTACATGTAGTACAAGTCTGCTCTGGGCGAGAATTTTCGCCCTCGTTTTTGGCTTGTTCCGTTTACCCAGTTAGATACCAAGATTTTTTTTTTCGTTTTCGTAACCAGTCAAGTTTACCGGCTTTGGGGTGGGGTGGTTATGTGAGATTGTATAATTTAAAGACGTGACGCCCTTTTCTGTCAAACGCCCTGGGCGATCGACCTACCCTAACGCCCGCCCTCTATATGTGTATTTTTTACAGATTTATATTGCATACTTCTTTTGGTGCCATCTCCTAACGAAGGTTGGCAATCATTATAGCAACCTCAAGTTTAGACACAGCAGCTCTAATTTTTGTTATTTGCTGTATTGATACAGATTATAAAATGTATGGACCTTGTATCAAATTGTATTCATATAATACTATTTTTACTAGTTACCCAAACTAGGAATATTCCCAACCGTCACTCCGCTCTGTCGCCACGTGGGGACAGAGGGGGTGACGGTTGGGAATAATCCCCAAACTATTAGACTTGCTTATGAACGCGATATCAAAAACCAGTTATTACTAACTTATTCTTATTAATATTTAAGATGAATTTGTATATAATGAATACCAAATATATTTGTGAATCGTTTGCTATATGTTGGACATTGGCGTGCTTATTTCCCTATGTATATAATAGGGTTTTATGTATATATTGCATTAGCACGCCTCAAATGGATCTTAATGGATATTTATTAATGTTGAATTAAATGAGATTTATACAAGATGTTTGTATTTTTATTTAGTAGAGATGATTATGAAGTTGGTCCTGTGGAGTAGGGTTAAGTGTACAAAAATAGGTGTTTGTTGTGAATTTATCATATTAAACATACTAAGGGGTTTATTTAGTGACTACCCTGTGTAGAAGTTAATATATTTTGTTAGAGAAATTTGGATTTGATCGGTGTTTCCCGTTGGACCCCATTGGATGTTCCCGTTGAATGAATTGGTTTTAATTAGGTTTAATTTTAAATGGCTTTATAACTTATTCTAAGTTATCGTGAATGAACTTGGGAATTTAAACATAAGGTTTATGTATGATGAAATAATTTGTATGGATTTGAATGTTTGCACGCTTTCTATGGATTAGGTGCAGCAAGCTCTAGTGGTGGAGTCAAAGCAGGTGAGACTGATATTAGGTTTAAATATAAATAGCTATATATTTCTTATATGTACGGTATATGTGCTCAATATATTGAAGATATATGACGGCTTTGCTTCTATTTATATCGCGTTTAGAATTTTTTCTGCGCTGTAAAAATCTATCTTGATATCCAAAAATATTTATAAGCGATTAGGATGTTTAAAAAGTATGAAAAATGTTGCTATGTAGCTATTAAAATTATATTCTTTTAAAAGCAACTTTAACCTTAATGGCATTAATTCTCTTTTTCATGCTGCTATTGACCTATCGGATCTTTTACTATTGGGTATCGTCTAATTCACTATCTCCTACAAATCTGCATGCTATTATTTTACTTTCATCTATATTCAATCATTAATATATATAACTCACCAATAATAAATACGTTCCTTTGGCGGTCAAGCTCTATCTAAAAAATATAAATATAAACACGCTATTTTGGACATATAATTTATTTTAATCAAATATCGTAACTAACTACGCTTCCATTTTGACACACAAAATATTTTTTATTTCTTATACTTATATCTACTTTGTTAATATTTTCCTCGATTCGTGCCAAATATGTTTATATACAATATTATTCGTATTAAAATAAAACCTATACAAATATCACGAGTGTTTTTATCCCTTCAGTTTCCTTATCTGACGTCACAGCGCATATAACGCCTACGTCGGTGACGTCACCGATTTCCACCGCAGCGAAAGTCACACAGATATCGACAAAGACAACTTTAGAGCCAGACGTAGCTTTCCCAGCAGTGTTAAAGGGGTCACAAAAGCAGAGGGTACCACCACCCGTGCCCCCTAGGGGTTCCCCCAAGGCTAAACGCGGTGGGGGTCACTCCCAGTCCAGTCACGAAGCCAAAGGTGATTATTCAACTTTAAGCGTATCGGCCAACGACAATCCTCTAAAACGTTTTGCAAGTAGTGATGATGATTTTGGCTTTTATGGGCATGATGTTAAATTTAATGAATTTAGTGCATGCCGTGTTGCAACTTCTATGTCCAATTATTCAGATAGAATTCCAAAATTAGGAGGCTCCGATAACTATTTAGACTACGTCGAAGATGGAGATATTATAACCAATAGAACAAATTCAGGTAAAGATTTGATAGCCCAAACAAATATGATGGCTAAATTTAATATTGACAAAGTTGTGAGAGAACATTTGGATACAGGAGATTACGATGGTATATCATTCACTGAATCTAGCGACGAGGAAAGTATCATTGCTGTGGAAGTAAAGGATTATGGAGATGACAGTGACGAAAAAGTTAGCAATCCAAAGGCAACATCAAAATCAAAAAATCCTTTGCAGTTCATCATCAGACAGAAAAAGCAGCCAAAAAAAGAAATAAAGCATACACCAAAAATTGTTGTTAAAGATTCATCGAGTGAACGATCACAATCTCCTGATGTCGTTAAAAAACAACGTCCAATACCAAAACCTACAATAAAATCGATTCCATTAAAAAAAGAGCCAGAGAAAATCATCGATAAAGACATCGATGTCGTTGCTAGTAAAAGTTCTAAACCGGGCTTAATGTATGGTCTTTCTAAGAAATTTAATTTCAATCAATCTAAAAAAGACAAATCTCGCGACAGAGAACCACAGAAAATTAAACCAAAAATTGAAATAAGAACGTACAGCGAAGAACATTCAGAAGGTGTTACTAAAGATGTTGTTTTTGGTACAAAAGCAAAATCAAAAATAGACATGTTCCAAAAGAATATAAAGCAAATGCAAACAGAACCTGATAACGAATCTGGTTTTATACCTTCTGTGGTAGTTACACCACGCAGGCCTCCAACGATAAGACGACGGGATAAAGTTAGTGAAACCAAGAAGATATTTGAGAAACCACCAGCTCCGAAACCGCCAATATTTAAAGATCAAAAACCTAATACATCTAACACCGCCAAAGGGAAGCCTGCAGCTCCTAAGCCTTTTAGTGGCAATGTCCATGACAAGATAAGAAAGTTCACAGTGGTGCCTGTACCTGAACCTAAAAGCTATCCAAAACCACCAGCTCCAAAGCTCAGACAGAGTTTCAAAAGGAAACCAGAAAGGAATAAATTTATGGTAGTGACTAAAGACGTGGAAGAATACGTGTAGAGTGTGAAAACAAGAAACCAAAAAGTGCCTATATGTTATTCTAATATTAACGTTTTTTGTATCGAGTGAATTCAATTGAAATAGAAATGACTATTGTCTACTTAGTGCATGGTATTTTGTGATTCTTATATACCCATGTCTACCACTATGCTACTTTTAGTCGTAGTTTTTTTCTCGATTTAAGTATACTCGTATTTTTATCGTGTGCATGTATTATGGAACACAATTTCTCCATACACCTTAACATATGTGAACCATTTACATATTTACATTATATTTACAACTCTACTAATTTTATCATTCACATCTATTGCTATTTTAGTTGTCACATCAACTTCTAACAAAGTAGTTTGTATACATAATCGATCGCATCCAATCCAATATATACCCTCTCGCTAGTGCTACAGTAGGATCGTGTAGTAACGCTAGTGTTTCACCAGCGGGTGTGTGCTGTTCGACTCCGCCGCCGCCGTTCGAGGAGGCTCCACCGCTGCGAACCAGCCGCACCAACTCCTCATCGACGACTTCCTCGAGCGCCTCAGGTCGTCGGCGCGGCGCGTCCAGCGCGGCTAGCGTTGTCACTACATCTTCAGCTTCGTCGTTAGCATTAACACCTGCAGCGTTGAGCAGCGCGAGGAGTAATGAAGCCAGGTATGATACTTAGATTTTTCCACTAATACATTAGCAGCACGACTGCTATCTGTAGTCGCGTTTATGGTCGTTGTACAAAATGCTCATAGAAATCGCAGTCCGATTGAAGTGAAACGGCACCAAGAAAAATGTATTAATTTCAAAGTAAGTTGTAATCAGATATCGGTCGAATCGAAGATATTGTAAACTTGGAGTATCAACTTTATTTGGTCGAAGTAATAGTGGTAGAGCCCGCTTTAACATCTTCGCACGAATGGGCCGGCTCGCCCGGTGTAATACCACGACCACACAGAAGACAGGCGTGAAGTGGAAGCAATTCCGCGTTTCGTCTGATGAGTGTGGTGCCGGAGGCCTAATTTTAGTCCCTTTCCCTTTCCACCCTTTTCTTAAGAGGAAAGGATGGGAAGGAAAAGTGGATTTGACGATGGAGGAGACGCATAGGAAGAAGAAATGTCCGCTTTATGTGCGTCTCCTCCTCCGTCGATTAAGGGTAGGCAACGCATCTGCAAGTGCGGATGTTTATGGGTAGCAGTCGCTTTCCATTTCGGTGGATTCAGGTGGCCGCTTGCTAGTTTGCCACCTTATATTATAAAAAAAAAAAAAACTCCGACCGGTCATCTTTATATGTATTTCGTGTTCGTGTTTCCAGTGTATGTTGGACGCCACCAGCGTCAGTGGAGGGGTCGACGCCTACTTGGACTGAAGGCACGCCAAGCTTCACAGAGTCTAGTAGTAGTGAACAAGGTCGGTTGCATACTAATTTATATTGATGGAATTTAAACTCCTTTACAGTGTAACTTGTAAAAAACTGTGTTTCTCTAGGCTACCCCATCACCCCCGCTCGTGGTGCCACCCCTAGTGAGGGCCGTCGCTCCCCCCGCGCGCCTCCGCCTCCCGCACGGATCAACCCTCCCACCACCATCAACTGTCTCACCAGCGAAGTGGTAAGTTAACATTACAATTGCAACGTTACACGAACGATCGAAATCACAAGATACTGTCATATTTTAATCTGTGTTAAATTTAAATTATACAGTCAGTGGTGAAGTCAATCGTTCTATAGTCCCGAAAACTTATTTAGCCCGGTGATATTGACACTGTTATCGCAGTTTGTTAGAAAATATGTTAAATATACTATGACATAGAAGTGTTAGTTCTTTTAGTGTCCCTTTATCACCGGGCCAAATAAATTCGTCGCACTATATATTAAAACATCACTAACCCGGCAGCACTTATAATACGTAATACACGTGGTGGAGGATTCAATCACGTTTTAGCTTAGATATATTACGCACTAATTGATTGGCAATTATATAGAAAGTAACACTAAGTCAAGCTAAAAAAAATTGACTATATAATCTATGAAAATATCACAGAATAAATATCCTATGGTATTAAAATATCATAGATTATTTAAATTAGAGATGTAAAATCTTGGTAAAAAAATCTGTAATAATTTATGGTATTTTTATCATTACACATTTAATTTCATATTAATATCAGAAAAATATCGTTTTTACAGCCAATCTTTAAGCCGTAATTTATCTAATGCATCACTTTATATTATGCAAAAGCTTTTAATACTTAAACTAGTAGATATTAACGGTAAATTGACTACATACTAAACTCTATGGTATCATAGACTATAGTGACCATAGAGTAATTTTCTGCCTACCGTTAGGATCTACAGAATATTGGCAAACTGCCTAATGTTTAGTCTATGAACATTTATATTTCAGTGCGTTGCAAAATTAATGCTATCTTTTTTTTTGGACGCTGCTTTCATGGTGGATGGTATAGTTGCACTTAAAAGAGCGAGTAGAAAAAGATTATAAATGATTAAGATGCCGCATAAATATATATTCAATCGCTTCGAGGTTTTATAACAGTTTTGATGCTAGCTTTTAGATATTTATCGGATATTAATAAATGTTGATGGTGCTTCCATTTATGAAGTGCGATTTCAATGTGGCTCAGAACGTTTTTTAAACCAATTTATATTAGGGTTTTTTTTGGTTTTGGTTAAGTGGTGACGTTCAAATGATTAAAAAAACATTGATTTGTTCAACTAGCAATGATTTTATATCTATTTCTTTGTAATCAAGGAACTGTAGATCATATTCTTAACATATTTTTAAAATAATTTCATTGTAGTTAACATTTCTTTATTTTTTTTATTACTATATTTAAAAATTTTAATAGCAACACTATATGTATTGCTATTGGCTCATTGAAATGTAAAAAAGAAATGTAACAACTAGTAATAAAAATATTTTAATATGTGAATTTGGAAAGTATTAGTAGATATCTATAGTTAAATATCTGACATTTACTTAAATCAATTCAATTAACAATTTGTTTTTTTAATTTTGTTTCAAATAGACCTGGAAATGTTAGAATATTTAACAGTGGTAGAGCCCGCTTTAACATCTTCTCAAGAATGGGTCGGCTCGCCCGGTGTAATACCACGACCACACAGAAGACAGGCGTGAAGTGGGAGAAATTCCGCGTTTCGTCTGATGAGTGTGGTGCCGGAGGCCCAACTTTGGTCCCTTTTCCTTCCCACCCTTTTTCTTTTGAGAAAGGATGGGAAGGGAAAGTGGATTTGACGGCGGAGGTGACGCATAGGAAGGGGAAATATCCTTTTTATGTGCGTCTCCTCCTCCGTCGATTAAGGGTAGGCAACGCATCTGCAATTGCGGATGTCTATGGGCAGCGGTCGCTTCGCCATTTTGGGCGGATTCAGGTGATCGATTGCTCGTTTGCCATCTTATATTATAAGATAAAAAAATGGCAACACTTTTTAGATCTCAGCAGTTTTAATACTAGTGTGAACAATTTTTTTAGTGTATTTCCTTTAGATTATCTGTATGGTCAAATCCAATAGATTGGTTATTGGGTTCGACTGTTATCTGAGCCATAATTTTAAATAACAAATATTTAATATTTGAGGATTATAAAAGAAACGCTTTAATACATTTTTATCAAGGGATACTAATGTTGCTAGATTAAAAATGTAGTATGCCTTTAAAAAAATGGTTTAAAGCGTAATTGCTTTTATACCCCTCATTTTAACCGTTTATTAAAATGTTCGTTGAAAATGTTGACACGTTTGGATAGTACAAATTGATATAAAAACTAGGTTAATTTAAAATACGGTATTCAATATACCTTGTGGTTTTAGCTAAATAACCATTTGATATTGTGCTGTGTGTTTTATAGTTAAAGTTTTGTAATACGCATGTATTTTTAATAACGTTTAAATTTTATAGGTCATTGTTAGTCGAAATGCTAACGCAATAGGCAGATGGGAATGTCATGTCAATATTTAAAAAACTCCACATGTGTTAAAAGAAACCTAGTATTAAATATAGCCTATGACACTCAGTGATAATGTAGCTTTCTAATGGTTTAAGAATTTTTGTAATCGGCCCAATAGTTTTTGAGTTTATTAGTTACAAAAATAATAAAAAAATCCCTTTTAAAATTGACTATAGAAGTATAGTTTAAAATCCATGATTAAGTCCAACTTAATTGTCAACAAATTTTATAATATTGTCAAATAAATAGAACAAAACAAATCTCACTTAAAATAGCTTAACAAGTTCAGCTTGCAAGTTTATTTCATAAATATTTCATGACATTTCCATAAACTTTATTAGTCCTATAAACTTATCAGAGGGCTTATCAGAATCATTAAAGGAAACGTATTTTTAGGGCCCGTCTCACTGCTGGCTGATAGAGGCTCAAATAGCTTAAAAATAACGTCACTGTCGGATAAGGGAACTAAATCCGATATCTCCATCACATATTTCACACGTTGGATTGTTATCAGACAATTTACAATTTGGTGGGACAGGCCCTTACTGTCAGACATTTCTATTTGATTGGTACAGCGCCTCTATCGGTCTTAAAGTATATTAACACATAAAGTCGATGATTGAATGCGTTCTTGCAGCTGTTACGAAAATGTTCATGATAAACCCACAGATAAGCTTGTCGCACTAACGTGTCGGTTCAAACTCGGTCTGAATTCTCAAATTCATATTAAAATCATCGATTTCGACCAAATAATGTTGATATTCTCGTGATAGTTTGTTTAAAAATATAAGGTTGTCAAAAGAAAGCAATTCGCCGTTCGCTTATTAAATATATACCGCTTCTTCGTGTGTTGATATTTATATTGTAATATTTAGTAGAGATCTGTAAGTATTTTATTTATTTTAAACTAAAAAGTAATGGAAATTATGTGCAAGCTACCTTGTAATACGTGTCATACGAGTATATTCAAAAAAGTGTGCGTGTGCAAAATACTTGTCAACTCATATTAAAAAAAAATATGGCACTCAAGGATAACGTAGCTTTGTAATGGTGAAAGAATTTTTGAAATCGGCCCAGTAGCTTTTGTGTTATTTCAATACATATATTTTCTCTTTATTAGTATAGATTACGTACCAAATAAAATTTAGTAATATCTGGTTATCCTTTGGATAGCTGATTTAATTAATATATCTGACAAACCTCGACTTTTTTAAAAAAAATAATTTTAACACTTGAATTAATAAACTACATGTAACATTTTAATAATTATCTAATTCTAAAATACTTACAGATCAATTAAAACCACTGTGGGATTTCACTGTCGTAACGCTCGTGTAAGAATATATTTTCATCACTTTCATTATCTTCGAAATCATCATCATCTCCCCTGCCTTATCCTACTCCCGTAGGATCGGCGCACCGGGTTTTCGTCCTCCAAATAACTCTATCATACGTCATCTCAGTCATCACTCCCTTCTTGATCATGTCACCTTTCACGCAATCCATCCATCTCTTTCTAGGTCTACCTTTACCGGTGTACCCCTCCACATTCATAACTATCGTCCTTCTTGTTACATGCGATTCATCCCTTCTCATAACATGCCCATACCACGCTAACCTTTTACTCCTTATTTTCTCAACCACTGGGGCTACTCTCAAACTTCCTTATCATTTCATTATCTTCGAAATAAACAGAGATAGCAATATTTTCTATAATGAGTGTTTCGCCAGTGTAATTTCACGGTTAGATCTTATAACGAAGACTATGAAAAACTTTTTCAATAAATTTTATAAAATCCGACAATCTCTGTTATTCTTACTGATAAAATTTAAATAATCGATTTAAATGTTTTGTATTAAATATTTACATTTTGTCTTAGAGCGCTCGTACACCTTTGACTAAACTATCATACAACTGTTGTGCGATTGTCGATTATTTCGCAGCAGATTCAACTGTTTAGTTGCACAACTAAATCGAGTAGTGTGTGCACCTCCATATAAGTTTACAGGGATCAAAGCGAGACTAAACTGTTGTGTGAAGTTTAGTCAAAGGTGTGAGCACGCTCTTATTTTTATAGCAAACAATAATTATGGTCTTCGTTTTAAGAAAAACCGGTTTCAACTGGTAACCGGTCTGTTAATATTGTTATAACAGTATCAATATGACATTGTATATTACGTTGTTGTTAACTATATAAGTCAAATGAAATGTAAAATAAACATTTGAACAAAAACATCTTTTAAAATGATTTAGAACTTTCAGTTGTTAAAAAAAAACCCGTTAAAGTGTTAACGCCCTAAATATTAAAACTCCAAAATGGCGGATCCGTTTTGACAGCTGTCATGTTTGATTATTAAATATTTTATTCAACAATCAAGGAGAATATAGATTACTAATATCGATTAATAATATTTTTAATGTTTAAAATTATTTAATTTTCAATTGGTCGGATGCGGTTTTTCTAAATTTATTTCTGTAGATATCATTACAGCCGTGTTAAACTTTCTACTGTACCATAGATATGTAATCTATAGATACCTTAATAAAACAAAGAAGAAACAAGACATTCGAAATGCGTAAGGGTAAATTCCTTTAGTACCGTAAATTACATTACAAAATCAATTCAGACTTGAATAAACACTATTTTGAGGTTACATATCCGTGGTGTTCACAGTTTTTCGACGAAAATCCACAATAATTTAACCTTCGCATATTATTTAGATTCATTACTGTTGCTGACACTTTTATATTTCTACCATTTCTTGCATCATTTCATCAATAATAGAAAATATAAAATATCTAAATTCAACGTCATTAACTATAGCACGATATTAGAAAGCTTTTTAAAGCTTGATAGCTGCTTGGCATTAAAAAAGTATTTAAAAAAATAACTCTATGATAAAAAGGTAAGGTCCTATATTTTAATCTTTTACTAATACATGGTTGAATAAAAAAAATTCAAATCCTTTTATATAGAAATGTTGGGGATTGTACATATTTGATTTAGATTTCAAGATTCAAGACAAATATGAAGAGCAATGGCGGTTATATATTTAATTTTCCTTAATAAAAATCAGATTTTGGTACAAAATTTAATAACCGTTGCTTGGAAATATATTTACAATTATTATATTTTTTAACGACGAGGCTCATCATATAAAATCACCCTAGTATTTTTATAGATTATTAATATTCGGAATTATTTAGTTTAAACTATCGTATATTAAATTAAAATACTTTTCATAACAGGTAGAAATCACGCATCTAACATCAGAGACGTCAAATATAACGATATCAACGTATGAAGTTCATCAACAAATGCAGCAATTGCAGATTGAGAAGAAGCAATGTTGAATTGATGTGTTACGTTTATATACGCAGGATGTTCTTGTAAGGCTTTTGAATGTGTGCATGTTTGTTGGTATAGCTTTGCGTTATACTGTATGGTAAAATGTTAAGACCGTAGAATGCGGTAATTTTCCAGTGTAATCGATGTATTAATGCGATATTTATTGTAGTTTTGATATTCATAATATTTCCTATATTAATCATTCATACTGTTTAATTTTTTTTTAAATTAAAGTAAAAATGCGGTTTTAAAAGTATTAAAGATATAGCATTCTGATGAGAAAAAACACTTAAAAATGTATTATTTTAACTTCGAAGGTCTTTAGTTTTTTTTTTTTCATACAAAAAATGTTTTTTTTGCCAAATTCTATGCTCAATGATTGGAAAAAGTGCATGTGTAATTTAAGTGAATAGCTATATATAACCATTGTATCTGCAATATTTAGGGCTTGTCCCACAACTGGCTGATAGAGGCTCAGATAGCTTAAAAGTGACGTTACTGTCAGATAGAGTACCAAAACCACATGTTTCCGTCAAATATAATATTTTATACGTTGGATTGTTATCTGACAATTTACGAGAATTCGGTAGTACTGAGTCTTAATTTTAATAAAATTGTATGACTCTGTGAGAAATGTACTGATTCCAATACATTAATTTATTGAGAATAATCAATAACATTTTATATTTAACGACAATTTCATTATTCGATATTAACCAGTAATAAAAATTGATATCAATTTAATTTAATTATTAAGAAAAAAACATTGCTTTTTTTTACTTTTTATCTATCTATTTTAGTACCTATATGGGTGCAATGCTAATAGTTTATAAAATATACATATATGCATGAAAATGTAAGTTTGTCATAGAATCTCATTCAAAGCCGCTATTGACTTTCAATTTTTCTTTTTAAAACTACGATTTGGGCAACTATTCTGATTTAACTAGATATCTGAAAACCTTTCTTTAAAATATCGTATTTATTTTTAGAATCACCTATTGTCGATTGAATGACCTGTTTTTTTTATAAATTATTATTTTTTATGTGATTATGATTGAATCTTATTGACATTTTTGATATGAGAAAGTTTCGGTTTTTTATTAATTGTACGATCGTAATCGATGCTAATAAATATAGCGATTTGAAATTACATAACTTTTACACATTCATTCCTCAATTTTTTTTATGTCGGCGAGTGCGTAATATTTAAGTAATTTATGAAAAGGGTAGATAACCTACTGCCATAAAATGTTTAAAATAAGTTATTTATTGTAGTCATATTTTTAGAGTCATTTTGTATGGCAAGTGGTGTTTTTTTGCTCATTATAATCAGTGGCCATAATTTTTTTTGAATTTTCCTTAGATATAGACTGATTTTTTTTTTATTTCGTGTCGACAGCGAATCTTATTCTGAAAATTTACCTTTTTTTAGTCAATTAGTTTTAAGATAATCGCCATAATACGTGTAATCTCTCCTTGCTTTAATTTTATTGTCGAATTTTTAGTTTTTAAGATTTTTTTTAGTTATAAGTAGGAAAATTTTCTGACCTTTTATGTTTTCTACGCGTTATATTAAAGCATCTAAAATTTCTTAAAACATATTAATATTGTATTTACAGTTCGCATTTACAATAACTATATTCGCTTCAAATATTACAGTGTGTACTTTAGTAGATATAGCCTTTCGCTACATTTTACTGATATGATGTCTCTGTTCCAGTAAAAAATATTTTTAAATTTCACTGGCTGGTGCCGTAAACTTTTTCTTCGTGAAAAAAAAAACAACCTATTTTACTCTTGTATACTTCAGCTATCTTAAAGTCCAGTCATGGCCAGCAGTTTTGGAAAATACGCGGAACAAACGTGGACTTGAGGATATACCGACAAAAATATAAGAATACAGTTGCTGGCTTATGTTAATAAAAACAACTCTGATGTACTTGTATTAATACTTTTTAATACTATGATATTTTAAAGAAAAAAAAATTTTTTTTTAATTTTTTTACTGCTGAGCAGAGACAATCATAGACATATTTTTGATGACGTTAAAACTGTTGTTATTATGTATTGTACAGCGTTTTGTACTGTCTTGTTGAACGTTGCTAGTGCTATTATACTGTAATCAATCTATTTGTACTGTGGAAAAAAGGTACTTATCTGTATATCGAGAAGATGTTCTAATAAAAATGTCAAATACATTTCTGTGTTTTATTTCAATCAATTTACCTTTCCCAAAAAAAAAATTAAAAAGTTATTTTTTATTTTTTTTTAATTAAAGTTTTTTTCATTTTTTTTCTCTTAAATCTTTTCATTGCACTGTAATAACACTTTAGTTATGTTTTGTAACACTATAGATATAATGGGAATTGTTACTTAAGTATTTTTGTGTGTTTCACGTTTTTTTTTTTGAGTTTTGTGCTAACACAGGTTTTTGTGGTTGCTGTTTTACAGTTGTAAGGTAAGATTTTGTCTGTGTTTGCATGTTTTATAATATTGTTTAATTTTATTTATTATATTATTCTGAATTCGGTGTTAAAATTTAATTCCAAAGATACAGTAATCAGGTTTTGACTTTTGTTTTTTTTTTTACAAAATAATAAGATAATTCATTGCATTAAAATACTCAGATTTTATCATTACAACATTATAAAGCTTGCTTAAATATAAATATGGGATATGTTTAACAAAAATACAAACATATTTTTTTGCCAAATTGTTTTTTAATATTTTTTGACTTCTGCTCTATTAAAACTGCATGTCCCATATTTTTTTGCTACAAAATAATGCAACAATTTTTGATATCTAATATTTGATTTTTTTTTACAGACGAGATTATAATATGGATGAAAAGAAAATATACCAAAGAAGATAAAATATCGCGATACCTAATGTGTAAAACATTTAATGTAATTTCTAGATTAAGTTCTATTAAACATCACAATGGTCAAATAAGCTAGAGTAATAAAAAAAGGTGATCAAACTCTGTACGGTGCAAAAAAAAATATTTTTGTGTATTGATAACTATGGGCCTGTCTCATCATATTCTAAATTGTCTGATACCAACGTGTAAAATATATGATGGATATATCGGATTTTGTTCCCTTATCTGAAGGAGACTTCATTTTAAGGTATCTGAGCCTCTATCAACCAGCGGTAGGACAGGCCCTAAATGTAACACATAAGTAGATAAACGACGCACATAAAAATCTTGAGAACGTACATTTTTACCTATTTAGGGTAAGATAAATTAAACGGAACATTTTTGTTTAAAAGTTTTATAATCATTATGTTGTAATATTTAATAAATTCCTTTCTCTAGTAATCTTTTTTATAACTTCTGTTCTTTAATGATCTATTGTTTCTTTTATTAGATAACTAGTTTTGGCCCGCGACTCCGTCCGGTGAGATAAAAAAAAACAAATCCAACTATCCTATGTGTTCTTCCAGACTATCCTCTACATCTGTGCCAAATTTCAACGATATCCGCCCAGCGGTTAAGGCCACACATTAACAAACATCCATCCATTCAACTTTCGAATTTACAATATTAGAAGGAAAGTTTTTTTTTAATTCAATTATTAAACCATCTAATAAAAGAAACCTCAATTCTGTCAACTGGCCAGTGTTTTTTTTTTTAATTTCCTGCTGCTGTAGTTCATGCAGCAACCTTGTTGTCTTTGTGGTTAGTTTTTTAAGCCAGTGGTTACGCACACATACCTCGTGTTGTACTAGTGCGACCGCGCGGCTTTGTCTCTGTATCGTTTATCTACTTATGTGGTACCTCGAATTACTAATTAATTAATTACTACGTTGTGTTAAATCGTCGATTTAATTTAGTATTTTTGCATCAAACTGCAACTAGTGTCGAGTGTTGCGTCTTGCAGCCATTCTTTACCTTTCTTACATTTTGATTGGTGGCTTATTTAGGTTCAAATAGTGTTAGTAAAAGGTTAGGTTGCTGAACTTGTGTGCTACTGTTTACTTGTATTTAATGTTCTAATGAGAGTTTTTTGATGATTTTAAAAATGATGATGATTGCCTTTATTGCATTTATTAGAATTATGTAAATATTTGTTAGATTTTATATGCAGTGTAATTGTTTTTTTTAATGTTATATCCGTCCAATTTTTATATGAATTCCTTTCACTTTTAAGGGTAAAGTGAAATAGTGAATCATAACTAATGTGTAATCTTTCGATGTTTGCAAATTGATCAAGATTGTGGTCAAAAGTTAGTTTTTCTAATTTAATTTATTAGAAGTATTATTTAACCAAGCAATACATTTATACCTTATTTATGATAGAAGTAAAGTCTACAATTTCGTCTACATTTAATATCCATCCTAGTAATGTGTAAAGTCCAGTCCAAATTCTTTAAACAAGTCATACCAATTTGTATAAGCTACAATTTGGTGCCTAGTTTAAAAAATGAACTGAAGGGTTTTTATTTTCGCATCCCTCAGTTGATTTTCTTTAGTGTTGAAATTTCAGTATTAATATAAAAGCGTACTATGTGTATGTTTTATTTAAAGGTTAAATATTTTATGTAAACGTTGGTTTCCACTGTCGAAGGGTTCCAAAAAATTGTTATCTGCCTCTTTCAATGTGAAAAAGCTGTAATATCAATGTGTTTGTATGTATGGGCAGCGGACCAGTAGCACTGATCTGTATTATTACATTGTTTAGGATTGACGGAATGCTAAGTTTCGCCTGTTTTTGACAGTTTATTCTATCTATATTAATTGGATCTTCACCGTGAACAGCAACAGTCAGCGCCAAAATGGCGAAAATCAGTTAGGCATAAATGTCTGTCTGTCCATTTACATAGGTCAGTGATCTATAGTTTTTGAAATTGATGCTTGTAAAATAGTTGCTGCTAGAGTGTAGGTTAAATGCTACCGCCTTTTTTAATGTTTAATGATGAATCATACAAATGATCGAATGTGAATAAAGAAGTGATGAAAAAAATCGGTTGTTTTATTGTTTGTTCACCAAGAAGTTGTTAAAAATGAATCGCAATATACTTATTGTATGGACACTTTTATTAACAATATAATGACTATAAAACTTTAAAACAAAAACAAAATTTATTAATAAACTAAAATGGTACCTAAAGATAACTATTTTGACGTTATATGGGCACATAATGGATTATTGATACTAGACAATACTCGACAAAACAAAAAAATAGAGATATGAAATTAATTCCTTGAGGCGTTCGTGTTTAATTTGTTTATATGATTAAAGCATTTTCTACGTCACTTTTAAATTTCGGTAACTTAACTAATGATTTAGATTTATTTGAAAAATCCGTTGAATTATACATTTCAAACACTGCTTTTTTCATTTCCGTCAATTGAAATATATCGAACATTTCTTTCCGGTTACTAGTTTCTTCAAGCCCAGTTTCGTGACAACTGATGCATTTTTCTTCCAGAAATTTCGAACTCACTATTGTTATTTTCCTTTCATCGCTGATACAAAACATGCCTTTATTTAATCTATGTATTTTTAATTTACTCAAATTTATATTGTCATGTTTGGATTTTTTAATTTTTTTATTACCATCTGTCTGTGTTGCGTTTTTACATTTCTGTTTTATATAATTTAATTCACATCGTCTATCTATATTGTAGTTTGATAAAGCGTACAAAAAGTCTAAATTATCATTTTTATCTAAAAACTGATTTAATTTTTTCATATTTTCAACACGACGATGGTAATTCTCACTATTTCTTACAGAACGACGCGCTTGTCTTCTCCTGATGTCAGTGAGGCCTAGTTTTGTTGCGAGGATTTTAGTATGTTTTCTTTTCTCATATTTCGTACTATACGAAGAGTTGGATTTTTTATGTCTATCTTTTGTTTCAACAGTAAACAGGTAGTTATTTACATTACTCTTAGGTCTTACACGGACCACGCTATCGAAATGACAGTAACCATATGAGCTTGTAGCATTAAGGAAATGTGAATATAATGTAGATGCGTTAATTTCTTTTGATAATCTGTTAACGTTTTGATCGATTACATTTCTGTTACTATAATCCATTGTAGGCATGACACTTGAACCTTTCCGTTTCTCCTTTTTAATGCCTTTGTTAAAATCTTTCGCACAGTCTACAATTTTTTGTAAAACTCTATTCTTTAAATGCTTGTAATTGGACATTTGTTTTGTCAAACTGTATCGTCTGTATGGTCTAAGAGTTGCGCTGCTGTAGTACAGTTTTTCGTTTTTTATTTTTTTCGTACGATGTTTTGATTTGCGACTGTTTGTTTTGCTGTTATAAAATTGAATCTTTCCGTTGCTACGGTTATCGCTTATTTCGTTACTGTTCATATTAATGTTCTTTTGAAAATCTGACTCGCTCATAATGGTACCTTTGTTATTTGAATGTAATATTGTATAATTTTCTTTAGATGTGATACTTTTGATCTGATTCACGGACTTCGTCAAGTCTATTGTAAATTTATGCACCGAAAAAGCATAATTATTAACAGCTTTGATTGTTTCTGATGAAATACTTTGAAGTCTTTCTGTTATTTTTTTAGAGCTGATGGAAATATTACTATTGCCTTTAAGATCTTTCCTTTTATTTAATTCGTCATTTTTGCAGTTTTTAATCAAAATTTTTACATTCATGCAATTTTTACTGTTTTTGCGTAGAATTGAATTTGCAGACTCGTTTTGAAATAGATACACCTCTTTGTTTTTACTGTTGATGTCGCTATCTCTATCACAAAGGTTAATTCTATTATCTTTTAAGATTCGATCTTTACTATCTTTAATGTTTACGATCATAGCTCTATCTTCGCCATGCTTACATCTTATTTTGAACACTATCTCTATAAAGTCACAGTCGCTTTTGTCATTATCATCATCGTTGCATGTGTCGATACCGAGGCAAATTCTCTTTCCAGATTCTGATGTTATTGGGGGATTAGGATCGATTTCTATATTTTTTCTAATAACACATGGTGTCATTTTATTCTTATTAACAAATTCTTTGTTATTCTCATCATTATCTATCTCTTTGTTAACTACGATGTTTTTAATTTCTTTGTTAGTATTTTTGCTTGCTGTAGAATTTGTATGGGGACATTTGTTTGTTAATCCGGTTGTTTCTTTACTCGATAACTTTGTCGTATTGTCGGTCGAATCACCGTTGTTACACTCGATCGCGTCACCTGCCGTCCAACATGCCCTTGACACATTTTTCCTAACTGGCTGCTTTTTAAAATGTAATCCTATTAATTTTCCTTTTCTATTCATATCTAAATCGGTACCAGGCGCTCCACATGATTTATCTTCAACAGAAGTAGGTAATGTGGAAAGTTTTTGAACGTCAGTGGTTATAGCACACTTTTTATATTCTGACTTGATCTGATCTCTTAAATTCGGGTCAGAATGTCGACATTTTGAGTTTTGACTATTTTTAACAGATTCCTCTGAAGATTTCTTATCTGTGACAAACTTACGACATATGCTGTGATATTTATTTTTTATTAGACTACTAGGCTTGAAATAGTCGGAGAAGAAACCTGATTTCGTGTCATTAATTTTTTCACAAGTTTTTCTATCTTCCTCTTGTGTATCACAACACAAATGCTTTTTCCAATTTGTAATACAACTGTCAGTATTACTTAGTAGATTTTCTTTTGAGGCGCTTTTCAAACATTTGACTTCGGCATTTTCGCACGGATTATTCGTCATACCTGAACTAGTTGCTGTGATAGCAATGTTTTGACGAGTCGGTTTTTTTTCTAGTCTCGGATAAAGTCTGCCTGCGATTCTGCCTGTTGGCATAGAATCAGAGACATGACAAGAAGATGATAAACATTGTAAATTCTTCTTCCTCACATCATTTTCTTTAAGTATTGATTTCGATTCCTTGTCAACATCATAATTAGATATTGTAACGCGTTTTTTGTTTGGCTTAAGGGATATAAGTTTTCTAAAATGTTTTGATTTTGTTGAACTCGACAACGAAACGGAGAGTTCGTCGTGTTTCCATCTTCCTTTATTGCTGTCGGAATATAGTTTTCTTTTCTTACACACTTCCAATGAATCTTTCGGCGTGATGCGAATTCCAATGTTATTGTTCAGATAATCGTTGTTGTGACTTTTTAGTAAAGATTTTTTACGTTTGTCTTTGCTACATTTTCCGAATGTTTCACATGATGACACTAGGGTTGTATACTGGATGTCATCGGTCATATTTGAGTAGGATTTTAAATTTATATCTTTATGCGTATGCGGTTTATAGGATGGTTGTAAGTTTGTATCGCTGATACACCAAAAATCTAAATCTAATGGATTCCAGTTATGATATAGTTTTCGTAGATAAACATCTGAAGCTTTATAAGTCTTTGGCAGTAAATACACGGTACCCTCTAAATCGTCTCCACTTTCAGTACTTATATCGTATCTGAAAAGCAAAAATTAATTTACAAGTACAAATGCAGTTTATGTTGTTCACTATAGAAGTTATCTTTCTTAATATGGATTGGAATAAAGCAGATTTTGACATTATTTGCTCATAAAAAATCACGGAAAAAAATTGATATTCAGAATTGAACATAAGCAAATATTTATACGTCTAGTAAATTCGTGACAACTTACACTGGATAGTTTATTTTTTCTAAATTCTTCTGTGTGGCAATTTCTATTCCAACGGCATTACACGTTTTGGTAGCGTCTAGTTCATTGTCCTGAAATATATCAGCACTGTAGGATCTTTTAACTTTTTTTAATTCCTCTGTATCGTTAAACCTGCAATTTGTAATATCTTTCATGCAACTTTCACTTGTTATTTTATCACATGTTTCTTTTTCTACGTTCTGCTTAACTGTATTCACTGTACTTTGTCGCGGTGTTTCGTAATCAATTATTTTGCATACTTCTTCATTACTTTGCATTGCAAAAGATTGATGGATAAGATCACTCATGCACCCTAAGGATATGTCAACCTTTACACTTTTAGGCTTTGTTGTCATTTTATCATTAATATTCGTATCGTTGTTTGGAATATCATTTTTAGTACTCGTGTCTTTACTTTCAAAATATTTATTAAGTTCGCTATTTTTCTTTTTGTTAAATTTATCTGTTCTAGCATTCCAATATATTTTAGGTTTAACTAACCTATCCAATATGGTTTTCGTTAACATCCAAGCTTGAATATATTGATTTGAAAAGTTCATGAATGGGCTTTTATTTACTTTGTGCAATGAAGAGACATTTGTGACGGTGGGGGTCGTGGTTAACTGTACATCTGTATCAGAAGAACTATTCTCTCCTATATCAGTAGAGCTACTCTCCACGCTACTACTGTATTGCGTACTAATTTTTTTTCTAGGCTCATCTGATTTCGTTAAAAAATTTCTTATCCATGCATTTAATAACTTATCTTCATATTTAAGACGAAATTTTTGTATTGCATTTGTATTATAGTCTTGTGATAATAATCCTTTTCCAATCTGTACAGACATTCCTTCTCGTACCTCACATCTCCCAGTCATCACGTCAGTTCTCGATCTTGGCACAGCCTTTACTTTCTTTTTAAAGAAGCGGAATTTTTTCCCTTCCTTTTTAACTGACGATTTAGTTTTTAAAAGTTTAGAAAATTTCACGCTAGCCTCAGACTTCTTCTTGCTTTCGGAACATTTCATTTTACTCTTCTTGTGTGATCCGCCGTCAACGCTTACCTTCCTTCCCCATAATTTAAACCTTCCTTTAGTTTGATGGTCACTATCAACATCTGAACGACGCCAATAAGAACTCTTTTGGAGTTTTGCATTGCTTTTCTTTTTACCTTTCTCCTTCTGACGACCTTCGGAATATTCACTTGTAATCGGACTGACTAATTTTTTATCATTAATTTCTGGCAATGAAGCTCCGTCTGAATCAACAGAGATATCTTTATATTTAGGATCATTAGTTGGGCTTGAAGATTTGGACATATTCTTTTTTAATTCCTCTTTAAGCGTCATGTCACGCCTTAACGCTTCAAAACGTCGTAACAAAGAATCGCTATTTGCAGCCGAAATTTTATTATTGCACGAACAGTCTTTAGATTGATTTGAAAATATCTTTCTATATTCTCTTTCGAGTTTATTTTCCATAGGATCGATTGTAGCTGTGCTTAAAGTTGCATTACATGGCTTGTCTAAGTTATAAACATGTTGCACTAAAGAATCCAGTGATGATCCAGTACCAATTTTGTTACTTAAAATCCTTGACATTTCTACGGAAAGTTCGACTTCAGATTTTAGGGGTTTACCATTCTCTAATATTTCCGTATTTGTTGCTAGTTCTTTAAATATTTTGATTTTTGTAGATTTCTCTATCTCTTTTGTACCCATTTGTGTACTGGCGTTTACCTGATTGTGTAGTGAAGGAGTAGTGTTCACATTATGTTCCAAGTCTTGTTTGCGAAAAAAGGTAGTCAATGGATTCGTGTAATTGGATTTTTTTCTGACAAGAGGCGATAGTTTTTTATTTAGCAAATGTTTTTTATTTGCGACTCTTTCTACAACATTTCTGGTTGTTTTGTGGGTCAGGTCATTGAAGTGGTGACATTTCGCTGAAACAAAAACACAGTTAAATAAAATGCCTTATCCTAATTTGCAAAACTCAATACATACCATTCAGTGGTTACGACATTTGTTATTCGAGTTCACTTTAATTTTAAACATTCATCAATACTAAGGTTTAGAAAGAATTCTAAACACAGAATTAAATAACACTACACCCCACTACTACACTACTGTACTCTATATAATATTGTTACACCGCACCCGCGGACAAACCAATCGTATGGTTTTTGCGGGGCTATATTTGTCTACTAGCTGTTGCTACCGACAACGTCCGCGTGAGATTTAAAAAATAGCCTATGTTACTCACAGAAAAATTACCTTTGTAATTATGAAAGAATTTTTAAAATCGGTCCAGTAGTTTTTGCGTGAATCAAATACATACAAAAATACAAATCTTTCCTCTTTATAATATTAGTATAGAAATAAATATGTTTAAATTGTGTTTTGTGTAAAATTTCAATAAATAAAATAATAAACATACGGTAATCATTGATCGATGTGCCAACAGCTCTCTCCTCAGTCTGGGGCACGTAAATCCTCTTTGCTTTCCTTCGTTGGTAAGCCTTAACATTCCCTACACCAATATCAGTGACCTTCGGTGGCATTTGCTTCAATTTAGTGGTAAAATAACTAGCCTCTTGATATTTCCCGAGGGAATCTCGACAGGAACAGGTCAAGTGACTCCAATTACTGACATTTTGTAAGTCGAGATCTTTAAAATTATAATTATAGCCCAAAGGCGTCTGTTTTACATGAGTTCTTGCATTTTCAGGATAATAATGGTAACAATAATTCCGATCTTCAACTATAGCACTTCGTATGTCACGTTTCGTAACATTTATGGCTTTGTTTCTTTTCATTTCTTCTTATATATCATTATTTCTTCATTTCTTTTCATTTTGGTACTTATTTACCTTAACCGTATGAGTTTTAACTGGAAAAAAAATTCGATTGCACTAAGATTTACTACTTGTTCGTGGATTATACATGTCCTGTTATATAACTCACCTATTTTGATATACATATGCACAGTAACATTACTTTTTACATGTAATTACTTTTAAATTTCTATTTTTGCTGTACCCAAAAATTTTCACTGCTAATTTCTATTTCTATTATTTTATGTCATTATTCTGTCATTGTGGATTGTCATATTCTGTAATATTTCTTCCTTTATCTCTTTTACTGCCAGAACCATTATTGTCTATGACATCGTTTGGATGACAATGACAATTTTGTCACGTCAATTTAACTGATGAGTTGTTTTCGATATAAATATTATTGTCCATTTTATCGTTGTTTGGTTAAAAACTCGTTTTATAATATATTTTACTCAAAATCGAAAGAAACATGATAAGTTCCATTGTAAGTTTACATGTATTAATATGTAGAAAGAAACAATCCAAAACAGGAATTAACATAACCTAAATTGATCGTGAATATTAGCCTTAAAAATACTTTCAAATACTGTTGTTGAAGTTAGTACTTGTTTCAGATCGTCTGTGATTTCATATGATATCCAATAACTACTACAACAAAGTGTACATACAAATAACAACATTTAAACAATATTCTAAGTTAAAAGAAGATATGAATCATGAAAAGGAAATCATTAAAAGGTTTTCCCAACCTGACGATAACACGAAATTTATCTGTTCAATTTGTCTTAACACCAAATCTAAATGTGATGATTACACGAAACCAGAATGTAATAAACGAAAAACGAAATCTTGTCCAATTTGTCAGAAAGGTGTGCATTATCGTTGGGAAGGTTTGGCTGAAAAACTTAAACCAGATAAATGCGAAGTTAAAGAGAAAGCTATAAGAATGAGCGATCACACATCAAGTACCAAAACGGTTCAAACATCACAGACTGACGTCACACAAGGATTAAATCTATTAAATGAAGTACTTACTGTTTTCCAGAGCAAGAAACAAATTTGCGTAGAAAAAGAGAAATATAATAAAACAGTTATCGTTAAAGATGCATGCGTAGAAACCGAAAGTTGGAGAATAAAAACAGATTTGAAACCAAAATTAACAATCAGTAAAGTATATCATATATCTATAGCGGAAAGTAATGTAGCCGAAAACAATAAATTTACCATTGTTAATTGCTCTCAACCGCAAAGGGATAGGAATTCACAGTATTCGATAGATCTTATAAAACATAAATCTTCATCTATTCCTCAAATGAAATTAGAGGAATTGAAACATTCTTTAAAAGAGAAGACTAAATCGAAAGACGCGATCGAGGAAGTGAATAGAATGTTTGCGACGGTGAGAAAGAATGCATTACTGGAAAGCACTGACGACGGTAACAGACCTTTGGTAAGAAGTGGACCTAGAGTTTTACCAGTTGTAAGAGTTAATAAAAAACATGGGCATGATATGACATGTGGTAGTAAACTTCGTTTCTCGTATGACCGTCGGGAAGAGAAAAGACTGGAAGAGAAACATTGTAAATGTTGTCAGACGAATAATTATCTGCTATCGAGTGGTGATTCTTTGATAAAGCCGAGTTGTCATTGTCAACAAAGGACTTGCGAGAAGGTGTGTGGGAAGGGTGGTCACGTGTCACATTGTCATACTGGTTGCCGTCAGTACCACGATGTATGTGACCATTGCTGTCAAAGGTTTAAAGACAATCGGTGCCATCATCATGTCTGTTACGAAGATACAAATGATGGAGATAGTTGTGCTAGTTCTTGATTTATACACTATTTATTTTTGATGTTTTAATATATCGTTGAAATATATCTCTACTACATATTTAACACGGTCTTTCATCTAGATTGTAGACTGATGCAATTTGAACTCTTTGCGTAAGTTAGTATACCTACGTTATTTTTGTAAATGTGTGGTTTCATTATTGGCATAAAAAAAAATCAAAAACAGTTACTATAAAAATTTATCAAAATATTTTTATTGATCGATAGCAAAGTAAAATATAAATTTAAAAAATCAAAAATAAAAACTCTCCGTGGAGCATTTCTTCTCGCCTCTGAAAACAAAAACATACAATTAGTTTTCATTATCTTTAACTCCATTACGATATTTTAGCTTCCCAATAAATAATGTTAATTGTTCCAATACTTCAATATTATTCAAAGATCCTTTACCTTATGTCGTGTTTGCATTTATTTCGTTCTAATTTCTCGCTGTGAGGACGTTCCCATTCTCGAGGAGTTTCTTGACTGTAATAAGTTTTAAAAATCATGTTATTATAATAAAATATAACTTAGATATCATCTAGCTTTGGTTATGCTACGTAAAACTTACTCTCCTAATCCCAAACTAAACACGGGTCCACTTGTATGTTCATTTTTGAGGATATTCTTTGTCAAAACTTTCTTAAGCGTGTTTGATGAATCGACAAATTTACACATACATTCGTTGAGACTCTGCATTTTAAGTAACAGCTTGTCCTTCTGATTGTCTTCTATTGGACTGTCTATCAGTCTTTCTAATTCCTTCTTGATCATTCTATAGTTATTCTTTAGCTCTGGTATATCTGTCCATTTCAAATCAGTGTTGACAGCTGCGTGTTTTAGTATTTTAATCTTCGGTGTTACCGTTTCTATGATAAATTCTCCCTCTTCTATTATATTGTCTGCTTGTTTATAATAACACTGTCTAGCTCCGTATTCATCTATGTTAGAAGCATCATCACAAAGACCGTCTTTTGTTTTAGCCATGACAAGTTTTAATAGATTTTCTAAACCGATTTTATGATGATTGAGTAGATGTCTGTCTAGAACTGTTATGCTGGAAGTGAAAAAATCTTTATTTTATACAAGATTCGCCCGTGGTCTGCGTGGGATTAAAAAAAAGTGCGTAGCCCATGTGTTCTTCCAGACGAGGCTACAAACATCCATCTAACCTTTCGCATTTATAATATTACTAGCTGTTGCTCGCGACTTCGCCCGCGAAATATTAAAAAATATAGCCTATGTCACTTACAGATAAATTACCTTTCTAACAGTGAAAGAATTTTTAAAATCGGCCCAGTAGTTTTTGAGTTATTTCAATACATACAAAAATACAAAAATACAAAAATACAAATCTTTCCTCTTTATAATATTAGTATAGATTATGAAGTATTGTAACTTTAAAGTGTAAATTAAGTAATGGAAATGCAACATCGACAACAATGATTCAATTTTCTATGGAAATGTACAATTAACTACGAGAAACCTTGGTGCAGGTGTTAGATGCAATTATTCTAAAATTCCTAAGCAAATGTAATCTTTAACTATTGTATTAAACCTACACGTTGATAAAGATTGGATATATCCCAATCTTTCTTTATAAAAAGAGATAAAATCATGTACAGTTATTTTAGCAATGGTAACTCTATGAATTTGTTAATCTTAAGCACACGAGCCGTTTTATCTGAACAGTCCGATTCTAAAAAATGTAACAAAACCGGGAACAGAACAGTACTCAGCTTAGCCTCCACACGTTACTTATCTGAACGATCCGATCAAAACTGAGCATGTATAAGCGTTACCGATCAGCGTCAAATGAGCACAAATGACAGGAATATTTTTCCGGTCGTCCATCATTCAATATAGTTCTTGTAGTACACTCTGATAGTGCATGATCCTTCAATATAGTAGACCGATGATTCCGTGGAGATGGGTCCTAAAATGATATTAAAAATTAAACAAAACTACCTTAATTATATCGTGTTTGACGACGAATAATGAATTGGTTAGCCTGGCAAGCGTTGAAGTTTCTTGTAATAATAAGGTCATTGAGTTGGGAAGTCTTTTTTATATGAAAGGGGTGCAAACGAGCGGTGAGAACACCGAAGTGATCAACGACCCCCATGGACATCCGCAATACCAGAGGAACTATAGATGTGTTGCCAGCCTTTGAGTACATGGTAGGCTCCTTTCTTGAAGGACCCAAAGTCATATTATTATTGACTTAGATTCTATACGGGGCATCGCTACTCTCAATATCACTTGAACTTGCAATCCTGTATGAAAATAAAAGTAAATGTCTAACTGTGACAACGCTCTCAGCGCCCTCTTCTTGGTGAACGAAGAGCGTCTTACTGCGGCAGATGCGAGTGCGCAGCTTGTCAAATAATCGTGTCGCAGACGATGTGCGACTTGGACCTGAGTCACACATAAAGTACAGGTAAGTTGTGTTAAGAAAATCAATACTGCGCTGGAGTAGCGCAACACTAGATCATTGGCACGTCCCGTCCCTATCTGACAGCTGTCAATGTCAGACGTATTACAATACCATTCTGGCGGGAGTTAGTGGTTTGAATGTAGAAATTAATTACGTTGTTACAATTATATTAATGTTTAACAGTTGCAAATAAGTAAACATAATAATGGTCTAAAAGAAAACTTACGTATAGGAATATTTGTAACTTTCAAAGATTACGTTTTAATTTTGAATAAAGTATTTTACCTTTTAATGGTTTCCTTTCGCTGCAAGGCGAAAAAGATCTTTCTTTTTTCTTCACTAAAGGCAATGAGCTCGTTTTATTCTTAAAAAAACATACAGACGAATTGAGTACCTCCTTTTGGGAAGTCGGTCAAAAAAGAAGAAAATTAAAAAACAAATTAAAGTGTTGCTATAGTATAACTCTGCTTAAAAAATTACGTAAAATTACGTTTGTTAATTCCAAGCTAAATCATAACTTCAGTATTAAAAGTAAGCTATTTCTAAATACTGGCTTATTCTTACTTTCAATTTATCTAGTGTTGGATATTCTTCAGCCGCACAATTGTGATGCAGTTGTCTGTGCATCATTAACGCGCTTTCGAACTTCGCCGTGAAATCACATTGAGAACAACTGCAAATGAAAATTTATATTTTACTAGCTTTCGCCCGCGACTCCGTGCGCGCTGAACTAAAAAAACAAATGTAAGTAGCCCATGTGTTCTTCCAGACTATCCTCTACATATATGCCAAATTTTATCGAAATCCGTTCCGCCGTTTAGGCTACAAACTCTAAGAAACATCCATCCATCTAAACTTTCGCATTTATATTCAACTAGTCAACAGTCTCAAAAGTAACCGAATTAAAAAACAGGATGACAATATTTTCTTACCAATGGCTCATAGTGTTAAGAAAATTAAAAACTAAATGAAAAATAAATATGAAATACAAACTGACGGATCAAATAAAACTGACTGATTTGACACAACTTTGAAATATGACAATAGACAACGTGAAGATACGCAGAAGGTTGCATATAACACCTATGAAGGTGTGTTTTTAAAAAATTATACACAAATGGGTGACACTGATCTGTATGTATGGATCGGCGATTATTTAAAGAAGACAGCATTCCTTATCACTATCAAAAGTTCGAAAACTTTTGACAAAGACAAAGTATCGCAGTTTGTTACATATAATTTTCTATCATTTCCCATAGTCTAATTCATTTTTCCATACTCCGAAATGGTCCAAAGAAAAAGAAGATATGATTTCAGTTAGGCGTACAGCACACTGGTCTGTTATTTGGGAACATTAATCAACGATTCTCATGATGTACATCAAGAAGTAATAAGTACAGTATAACAACAAAAATTAAACATTGTAATGCAAAGTTAAAGTGCTCGATGACACTTCTAGGTATGTTATATTGTTATAGGTTACGTCGATAAGTCAGTTCTTAACGACTTCCAATGCCTCTTGTACACGCAGATACATCAAAACGTGTGAAATCATCAGTAGGTACTTAGTTCTATAACACAATTGCATTCAATTATGTTTTTTTCTTCTTCGTCCTACGATAACTAAATCCTTTGTACGCGCACTATCGCGATCTTTTAATAACAAACTTCAATAAGTAACTGTAAAACATAAATTTAAGACAATATCGACGACTTTGTATGGTAATAAGGTATATATTTGGACAGTTGGGATTTAAAATTATGTTTGTAATAGCACAAAGCCTCTTTTAAAGCCTGGTAACATCATGTTCGAGTCTCGCCTAGCGGCATTTTGCCCGCAGCCCGCCCCGCCCGCGCCCGCCAGTTGCAATCGGGGGGCCGGCGTGAGCGCATGTACGGTACACCGCAGTTCAACTTTTACACGTTAACACAAAATCACCACAAAAAGTTGTACCTGACAAACATATGACAGCCCCCATCGTCGTACAAGCGAATAAACTGTGAGTTTTGCAAGTTTTCTAATTAAATCACGTAGAAGAACCGGTCGCAAAACTTCTGTAGGAAGTAGGTATAGTAACAGTTATATAAAATTGTAATACTGGGCTCTCTTTCGCAGGTACACCGAGTGAACGAGTTGCTCTTTTGTTTTGTGATATAAAAACCGAAGTTTGTTTTTTCGTAAAAAAAAAGTGCCTCTTAGACGTTGGTTGTTTAGTGAAATCGAGTGTTGATCGTTCAGGTGAGTTATAAAAAGTTATTTTTCAATGCTTCTTATTTATACGCTTTCTCCAGACGTTTTTTTAGGGTTGAATGCATCGGTGCAGACTAAATAATTATCCGTTTATTTGAAAGTATTTAGCAATACTCGGTATTTAAATGTTTTTATTTATCTTACTAATATTGCTTTCTGTAAAACTATTTATTTATTTTACAGTTTAAGTTAACAAAGTGCACATTGTATTGTTTACCCACATTGATTGACGTATGTTTGTGACGCGTTTTAACCTCGTTTCAGAACGAATGCAATTAATTCTTAAATTAACGGAATTTCATATGCAGTTAATTTTTGTTACCCGGCCGACACAGAAAGGAAATTTTTTCGCGTCTATATTATGTTGGTATGAATGGATTTATTGTAACTTGTATGCTGTAGGTCTAAACTGATGTTATTGGGTAAAGTATCATTTGATTTATATTCTTCTCCTGAGTATCGTAGGAACGGTCGGTTTTTGATTTGTTTTTTCTTGTTAGTAAATGGTATGTTATTTAACTAGGTTTTTACGATTTTTCTAGATATGGCCCGATACTGTGTCTGTCTACTAAAATAAAGTAAACGGCCATATTGTAACATTTAAAATATTATAATATCTCTGTATCTCTGACACTGACCTCCATAAATGGACAGGCTATAAACTGTGGTATTGTATCTATTTGATTTTCTTTATTATAACGCTGGATGTTGCGGTTGGTCACGGCGAATATTTTTCGAACTTCCAACAGTGATAGAATTATCTGTCATTAACGCCAAAAGAAGTGTTTAAGTCTGTTTAAACGTGTGTTTAAGTCGGAACGTAGCAAAAACTGTGTCTAAACAATCGCCTATCTATTTATATATATCTATGGTATTTGAGTGTTAAACTATGCAACTATGACGCAATCGCCTGGGACCGGCTTTGAGAATTGTTTTTGTTGATGCTTAACAATAAGTAGGCCTCGTTCAACCATATCTACCTTTGCCCAAGCGGCGTAAAGTTATTGCAAGATATTTAAGTTTTTAATTGTCATCGTCGTACCGTGTTATCGTCTACAATCAAAAAGGAAAGGCATTGTACTCAACACTTTACAGACCTTGAATTTACTGTAAAACTAGCCGTTTCTCGCGACTTCGTCCCCGTGAAATAAAGAAAACATAGCCTATGTTACTCACTGCTCACTGATAACGTGATTTTTAATGGTAAAATATTTTTTATAATCGCCCCAGTAGGTTTTGAGTTATTTCAATACATACAAAAATACAAATCTTTCCTCTTTATAATATTAGTTTATAACGTATCCTATAATTTTGCCTTTTGATTGTAGTTTGTGAAATTAAAAGTAAAACAAAAAATAAGGTTTCAGATTTAGATTTTTACTTGAATTTGAAAACACAATTAGCCCAATGAATTTCAAAAAGGGGTTACATTTATTGTATTAACAAACATTATTTGCGTTTATGAAAGCAAATTCCGTGTTTGCTGACGCTACATTAAAAAAACCGGTTCGATATATTTGTTATGATTACGGCATCGGTTTCGTGTGGCTTGCGATTTTTACGTAGCTTGTGTAATATGTAGGGATAACCTATACAAGTTTTACTAATATAACCGTCAGTTTCCACTGTACGAAAAAGGTAAATTGCCTTACATTGTTAGAATATTGAAAATTATAAAGAAACTAGCCGTTCTCGTGCGGCTTCATCCGCATGAAATTATGATTTTTTTATTTTATTGTTTACATTTGTCAAATTATGTCAAAATGACATGACATGACAAACCTTAGCAATCTTTCTTTCTTGATGTTGGCAGCAACTTATGGTCTCTTTCCCACATTAGGGTTTTTATCCAAAATATTTACCCCTAAGTTTAATGGCTTGAAAATATATAGCCTAAAGCGTGACGCAGGTGTAGGGCTTTTTATTAAAAAAAAGAATTATTCAAAAATATGCTGTAATTGCTGACATCTTAGGCAACAAAGAAGTGTGTGTTTACGCTTTATTATATTAATTATAGATAGATAGATATAGAAGAAATCTACAAATAATAAAAAAACAGGCTTCTTACGCATTTCTTTGAATCGCCACGTTTAAGATTTCTCGTAAACACGGTTTTAAACCCATAAATATTACAAATACTAAGTTATTGGTAAACTTTGTTGTAATTCAATACAAAATTGCCTTGAAAAGGCATTCAATAAACGTTTCACTTGCGGGACTAAACGTCAAGTGTACTTAGGTAACTCTTTATGGCCCTTTAGACTAAGACCCGGGGACGCGGGAAGCATAGGGTTGCCATTAACAAAAACAACTCTAAACGCTCGCAGCGAAGAAACATTCGACAGTGTGAAAAAAAATGCAATTATCATATAACCATATATCATCATCAACTTGCCCTTATCCCTTATGGAGGGTCGGCACAGTATGTGCTGCTCTTCCATACATCTCTATCAGCCGTCATATCTGAATCCACTCCTTTCTTAAGCATATCCTCTTTCACACAATCCATCCATACTTTCTTCGGTCTTCCTCTTCCTTTGTAGCCATCCACATTCATTCTTAACACTTTCTGGTTTATGTCCCCATCGTCTCGTCGCATAACATGTCCATACCACGCTAACCTCATATAATCATATATAAATATTATAAATGCGAAAGTTACAATGGAT
Source organism: Papilio protenor (assembly GCA_029286645.1). Lineage (NCBI taxonomy): Eukaryota > Metazoa > Arthropoda > Insecta > Lepidoptera > Papilionidae > Papilio > Papilio protenor. The sequence continues at coordinate 2,006,821 of JAGSMZ010000014.1, read as the reverse complement.
GGATGTTTGTTAGCGTTTGTAGCCTAAACGGCTGAACGGATCTCCATGAAATTTGGCACAGGTTTAGAGCATAGTCTGGAAGAACACATAGGCTACGTTTTATCCCGGGAATAGCTACGGTTCCCGTGGGATTCATTAATTTAGTTTTTTAATGTTTACTCGATCATTCTGCAACGGTTCAACATATCTTATTGAAATTTGGCACAGATATAAAACAAAGTCTGGAGTACACATGGGATAAGGTTCAGAGAAATGTCCGGTTCCCGAGGGATACGTAGCTTTTGTTATTTATATAGTTCATATGTTTTCTAATACCACGCGCACGAAGTCGCAGGCAACAGCTAGTAATTACTAATGATTATTAAATTAAGCTATTTATTTTGTTAATTTTAGAATTTTCACTCATAAAAAATCTATTTCTAATTTCCTTACAGATTTATTCTAATCAAAATAATTAGTAGTGTAAATTTGCTAATAAAATTTTGTCAGGATAACCACTAAAGCTTTATCTTGGTATTTTTTCTGCATAAAGTACTGTTTAATGTATTTCCATGTTTTCTATATCTAAGTGTAAAAAACTTTCTATTCTATGTAATCAAAGTCTGCCGCTATCGACGCAATGGCCTGTATAACTCAAATAGCCTTTAATTTCAATTACGCTTTCACTCGTATAACATTTTATTTAAATTTCACAGAGATAAATGACTTTTGTCTAGTAAAGATTTTTCTAGAAAAAAAATTACTTAACCACATATTTTTTTTTCTCATTTCGATAATGCTAGTATCGTAGTAAATCAAATTATTAGAAATAAGTATATTTTTCTTAAAATTAAATTGAGATTTAGACTTAGGAAATATTTTAATGCCATACTATCTGGGTCTTCCCACCTTGATAGTCCGTCTCGTTTCACCCCATTGAATGACAAATAATGCCATCCCTGTCGCACAGTAGAATTCTATACCGTTAACCAACGCTAAGCCTTTGCAACAGCCTCAAGTTAAAACATTCGCATGAAACATAGAATATTACGAATTTTCGCGATTCTCTTTTAACAAAGGATTTCGTATATCGAGTAATTAGCTAAAAATTCTCTTCTATGACTTCCTAATCTCATCATCATCCTCCTTATCCTACTCCCGTAGGGTCGACGCAACAGGTTTTTATCCTCCACATAACTCTATCATACGTCATCTCAGTCACTCCCTTCTTGATCATCCATTTCTTTCTAGGTCTACCTCTACCGGTGTACCTCCACACTCATGACTTGCTAATCTACTCGACTAAATATCCGTTGATACTGACTAAATTACTAGCTTATTGCGAACTAGGCATTTTATGTTTTTGTGCGTTTTTTTCGCGAGTATGTCAAATCATCCTGTTCGATATGTATGTTTAATGCATTGGATTTTACTGTTAGTGTAATCATACTTCATACTAATATTATAAATGCGAAAGTTTAGATGGATGGATGTTAGAGTTTGTAGGCTAAACGGATGAATGGATTTAGATGAAATTTGTTATAGATGTGGAGGATAGTCTGGAAGAATAGACACTCACTTTTGTTTGTTTTTTTTAATTCCATGCGCAGGGAGTCGCGGGCGAAAGCTAGTAGTATAATAAATGAGGCTACAATTGTTAACATATACGCAAGTAAGCAAAGCTCCTTTGGAATTAGTTAAGGTAAGGTTGCCAGGCGGATTCAACAGTAGTGTAAAAAAGAAATCAACCTCATAACAATACAAAGAGTCATACCTATAATAAAACATCTCTTTTTGTAAGTACACGCAATTATTGACGACGTGCAGAATTATTAGAAAACAAGCGAAAGTTAAATACTAGAAAGTCAACTGTCAAGCCCATTCAGAAAACCGTTGCCCAATTACAGGGTGTTGCATTTGGTTCCCAGGTCACGTGCGTAGGAAAGTTTGTTGGACCTAATTTGGTTATCTCCACTTCTAAGCCTGGTATGTTATTGAATATTGTTATATAATTCTAAACAAATTTTATATGAATTTCTTAATAAAAACTGACGCACACTGTATCGTTTATTGGTCACTGAAAACACCTACTCATTATGTGTAGATTTAAATCCTTTTAGTGCAGATTTAAACAGAAAAATGTTTCTGATTCTCCAGTATCTTATCAGCATAAGAATTTGTTCAGTTTAACAAAAGATGGCGCTACTAGTACAGATATCTTAGTTCCTTCTTTCTTACTAATATTATAAATGCGAAAGATTAGATGGATGGATGTTTGTTAGAGTTTGTAGCCTAAACGGCTGAACCGATTTCGATGAAATTTGGTATAGATATAGAGGATAGTCTGGAAGAACGCATAGGCTACTCACTTTTGTTTTTTTTTATACCACGCGGACGGAGTCGCGGGCGAAAGCTATTGAATAAACGTAATATCTTATTTTCAAGCAAGTTTCTTAAGTATTAAACATTTTGAAGCAGTGAAAATCCACTTTAAGTACCACGAGAACATTCTATAAGTTTTTGTGATGTTAAGTTTTAATAACTTGAAATGTATTTACAAGTTTTAAATAGGTACAATTTAGCAAGTAATTAAATATATGTTTTGCCTAATTTTATCATTAGCGTGTTATTGTTTAGAATATCATTGGAACGTTCAAATGTTTAGTTGAAAACGAAACGTTTTTTGTTTCGTTTTTAATGTACCAGTAACTTGTATTCCAACATATTACTATTAAGTAAAGGTGTGTGTTTATTTAATTGTCTACATATGTACATTTAGTAGAACTCACTTAACATTATTTTGTCACAAAATTCGTACGTATTAGATTTCTGCAGATATTCGTGATAGACCCTAAAAGAGATGGTTTGTGTGAAAGGTGACATGATGAAGAAGGGAGTGATGACTGAGATGACGAACGATAGTTATGTGGACAAAAACCTGTCGCGCCAACCTTACGGGAGTAGGATAAGGTAGTGATGATGATGATGATTCGAGATAGATCTTAAGGTCTGTTTCATTTGTGTTTTTAACTTTTGCTGTCCTATAACCATTATTGTAATATTGTTGTTATTATAACTTGTTATTGTAATATTATCTCTTAACAGAACAGATGTTTGTTGTGTATTTGCCGTGGGCGTTGTCAGTTTTGCTTCCGAGAACGGCGAATAGGGGAAAACATTCCTAAATGATTGATAACAAAAACTGGGCGTAAAGGAAACGATGTGTAAAAACCCATTAGTCATAGTTTGGATTTCATGTACTTTTTGTTTCGCTATTTTTGTTTTTAATTGCTGTCAATATCTATTGTGAATTTCTTATAACGTTTAATGTCTAGCACCCCCCTAGATCAGAATCTACGTCTAAAACAATTGCGAACAAAATCATCATACGTCCCCACTGAGGGGCCAGCTCTATCCTAAGTTAAAGATGCCTAGGCCATAGTCAACCTTTGTTGCCGTAACATCGTAGAGCCACAGGGAGAGTTTGAGTGCCGAAGGTTCCGGTGTGTTCCTTAGAGATCCCGGAACCTTCGTCTATGTCACTAGAGGATGGCCACCGAGGGATTTTAGTAAGTCAAATCTTACATAACCCTGCCTTCACCCCAGAAGGCAAGGTATCTTTTGAAGATTTTCCCATTGACACCAAAAAATAGTATAGGTAAATTGAGGACTGTGAAACAAATGAAACGCGGTTATTTAAACTAGATTATCGGGGTATTTGTTTATGGAGCTTGCAATTTTACACAATTAGGTTTACTTTGGTCAATATTTTTGTCCAGTGTAAGGTTACTGGCAATCGAGTCTGATGGATTTTTAATCAGGTAAATGTTTTTAAATAAATGTTTATTATGTTCGTAGATTGTAATTCGATATGCTGGGAATACCAAATGCAAATAAAAGTATTTACCACAGATAATACAAACCGGTATTTGTCGAGTTTTAAAAAAACAAAATCGAATAAATACTGACGTATTGATATTCCATACTGAGGAAGTGTGGACTGCTTTATTCAAAAGTGAAAAATGATAATTTATTCAAATAAAAACTAAAGTTGCAAAACGAACGAACGTTCATTATCTTAAGTCAATAATAGGTAATTTAAAACTTATTTTTACCTGTCGTTCTCTTAGAAGTATTTTATAAAGCAATGGTTTTATAAAATCTTAAGATGAATAAATACCAAGACCGTTAACGGAGAATATCCTTGAGACACGAGACTTGCGATTAAAATCGTAAATTACGACATATCCTCTTAAATTGGAAGAGGCTTGGCCGTGTGCTCTTTCTATATGCTCTGATGATCATTTAGATTGAACATTTCAAATTAAAATATATATCAAAATCTATCAGACTACTATCTTTTAACGCCAATGGATAAATGACAGTTCTTTAACTGTTTTACAGAAACTAATTAGCACAATACAAACTCATAAGATTCATCCCATATCAAGTTTAAGGACACCATAAACTAACAGTATGTCATCTCAATAATATCTCATCATCAACTTGCCCTTATCCCTTATGGAGGGTCGGCACAGTATGTGCTGCTCTTCCATACATTTCTATCAGCCGTCATATCTGAATCCACTCCCTTCTTAAGCATATCCTTTTTCACACAATCCATCCATACTTTCTTCGGTCTTCCTCTTCCTTTGTAGCCATCCACATTCAATCTTAACACTTTCTGGTTTATGTCCACATCGTCTCGTCGCATAACATGTCCCTACCACGCTAACCTTTTGCTAATCTCAATAATATCTATACCTATTAAAAAAAAAACAAAAAATGTAGTCAGATAATATGTAAGAAAATTGAATAGAATGGATTTTATCAAGAGAAATTAATGTAACTCATTATTCGTTTACAAATACGGCCTTTTACCACAGTAAAGTAAAAAAAATATAGCAATAAGGCATAATGCTGTCCAATTATCAGTGACAGAACCGAGTCACATATTGTTATCTCTGGTCCGAGTAGCAAAGTCTCATCATTACATTTACATCAATAAAATAATCGGTCAGTTCGTCACTGTCAGTTGTCAGTACATCGTCGGACGTCGACTGCGATGGTCGTGTTTACCCTACGCTCACAATCGTGATACGTTACACGGAATTAGTTGCATAAATCACAATTACCGTCGTGCATAACGTTTGCGCTTGGACTTATAGTGTAGACGGCTGTGTCCTTATTTTTTTAAAATGGCTGACGGTGATGTGCCATTGGTGACCAGTTTCGGCGGTAGCGAAATCGAATTTGGCGCTAACGGAACAAAAGTGACGAGAACAAATTCAAGGTTAGTTTCTATTTATTTACACAAACTTGTATATATCCAGTTATTTTTTCCATTTCAGATTTTTTTGTGTCTATAGCCGGTTATTAAAAACACGCACCGTTTTATTAATTTGCGTATTTTATGTGGTAATTTAAAAGAAAGGCAATTTAAAATGTTAACTACGCATCTTGTATCTTGTAGAACAGGTCGGAATACATTTGCATTGGACTCTATAAGGTCGCGATCGGAGGTCGATGTTTATTTTTTGTATTCATTCATTTAAGTTTCGAAATAATTCTGATTTGAAATCTATCATTTACTTTAACTATTGTACACTGATTTAATCTTAAACTAAGACTTTTTTCTTAATCATTTAGTTTATTTTGCTCCCCCACTGTTAGTCATAGGAACTAATCTAAATAGTACATGCCCGTGCGTCTATCATTAAAAAAAACTATTTTTTTTTTAAACTGTTCGTGCACATCTCGCGTGCCAGATAAGATCGCATTAACAAGGCTAGTCGTGGATATCGTATTCATAAAAATACATAATTGGTTTATAAAATTATTTTAATTATTCCATGCACTCGCTATCGCATCTTGTGCAAACTCCTGCGCATGAGTTCTTAGTATAATGCTGTGTTCTAAATTTAAATATAGAAGGTAAATATACCGATCTATGTACCGAGTTTGTGTTCTAAAGCTTTATTACAGCTATGTCTATAAAAAACAATTGTCCGCAATAAATTTTGTTTGAACAGATCGATCACGGATGATTACTACCCACATTTTTAAATATTTTTTTTGTGTTGGCACCTTTTTTTGAATTGACAACGAACTTACGCTTTCTGCTAAGGAATTTTCAGTGGCAATTGTTATATAAAATTTACAAATACCACTTTAACTTTAATTTTTTATAAAATTTCTGGGAATTAGTAACCGCTAGAATTAATGGTCGTTAAGAATATGCTTCTTTATTTTACCAGATTTAAAAAACGTTGTCGTATTCATGATGTTTTTTTTTTTGTTTCATTTTAACCGTTTACTTTTGTAGTAACTGTATTTACGGTACAATAGTCTATTTTGGTGGTTTCTTTCGGAAACAAACGGTTATTTTAAAAACAAATGTAACATTATGTTTTGAATTTGAATATGTTATGTATACTAAATGTTCGTGCCTGGTGTCGTCTGTTTGAATTTCAATATTGCATTTTAATAATAAAAATATATGTCTAATATTATAAAAAAAAACTTATTTTTTAGAGTTTCAAAGCCTTTTATAACGTTTACATTTGATGGTAAGACCGTTTTTTATTAAAAAAAAAACTAGCTGTTCCCTTGCGGTTTCATCCGCATAAAATTATGAAAATTTTATTTTTTTGTGTACATTTGTCAACTTCTCAATTGCAAATGTCAAAATACCAATGTTACGTTACTATGGCAATCTTGCTTCCTTGATGTTGGCAGCAACTTATGGTCTCTTTCCCACATTAGGGTTTGATCCAAAATATTTACCCCCTAAGTTTAATGGCGTGAAAATATATAGCCTAAAGCGTGACGTAAGTGTAGGGCTTTTTATTAAAAAAATAATTGTTCAAAAATATGCTGTACATGCTGACATCTTAGGTAACAAAGAAATGTATGTTTACGCTTTATTATAATAGTATAGATATAACAAAAATTATGTTTTTAAAAAAATATTTTTTGAAAAATATATCAGTCAACATTGAACATCGTTTAGTAAATTATTATAATTAAATAGTAAAGATGTTTGTTTATTTTAACAAAATACGTAATTACATTTTATAAACATAGTAGTAAACAATAGGTAAGATGACGGTCTGTCTTACATTCGCTTATGTAACTAATATTTACTAAGAATAGACTTTTGGTGTCGTCAATGTTGATATTTACAAAACAATTACATCAAAATACTTTGTTATTCCGGCTAGATAATTGTTACCACGAATTGACAAAATACAAGCTAATTAAAACTATTTTATATGTTACGGTAAATGTAATTTATTGATTAGTAATCATTTTCGATCATAATTAAAAATTACCAACATTAGAGGTAAAAGTAAAAAAATCACATTTACCGGTGATTATTCATAGTGTAACCTATATAGCGGTACATGTCATAAACAACAATAAAAACAAACTAAATAGGCAAGGTTTAGTATATAATTAATAACATCAACAAATTGGATACGTATGGTTAGATAATTTTAATAAATTAAGTCGAAGAACTAGGCTTGGGACATTAAAAAACATTTTTTTTATTGATAATAGCCGAATTTTTGTATAATACTAACTCTGGATCTTCTGAGTACTAGATAAAATTTATGCCCGACTACTACATAGATAAAATCTCGAAAAAAAAAATGTTTACCGTTTTAATAAAAAAAAAAAAATCAAGCACCTATGTGTGTTTTTTTATATATATTTGTCACTTTTTTTACTGTTTTTAACTTTAGCATTGCAATAACGGGCTCACCTAGTAAGATATATTTCATATGCACTTGAATTAAGGAAATAGTAAACTCGTTTCTTGAGTCTCCTGCTCGCTCTGTTAACTCTCACTGTCCGTGTACTGAGACATTGAAATCCACATCTATACGACAGTGACCTTCTACTATTCCTTTATTCTACTCGTACTAATTGAATAGCTAACATTGCAACGCTAACTCCGAAATAACGACAAAATTTAAATGCAAGCAAAAAGTTTAATTAATAATGAGTGGCATATTTTTTGTTTTTGAGATTTTTTAGACATCCTAGTCATGGCGATATGAAAATACTTCATTATCTATTCTCATAACAACAAAATATTTCCACTTGTTCAAAAAGAATCGGGAGTGTTTTTGGAAAGGTGATTGCAGTGATTGCAATTTCCAATTGATTATCAAATTAGATTTTAGAATTATTTTAATAGATATCTTAAAGTTAAATGTAGACAAACAATATCAGCGACCTCTGATCGCTCACGGATCAATTGTCACGATACTTGGAACTACTAAATATTTCATTTGATACTTTATAAAAAGGAATGTGCACAAACCCGTGCCATATTGTGACGTCATAGCTGTGAAATCATACTAATATTATAAATGCGAAAGTTTGGATGGATGGATGTTTGTTAGAGTTTGTAGCCTAAACGGCTGAACTGATTTGAATGAAATTTGGTTTAGATGTAGAACATAGTCTGGAAGAACACATAGGCTATTTACTTTTGTTTTTTTTTTAATTCCACGCGGACGGATTTGCGGGCGAAAGCTAGTATTTTATAAATAGTTAATATTCATTTTCAATTTGAATTAAAAAATTACAAAAAATGTTTTTTGGTGAAAAAAAATTTTTTTAGCCCTTTGTGACAGAGGACCAACTTTTTTATTTGATAGAAACAGTACATCTTGAATTTTATTCTCGTTGTTCAATGTCTATACAAAACAAGTTTACAGATATATTAATTACTGTGTCTGACGTAACTAAACTCTTGTCATCGCCAACGTGATCTCCATGGCCTTGTCTCGTACGGACAAAACACAAGTGTACTTACATATTTTATATAAATATATAATGTTCGATAAAAATTGTCGTTTTTATAAATAGTTTTTGCAATTTGCTTTATGTTATTTTGATTTTGTTGTCGGTCGTAATTTGTTGCCAAAAAATTTGAAAAAAAAAAAACTTTTCTATTTTTACTTTGCGGTTTATCTTGAAATACAATTTAAAAGTACACATACGCGTTTTATCGTCAAAAATTTTGATGTCTTACCACACGGTACATCATTCCGGATGCAATAAAAAGGAAAATTTATAATTCTGTTTACGTTTGAAACCTCTGATATATTTTTGTAATAAACCGCTATGGGTGTATGATTCTTTTGATATTAGAGCGTGCGCACACCTTATACTGAACTATCGCACAACTGTTTAGTCTCCCTTATATTCCTATGACCTTATATGGAGGTGGACGCACAACAGTTGTGCGATAGTTAAGTGAAAGGTGTGCGACCGCCCTTAAGCTTTAATGCCGCGCTCTAAATCGTTAAATGGTCCCTAAAGGGGTCCCGTATTGTAGATTTAGTACGAATAATATACGCAAAGCAAAGCTGAAAAAAGAATAGTTTAGGAAATCTTTGTAACAGAAAAAAAACGTGCTCGAGGGACTATATGGATTGGATATGTTAAAAAAAGATTTAAAGGTCTATTTCTATATAAGGTTTCTTGAATTTCTGAGTTAATATTCAATATCTGAAGGAAATATAATGTTATTTCGCAATAAATAAACTATGCATAAAAGATAGGTGAGTGGAGGTCAAATACGATCTCCTTTGTCTGAGCGGCGCACGCGCATGGCTTGGTTATTTTTAACGAGACAACTGTTTTGAATCGTACATATTAAGCATCGTATATAAATAAAGGAATTTTACCTACAGTTGAAGCTTCTAACTGGTTTTGGTAAAGAATTCATTGATCTATGAACAGTACAAATATACATACATCTTACACTTAATTGAACAATCTTATCTTACTAATATTATAAATGCGAAAGTTTAGATGGATGTTTGTTAGAGTTTGTAGCCTAAACTGCTCAACGGATCTCGATGAAATTTGGTATATATGTAGAGGATAGTCTGGAAAAACACTTAGGCTATTCACTTTTGGTTTTTTTAATTCCACGCGGACGGTGTCGCGGGCGTAATATAGTATTAAATAACTGGTAATAACACAATACATCAAAGCCAATAATATTAAAGATTTTTAAGGGTGACCACCTCGTTGTTAAAGGAAAACAGGACAATTCTGATAGAATTTATTGTAGACTAATTCTAACTTGACCGTTTACGAAAGATTGCATTGCTAAATTTGGCTTGTTAGCAATCATATTTTTGAGTATAATAAGCCTAATTAAATGATGTACCGAGTTATATAAAGAAGTGAAACATTGAAAATAAATGAAAATAGTATTTACCAATCGCTCCACTTGATGTATTAAGCAAGAGAACATGATATGCGTCTATTATGATGCTAATTGTTGCGAATGCACTGCAGCGTTCCATTATGCAAGTAGGTGCTTTAAACGAGGTGTCCATACTGCAGATAATTGACAAGACTGTTCTGTATTCCCTTTTTCAATGTACTTTTAAGATAAAATAACTGTTCACAATTTTTCTGGATATTCTTAGTATTGTAACTTATAAATAAAGGGATTATCATTTAAATATCATAAACAGAACTAATTTTAAATCAATATATGAGTGCTTAATGTAATAACTACAATTATAATGATAAAAAAGAGGAGATTATACAATAGTAAAATACAGCAATCTATTTTATGACGTTCTTTATTATTCCTAAAAATTCAGTGATACACCTTGGTCACCCTACACACAATGGAGTGGCGATGTTGCCAAATTTAAAGTCGTTACACTGAATTTATTTAGTACTGCATCTGCTTATTCCTATTGACAAGTTTTCTTTAAATGTTGGACATTTTTTTTAGTGACAATAAAAACAATTACAGAAATTATGATCGCGTTTTCAGTGGTCACAAGTAACAAAAAAATACGCGCATTAGCAATTTTTTTTTAATATATTACAAGGTGGCAAACGAGCAAGCGGCCACCTAAAACCGCCAAAATGGCGAAGCGAATTTAATTGCAGAATAATTTGTAAAAAAATATACACCAGTCGTTTCGTAATATAGTTATGAGTGTGGAGATACACCGGTAGACCTAGAAAGAGATGGAAGGATTGCGTGAAAGGAGACATGATCAAGAAGGGAGTGACAGATGACGGATGCTAGAGTTATTTGGAAGACAAAAACCAGCTCAACCGGAGTATGATAAGGTAGTGTAGATGATGATGTTTCGTACTAAATACTCCTACTTGATTATGCTCATAGAAGCACGACTAGAGAATGCAAAAAATCTGCAATCTTGATGGTAGGGGAACTTTTGTCTGATAATAAGGATTATTCCCAACCGTCACCCTGCTCTGTCCCCACGTGACAATAAAAAGTTTCATCCGTCCTACCTTTTAGTCCCACAATCACCGATGAGGTGACAGATGGAACCGATATGAAATAAAATAAGTTCCAACCGTCCCCTCGTCGCAAAAGGTGGGACGGATGAAACTTTTTATTCTCATCTGTGGGGACAGAGCGGGGTGACGGTTGGGAATAATCCGATAAAAATCCTTCAATTCTTTCTTTCAATGTCACCGTTATGTAGTGTTTTATTGAAATCTTGTTATAATAAAATATTAATTACATTATCGTTAGTTTAACAAACGCTTGTTACGACCGATAAGGAAGTTTTACGTATGTACGTTATTGTGCAATCGACTGCAACGAACAAATATAGCTTTACTTTATAGTACTCGGAACGCAATAGTACAAGGAACTCCATAATGTTTCGTAAAAAAATACCAAATCATAGGTATTTTTGGTCTTTAGGAAAATGAATATGTTGATACTTATAAACATTGGTTTCTTTTCATATTTATGTATTGGACATGTTCTGCTTAATATAAAAGACATTGAACAAAAGAATGTTGCTATCCTTGTATTCTTGGGTATGAAAGAGATGACTGTAATGTCTAATGTTGCACAATTAAAACTCCAAATCCTAGACCAAGCGCCAACGTAATCCAATCGTACACTAATTTTAAACCCTTGAATTATTTTGTATAACTTTATATTATTACTAGCTGTTGCCCACGACTTCGCTCGTGTGGAGTTTTAAAGTTCGAAACTAACGTTCGCCCCTTTTTTAAACCCATCACCTAAAGTATTAACTTAGTAGTAATCTACGTAATAGAATCGGCCCAGTAGTTTTTTCAATACATATAATACAAAAACACAAATCTTTACTTTTTATAATATTAGTATAGATATAGAAGTATAGACTACCAGTTGCTATCGACTGCGTTCACGTGAAATTTAAAAATATGTCACTTAGCGATAACGTAGCTTTTTAATGGTGAAAGAAATTAGAATGGTCGCTATTATTATAAAATGGTAAAAGTTTTTCTCATCCCATAACGAACATAGATACGTACAAACGGGTGACTAGCGCCGGTGCTTGGCGCAATCAAAACATCTCGCCAACAATGCAGCGGCGCGCGCACCGCCCGGTACCGACGTGTCTAGATAGTACCTCGTATGTGAATGATGTCAAACAAATAGATCTGATTGAATAACCCTTACCGTGGACTTCCACTGCCGGAACACGATACACAAGTACATGGGGTTCTTTCTTTAATTTATTAATGACTAGCTGTTGCCCCCGACTTCGTTCACGTAAATAGCCTTACTCAGCGTTAACGTAGCTTTCTAATGGTGAAAGATTTCTTGCAATCGGCCCAGTAGTTTTTGAGTTATTTAAAAACATCCAAAATACAAATCTTTCATCTTTATAGTATTAGTATAGACTAGCTTTCGCCCGCGATTCCGTCCGCGTGAAGTTATAAAAAAAAAACAAAAACGAGTAGCATGTGTGTTCTTCCATACTATTCTTTACATCTATGCCAAATTTCATCGAGATCCGTTCAGTAGTTTAGGCTACAAACTCTAACAAATATCTATCCATTCATCTTAACTTTCATATTTATAATACGAGTATTAGTAAGAAAACAATTAGTAAGATTATTACCGTACCAATCTGACTGTTAATATGACGCTTATGAGCTAGGTGACATATAATTCGCTAATCTCCAAATCTATACTCGTAATAAATCTACGCTTTTGTGATAAACATTGAATTTGTAAAAATTCAAATTAAACTTTATGTGGTATTTTGTGGTCATAAATATACCGAAGTACTCAGTAATCACACTTAATTTATTCTCATTCATTGTACCAAGCAAACAAATAAATGCTTAGTGCGATTTATTGACAAAGACATTATCCATATAGTTCTTTGTTACCACACTTCGCAACGTTTATACGGAAGTCAACATTGACATACTTGTATGGGCGGCTTTATTATTAACCATTACGTATTTTTTATCGTGTATACTTCGGAAATAGTTTGTTCGAACATCTCTGAATAATTTTACGCAACATGTCTTTGTTTCCTTAAACATTGTAAGCGAAATTATATCCAAAAAATAACTGCTGAAATGCAAATGCATATGATAACAATTATATTAAGAGCGTGCGCACACCTTTGACTAAACAATCGCACAACTGTTGTGCGATAGTTTAGTTTCAGATGTGCGTACGCTAAAACTTTATTTGTAATTATACTTCATACTAATATTATAAATGCGAAAGTTTAGATAGATAGATGGATGTTTGTTAGAGTTTGTAGCCTAAACGGCTGAACGGATTTCGATGAAATTTGGTATAGAAGTAGAGGATAGTCTGGAAGAACACATAGGCTACTCACTTTTGTTTTTGTTAATTCCACGCAGACGGAGTCGCGGGCGAAAGCTAGTACGACTGTATAGTTAGTTCATTGTTAGTCATATTGATATTTATTTGTAGAAAGACCGGTTACTGCAAGATATATTTATAGAAGTAATATTTGCACCATAATTATAACAAAACAGAGATTGCAGTGTGTACAAACCGTACTTACCGTACGCAGACATGCTTTATCATACAATAAACAACTTTATCTACTTAAGCTAAGCTTTAATTTGCATTGTAATATAAACAACGGTAAAACCGGAGAACAATGAGTAGTTTTAAACGAAGAGATAACTCCTTTGTCCTCGTCTTGCCTAACGTTGTGCTTTTAAGATTTTCTCTTATAAAGTGAATCGTGTAAAGATTATCAGGTCTATTTATTTTCTACTAGCTTTCGCCTACGACTCCGTCCGAGTGGAATTAAAAAAAAAGACTAAATGTAGTAGCCTATGTGTTCTTCCAGACTATCCTCTACATCTATGCCTTTTATCGAGATCCGTTCAGCAGCTTTGGCTACAAACTCTAACAATCTTCTTTACATTCACATTTATAATACTAATAAAATTGTTTTCAAGCTTTTCTGGATTAGAAATATTTTAGTATTCAACAATCGAGAACACAATAATTTTTAATAGCTCATATAATTCTTACATATTAATTTAACCTTAGGCTCTTAGTCTATACGCATAAGGAAGTTGAAGCCGTATTAGTTTTGCCAAGATTAGTGCTGCGCGACGTGATTTAAAAAAAAAACAAAGACAATCTTAGGACAATTCATAATGTACAAAATGTATTTATAAATAAACAATAAATATTCACAATGAGAAACAAAAGCGTTGATCTTAACAATGTTTCTATATGTCCATGAATCTACGAGTATACACGTTTAAATTGTTCACATTGTAATTTATAAATGAATTTATTGTATTTACAACCAGCTGTTGCCAGCAACCTTCGTTAGCGCAAATTTGGACCACCCGTTCCGCTATTTTGACAGCGCGGTATATAAAAAACCGACTTCCAAACAAAATACACTAAAAACAAAATCTTCTCAAAAAAACAGTACACTAAAAAGTAACGAAATAATTACTTGAAAATAGTAAACCTCCCTTATTGTAGCTGTTATGTCTATATTGTACAATTATTATCACTTTGATGTCGGTGTCAGCCGAGGTATATGCAGTGATATTTCTACGTAAGGTTTTCTACATTTTACATAACAATTGACAATTGAAAGTATAGTAACGTTTTTAGTAATGACTGACACCGACTTCAAAGTAATAATAATTGTACAATATAGACATAACAGCTACAATAAGGGAGGTTTACTATTTTCAAGTAATTATTTCGTTACTTTTTAGTGTACTGTTTTTTTGAGAAGATTTTGTTTTTAGTGTATTTTGTTTGGAAGTCGGTTTTGTTTTTTATTAAAAAGTTTATTTATTTCTCGATTTTTAGTGAATCTAGACATCGCAGTATGATAATCACTAGCTTTCAAACAAATAATGAGTTATCTAAATCGATTATCTAAGAAATTAAGTAAAGAACTAATACATCGTTGCGATCATTCACTCATAATTCGGTGCGGCCGCGCGCCGCTGTTGCCCGTGAGTTTTAATATTTTGATAACTTCTAGAATCTTCCACAGAATTACATACTGTAAAAGGCAATTATGATCTACATATAATACTCTATCGTGAAAACATATTTATTTGGATAAGGATTCATACAAAATAAGAATAAAAGCGTTTTAAATAAAGTCGATTGCACTTATTTGACGGTTTTCTCGAAACAAACGGTTATTGTGCGACAACCTTAATAGATAGATATATGCTATCGCAGACTTTAATTCAGCTAATTGAATGACCTACAATTCTTTCATACATCATTTTTATGTAGGTCTTATAGTTTAGGCTACGTAAGCATAGAAAGCAAAAAAGACACCAAATTTCGTCACGCAATTTTGAGCTAAACTATTTAACTACGCCGTAGTCTTTGACTCCAAAAATCAAACAAAAAAATGGGACCCACCTGCAAGCACTACCTCTCGGATAAAAAAAGAATTTTCAAAATCGGTCTACCAGGGGCGGAGTTATGCCGTAACACACATAAAAAAAAAAAAAAAAAATATATATGGACGAATTGAGTACCTCCTTCTTTTGGGAAGTCGGTCAAAAAAGTAGCCTATATCAGCCGTCTATGTTAGCTACCCTTCAGTGAAACTGAGTTGAAATCGGCTTAGCCATTTCGGAGCTTCCCCCTAACAAACGCGGCTTGCGTACAGACACAATATTTTTTTAAAACCGATTTTGCTTATAAGCAACGCAAATACATCTTCCCGAAATCTGTAATTTTTCTTTTGATATTACACACACTCCAACTTTATTATACGTATAGACTGTTAAAAAAAAATAACATGATCGTTTAATTGTACCTATTCTATGAGAATACAGAGAATTAAAAGAATCCTGTAAGAGTACTATCAGGGAATTTGGCGGTGTCCTACTTAACAGCTGGTATAGTTTAAACTTTTTCTAAGAATGCGTCTTTACGAAATAAAGGCTGGTATACCGCTAATTGGTTTTTATTATTATCCCGTCGCGCAACTCACTGCTGTGTAATTCGTTATTTGTAGTGAAGAAGGTTGATACGTTGAAAGGAACAAGATAATAAAGTGGGCCATCGCAAAGAGCGCTGACTGTACATTTAGTTACTACCAAACGAAACAACAGACAATCTGTCAAGATGATGCAATATCTTCGACGTGTTTAATCGATGTTGTAAATTGCTTTTTATTTGATAACAAGCGGTTATTAATTATAAGAACGATATTACATAACCAATCTGTTTTAACAAAAATGTATGTTAATATTTTGTTTGCTTATTCCAAAAGAAGACATCTGAACTATTAGAATTGTCATTGTCAGTGAATAAATTGTAGGGCAACAATGAAAGAAGGGAAATCAATAAAAAAACATGACGTAAATCTCTTTATACCAAAGTACGTTTTAAGGTAAAAAATCTGCAAAGTAATTATAAAAAATAATTTATTTTTACTATTATATTCTTGCTTTACGACGGTTTATAAAAGGAAAACCACGCATAGGCATCGTGTGGGGAAATCCTTAATGCAAAGTTCATTTCACTCGATCTCTGTTTTGTTTTGTACTTATTTTAAAGACAGACCGTCTCAAAAGTAGTTATAAGACATCTTGCCATCCTTTTCTCTACGGAGGCACCGTCTGTGCTGTTCTTACATGTCTATCAGTCGTCATATCTGGATATGTGCACTTATGGCCGGTTTCCCAGCTACTTTTAACCATTCGTTAGTGTTGTTGGTTAACTTCATGAAATGCGTTTCCGAACTACCTAACTTGTGTTTTACTCCTTTAGAACTTAGTTCAACCTAACAATACTGAATCACTAGGTAATGATAAAATAAATGGATACTTCAGCAACCCAGTAAATAAATAAAACATAATTCACACCCATAAGACAGAAACGTAGGCAGATACAAACTTTGGTTTAGCACTCTAGATGTCTTGATAACTCATTTAATTCATTTATTAAATACTAGCTGTTGCTCGCGACTTCGCTCGAGTGAAATTAGAAAATAATACAAAATATAGCCTATGTTACTTACAGAAAAATTACCTTTGTAATGGTGAATTTTTAAAATCAGCCCAGTTTTTGCGGGAATCAAATACATACAAAATACAAATTTTTCCTCTTTATAATATTAGTATAAATTGTGCCAGATACATTTCATATTGGAATTGATTATCAAGTCACTTGTTTTAAATATTGTCATTCCTTTCACTCTCATTGACAAAACAAAGACGACAATATTAATGAAATGCTGGAACCAATGACTCAATGGTTGCACAATACCAAGCGCAGTGTTTAAATTTGGAGCCGTACCATTCTACTGGCTTGTTGAGAAAGCGAATTTAGCGTATCTAATTCTATTGCCTTGAATTAATTCGATAGCCAAAGTTATATTTTAGACTACCTACAGCTTACGATCTTGTAACCGGAAACCATCGTTTTATCGACCATAATCACAAAGATATAGTTTCTAAAGAATATAGCGTTTGCTCATTGAAATCATTAGAATGTCTAATTCTAACGCACAATTAAAATTAACTCCAAAGACACCAATCTATTTTTGTTGGTATTGTTGGTTCACACTGCGAAAAACCTACAAAGAAACATTTTGTCATCAACCACATGACAATATTATAACTAATTATTTTACTAGTTTTGGGCCCATCGGGGGTCCATCAGGGCGAGTGTTACTGTATTGTTTCGCAGTGGCGTGGTGCCTCGCAGGGTCCGAAACTAGTTGGTGTAGCCATCGGAAAAATAGACGTAATAGCCGTAAAATAATTAGTTACATAACAATGCTTTTAAAAGGTTAACCAACAATAACTCATTGATATACAGAGTCGAGCAAGATTCAGAAGGTGGAGGACCACATTCTGTGCTAGTCATTGGGAAAGGTCAATGGACAGATGATGTGAATGTTAATGATGATGATACGTCAGTCTAATTAATATCATATAAATATTATAAATGCGAAAGTTACGATGGATGGATGGATGTTTGTTAGCGTTTGTAGCCTAAACGGCGTAACGGATCTCCATGAGATTTGGCACAGGTTTAGAGCATAGTCTGGAAGAACACACAGGCTACTTTTTATCCCGGGAATAGTTACGGTTCCCGTGGGATTCATTAATTTAGTTTTTTAATGTTTACTCGATCATTCTGCAACGGTTCAATATATCTTATTGAAATTTGGCACAGATATAAAACAAAGTCTGGAGTACACGTAGGATAAGATCCATCCCCGAGAAATTACGGTTCCCGAGGGATACGTAGCTTTTTGTTATTTATATAGTTCGTATGGTTTCTAATACCACGCGGACGGAGTCGCGGGCAACAGCTAGTACTTCATACAGAGCAAAACAAGATTATTAATAATACTTATAACATGATGCCATACAGTTTAATTAAACAGGTTTATAATTTTCTACATAATCCACGAGCTACGTAAATTTATACTTACAATCTAAGACTTCACTTTCATTAGAACCTTGTAAGGGAGTACGGAGAAATTGTTTCACTTTTACCTTTTCTTGTAACTTTATTCTCTTTTACAGAAGCAGACATTTAAATAATATATAGAGGTACGGTGAACAAATTATTTCACTGGTACTTTCTCTGAAAGGTACTATATCAGTTGTCAAGTTTAGTGCAAAATGTAATAAAACATTTTATAAAATTATATATAGCGTTAGTGATTATCATGTGAAAAATGGTTCAAGTCGAGTCTCAACTTTGCCGTCTCTATGTATTTGAATCTCGGTGTTAAAATTTTCACTGAAGTCCCCGAAACACAGTTATTGGTGTTATGAAATGTCAATAAATATTTACTAAATCAATATGATCGATTAATATTTTTGTTAATCAGTTTCACACTGAACACTTCAATAGAGGTCTAATTTTGTTTTTATTTATTTTATGATTACACCCTTGGGCAAAAAGTTAATGCCCCGCAGAGGTACATATATACTTCCATTGATAATTTGCATGCAAAATCATGCACATGAACGATAATAAGATTCTAAATATACACATTAGTATCAATAAAAAGGAGTCAACAATCTCTTTATTTATTTCGGAATTAAATTCCTTTAAGGGCGTGCCCACACCTTTGACTAAACTATCGCGACTAACTATAGTGTGTCTAATTAATTTAGATTAGTTTGACAATTCATGTCAATTCATGTGACAATTTAGTAGGGATGGGTTGTGTAAAATCAAGCATGAATCTTTTCGATTTTCGATTTTTATTCTTATGCAAGTTGGAATTGATAGATTCATAGTTATAACTTATGACTTAAAAAAAAAAAACACTGTTTAGAAAAATTAATAATGACCTGCAGAACCATTACAAATAATGAGAGTGAATAAATATTTATTACTACTACAGCCGTAGGTAATCGAATTGGATTTCGCTATTATTATTGTCATCGCTAAATTCTCTACACCATAATTAATACTAGAATTGTCCTCTAAATTAGTTAATAAGAAAATAATAAATTTATTTAAGTTCGATAAATTTTATTTTAAACCGAATATCGATAGTTCACAATTGTTCGCTATGCGTGTTTGTTTCGTCACTACGATACCTGTCTATTAAGTACGGCATTTACCTTCATACAAGTTGAATTCGATACTTCATATATGTCATTTATCAAACTAATCTATCTTATTTAGACACACTATAACAACTGTTGTGCGATTGTCGATTATTTCGCAGGCAATACAACTGTTTAGTAGCACAATTAAAAATCGAGTAGTATGCGCACCTCCATATAAGCACAAAGGAATTAAACCGCGATAAAACAGTTGTGCGATAGTTTAGTCAAAGGTGTGCGCCTGCTCTTAAAGGTATAAAATAATTGTTTATAATCTGTATGTTTCATTCAAAAAGTTCGATATAAGAAAGTTTTTATATATCTTTCTACTAAAACGCTCTAAATTGCTATAATCTATACTCTATACCAATATAATAAATCGTAAACACACACTACTTTGTGGCGTAGGATGTCAGCAATCACAGCATATTTTTGAACAATTCTTTCTATAATAAAAAGCCCTACACTTACGACACGCTTTAGGCTATATATTTTTACACTATTAAACTGGGGGGATAGATAAATTGGAAAAAAACCTTCATGTGGGAAAGGGACCATAAACTACAAGCTGCCAACATCAAGGAAGTAAGATTGCAATGGTTTGTCATCATGTCATGTCATTTTGACATTTGCAATTGATAATTTGACCAATGTAAACAATAAAATCAATTTTTTATAATTTTATGCGGATGAAGTCGCATGGGAACAGCTAGTTTATGATAACTGTCAACGCGATTGTTATTAAAATAATCCGAAAGTCCTTCGTCCGAGTTTAACTGTAATTGCATGCTTGGGTAATAAAGTGTGGCCGGAACAAACGGCTTAACACGCAAACATGGACATGATAGGGCTAAAAGTAGATCAGAATGACCAAATAGATATAATCATAAGCAACACTTTATAAAACAAAAAGCTTTAGACCCGCGGACTTGTGGATCAAAAATAAAATCTGGAAGGGGGAAAATACTTTTGATCTGCCCCTTAAATTACCACTTGAATTAAATCCTCTTCTGCATTCAAAGAATTATTTGATACTAGCTTTCGCTCGCGACTCCGTCCGCTTGGGATTAAAAAAAACAAAAGTGAGTAGCCTATGCGTTCTTCCAGACTATCCCCTACATCTATACTAAATTTCATTGAAATCCGTTCAGTCGTTTAGGCTACAAACTCTAACAAACATCCATCCATCCATCCATCCATCCATCCATCCATCCATCCATCCATCTAAACTTTCGCATTTATAATATTAGTATGATAGACTCAAACGCAAATTTTAACTTTTGTTAAGCATCCTGTATAATGAAATAGAAAAAACTCGTATGCTGGATTTTACGCGCGTTCTAAGAAGCTATATTTTCCTTATGTATATTACAAAACCTTTTACCCTAAAGGTTTTACTTTCGAAAGATTCAACAAAACTATAAAAGACAACGAAATTTAATTATAGTTTAATCACAGATTTTAAATTGCCTAAACACATTTACATATTATTTTCATGTATTCCATTATCTATGAAAACAGGAAACTAACGGTTATCTTACTAATATTATAAATGCGAAAGTTTAGATGGATGGATGTTTATTAGAGTTTGTAGCCTAAACGGCTGAACAGATCTCGATGAAATTTGGCATAGACGTAAATGTTAGTCTCGAAGAGCACAAACGCTATTTTGTTTTTTTTATGCTACCCGGACGGAGTCACGGGCGAAAGCTAATCTATACTATTATAATAAAGCGTAAATACACACTTCTTTGTTGCCTAAGATGTCAGGTATTACAGCGTATTTTTGAATAATTATTTTTTTAATAAAAAGTCCTACACTTACGTCATGCTTTAGGCAAATATTTTGGATAAAAACCCTAATGTGGGAAAGAGACCATAAGTTGCTGCCAACACCAAGAAAGAAAGATTGCTAAGGTTTGTCATGTCATGTCATGTCATTTTAACATTTGCTATTGATAATTTGACAAATGTAAACCATAAAATAAAGTTTTCATAATTTCACGCGGATGAATCCGCACGCGAACAGTTAGTATGTTGATAAAGTTGTTGATGATATTGTTTTAATACTTTCATCAAATTTTAATTTGGTTCGATAACAATCTGTCTGTCAAATCAAATGTGTCTGGGAGCCTGGGAGCAGTCTTTATATTAATTGAAAGGCAAATAGGACTAAAAACTGCTTTAAATTATATTTAACGAAGCGAAAAGGTCGACTGCTATTCAGTTTCAAGCGACGCCTGCTTTTGCGAATGGCAGCTGTTTTGAGGTTAAAAGTGAAAGACATCACGCCTCCCATTGTTAAAGTTGACGATCCTGGGAATTATCACAGGAGACATACCTTTAATTCATATAAAAACTTGAAAATGCATTCATATAATTCTACATTAAATACTAATTACCAGGAAATTGTTCAGTGTCGCTAAGAGTCGAGAAGAACTTGCTCGTTTGCCACCTTATGTTATAAAAAAAGTGTGTTCTTTCTTCGAAATGGGTTATTTTTGAGTCTTCTTTTTTATTATAAGTTGGCAAACGAACAAGCCATCTGAATCTGCCAAAATAGCGAAACCACCGCTGGCCATGGACATCCGCAATTGCAGATGCGTTGCCCACCCTTAATCGAGGAAGGAGACGCACATAAAGAGGATTTTTCCTCTTCCTATGCGTATCCTTCACCGTCAAATCCACTTTCCCTTCCCATCCTTTCCTCTTGAGAAAAAGGTGGTAAGAGAAAAGGACTAAAATTAGCCCTCCGGCACTCATCAGACGAAACGAGGAATTGCTTCTACTTCACGCCTGTCTTCTGTGTGGTTGTGGTCTAACATTACCTTGTTCTCAATTACATCTATGTATTTAACTAATATCCAAAAGGCAGTTATTAAAATTGAACAGTTTCTTATTTCTTTATCTCCTTACGTGTCTTACATAACTCGGTAAATAACGATTCATCAGTCGTCAAGGTGAATACAACACGGTAAAACATCAATGTATAAAATAATAAAAATATTTCTCGTGTGCAGCAAAAACTTTTAGCAATACCTACATCTTCAAGGTCAATTCATTTTAATATCAACTCTGAATACAAAATTATTGATTATTCATATAGAATACGAGTTTAAACATAATTTTACTATGACTACCCCAATAAGGGCTCTTCGTCGGAGTCTTATAGCACGGTTGACAGGACGATAGTATTTTATGGCGGGATATTCAAAATTTATGTCATTCGATTTGTGTTCTGTATTTTTTTAAACTGCTTTAATGGCGGGAAATTAGCAATGGCCAAGGTTACCTAATCAATAAACAACATAAGGGCCAGTGTATTTTTTTTTTGTCACATTCTAACTAATATTATGGCCAGTAATAAATTGGTGTTTATTTTTCTGTTTATCGTGTTGTCGTGTTAGCGAATATTATCTGTGACCTAGACATGCTTCGTGATGTAAAGCGACTCTTACTGTCCATAACATAAACATAGTAATATATCTAAGCAGTGTGCATTTTGTGTTAATAAACTAAACTATCAATAAACCTTAATTCGACGGAGTTTTTTTTAAGCAAAGAAATATGTTACCAACATACTAAAATCAAAATCTCACATATTTTTCTCTAAACTAGTTATGCATATTTTTTTTAATTAGTTGGTCATCACTCATAAAGTTTTGGCTTTTAATTTTTTACAAGCCGGCCGCCTTGATTGCAACGAGACGATGGGGACATAAATCAGAAAGTGTTAAGACCGAAGAAAATATGGATGGATTGCATGAAAGAGGATATGCTTAAGAAGTGAATGGATTCAGATATGACGGCTGATAAAAATGTATGTATGCACATACCTTACCTCCGTAAGGCATAAGGGCAAGTTGATGTGGTCATAACTGGACACTATCAAATAAACGGTTAAGCCCTAAAACTTACGTTCACTAGTCTAATAAAATCGTGGAAAAGCTTAATAGTAAAAAGTGAACCCGGATATATAACAGTCATAAATTACCTCACTGACAGTTAATTACGCATAAAATGATTTTTTGCAAACCATTCAGTGTGAACCTTTCAATTGTGTATTAGCACAAAAACATTGTCTAGCACATGGGAACGCATTCAACGAACGAACGCTGTGATGCAAATGTTTATGAAAGCAAAATCGTTGACAATGTCTCGTCTACGCATCAAAAAGCATATAAAATGTTATTTTCATTGTCTCTTACTCAATAGCTCGAAACATCTTTATGTTTACTATTTAGTAAAAGACATATTGAATGTTTAACTTTAAATTACAGACAGCTACTTGATTGTCTGTGAAAAATCTATATGTACATAAAATAAAATTGGAGTGTCTGTTTGTAATATCAAACAAAAAATTCAGATTTCGTAAACATGATTTATTTGCGTTGCTGATAACGAAAATCGCATTTAAATTTTTTTTGTCTGTCTGTCCGCAAGCCGCGTTTGTTCCGGGTAATCTCCGAAACGGCTGGGCCGATTTGGACCGGACTTTCAATGAAGGGTAGCTGACATAGACGGGCATATTATAGGCAACTTTATTTTTATGTTAATATTGCGTGGACGAAGTCGCGGGCAACAGCTAGTATATCAAAAAAAATAGAAACAAAAGTAGTCATTCCTTCTCGGATAAAAAATCCCTTATAGTACTCCCAATGTTTCTTACTTTGTAGGAATAAGCTGTTATTAAACATTTAAAGGGATGTGAAATATGAAAAATGTAAAGGTTAATTTCATTACCTTCTGTGTTACATACCCCGACATTTTACACGCGTGACCCATCGAGGTCAGCTCCCAATTGTTGTCCCAACATCTTGACAACAATTTGCCCAATTATCTGATCAAATTCAAGCCGGTAGTGGTTCAGCCTGGCACCGTGATCTCCGTAAGACGAATTTGATTGATTCATCGTTTGATAGTAAGGTCGTTTTATTATACTATTTGAAAGGTCTATTTTCGACAACCGGATGTTATTTTAGTTCTTATCTTTAGTTGATTAAAGGTAGGCAACACATCTGCAAACGTGGATATCTATGGAAGATCGCATCGATATTTTGGTGAATCTCGGTGGCGACTTGCTCGTTTGTGTTATACTAAAATGACAAACAACTACATGCCAAGAACTCGTTCGATACGGCCAATTAGATCTTAAGGGACAAAATCCTTTTAGGACCATAATAATAAAGATAAAGTATTTTATTACAAATAAAGTTTTAAAAATAAATAAAGTTCACAAACAATACTATAAAAGAAAATGGCAGTCATTGCTCTTCATTGAATGTCACAACCATAGTTTTTTTTTTCTTAATTTAAAGGCGTAGGTAAAACAAGTGAAGAGCATAATATCTTTTATTAACACGAGTTTAATCTACGTATTAAATATTCCAACTGCGCAATAGTGATGTACTGTGTAATATCGATATTTTTGTTACAACAGTAAATTGATACACGTGGCTTTACAAAACAATGCGCAATAGATTTATTTCTAACTATAAAATGTTAATTTTGTTGCTTTAAGTTATAAATATCGTAATAAGGGATTCCCGAATGAGTTACTCTGAAATATTTGCTAATATTTTTTATATTGTTGGTGTCGCAGTAAAAAGCTTGCTAAAACCGATAGGTAACTTTAATTGATGTCATTATTGGTTTCTAATGTATTTCCTTTTTCCGTCAATAAATAACACAAATAGCTGCATATAAATATTCTATTATCTATAAAGTACAACGGACTTTATCTCCGGCACAGTGGGTCGGATGGTTGCAATCAACTGACCTAATTCTTAATAAATTTACAAAGGTTATCGTTTTATTTGGGTTAAATGTTTGGTAATGCTCGTTTGTTATAGATACAAACTATTTGTTTACAATTATTATTTTAAATGTGGATAACATTTAAGTATTCCTTATTGAATTTTTATTCGTTATTCTCAGTTCTCTATTACCAAGGATTTCTAGTGTCACAACAAAGGTTTTAAAACATATTTTTATTTAAGGAAAATATGGATCAAATATATTTTAATAGAAACCCACGGTACTATATTCATCGTTGCTGTATTTTTGTCGGTCTTAGTTTGGTTCTGTCGATTTGCAATAGACGGCCGAAAAGAGCTTTGCTCCAACCATTGTTAATTCGTTCGCTGACACATTTTCACTGACCTTGCATTGTTTTGACCTTCATTTATTTCAGACCTTTCTAAAGACACGCTTAATTCTCTCACAGTTACATTGTTTTAAATTAATAATTTGTATATTCTATTACCATTTTTAACTCTGATAATTTGCAGCAAATAAGTCTTTGTTCTAAGAAAAAATCTTTCTTTACGTATAGCGGTGGTATTTTGCATGGAAATAAACACATTAAACATTCTACTCCACGAGCATTGACTCATTGCATACCGTTGCTAAGTCCCTGATATATTCCACATTCCTGATTTTAGATTTAGTCAACAAACAACTTGTACAAATTCATTTTGACGTACTGTTTCATATAGCCTTTGAAGTCTTGTTGCTTAATTGAACTCCTAATTATCTAAAACAGGATTTTGCATTCATCTATAAAATTGCTTATTTTATTATAATAGTAACCTAGAAGTCACTATTGTCTAAGGTTACTTTTTATCGATATTTATGGCAACTCTATTGTAAAACCAGTCAGTATTAAATGTTGCCAAAACGACTAGTTACTTAAACCTTCATACACAAAGATGTACATACATAAATGCGAATTTTAAACCGGTTAGAGCTCGCAGGATGCACTTCTCTAGATTTCATATCTACCTAATATGTCAGGGTATGGTGCATCTAGCAGACAGGTCAACATTAATATAGCAAGCGAAAGTTTTTTAAATTTATGAAATAATGAATCAATTTCGGAAACTGTAATGTCTATATATGCTTAAATTTCACATTTGTGAATTAGTACAGATTTTCGACTGATATATGCAGTATTATTGTAATTGCCTTATTAAGTTTTATCAAAAATATTTAAATAAATACATACAATTTAACAGTGGTAGTGCCCGCTTTAACATCTTAGCACGAATGGGCCGGCACGCCCGGTGTAATACCACGACCACACAGAAGACAGGCGTGAAATGGAAGCAATTCCGTGTTTCGTCTGATGAGTGTGGTGCCGGAGGCCTAACTTTGGTCCCTTTCCCTTTCCACCCTTTTCATAAGAGGAAAGGATGGGAAGAAAAAGTGGATTTGACGGTGGAGGAGACGCATAGTAAAGGGAAATGTCCTCTTTATGTGCGTCTCCTCCTCCGTCAATGAAGGGTAGGCAACGCATCTGCAATTGCGGATGTTTATGGGCAGGGATCGCCTTCCATTTCGGTGGATTCAGGTGGCCGCTTGCTCGTTTGCCACCTTATATTATAAAAAAAAAAAAAATACAATGTGTGATTTTATTATGTGTAAACTAACCTTAAACACTGTTATATCTATTGTTTCAAAGTTGTCAGTGAATAGCTACAGTTTGTTATAAAACCTTCACACGTTTGGGTCAATGTTATAATAAACAAGTGTTGTCTATGACAAATTACATATATTAAAGGCTCACTGTTTTATTATGATTATCAATTTATGTTATATCAATCGCAATTAGGAAAATTAAAACTATAGCGAACACAAATTCTTTAGTTAACATCTTACTAATATACAATTTTGGATGGATGGATGTTTGTTAGACTGTAGCCTAAACGACATAACGGATCTTGATGATGGCACAGATGTAGAATAGTCTGGAAGAACACATAGGCTATAATACATTTTTTTTTAATTTCACGTGGACGGAGTCGCGTTTTAAATCTAGTATTCAAATAACAGAAAACAGTAATTTAGATAAATCAAGCAACCACTGTGGTAGGCATTTTGTAAGTTACGAAATCACTGTTCCAATATTTACAACCGACTGCAGCATAGATAAGCTTGTGCAATCCTAAACAAAGAATCCTTTAACATAGTTATCAGCATAATTATACTTTACATTACAAATTTACAAATTCCATGCATCATTTACTCATGACTCATACCGGCGCAGGTCAAAAAACTCGAAACGTTATGCATTGCTGCATATATGCAACAGTTTGAGATAAGATGCTGTTAAAAATAGCAATGGATATTGTGGGATTTGCTAGGCTACGAGGTCGATGTGAATGTTGTTAGCCTTTTAGTCACGATTTCATCGTTGACTCAATTTCATGTAATGTTAAAAAAAGGATCACGAATTGTTAATTTGGTTTAATAGTGACTTATCAGAATTGGAAAGTAATAGATTTTTTTTATTTATTATCTAGAATTAGTTAGCTTTAGTGTTTAACATGTGGCGACATTTATTCAACCGTTATATTGATCCCGGAAGTAATAATAGACTTTTTTAATTTAAATATTCCTTCTAGAACTGTGCGTGTTCAAATCACAAAAACAACCAATATATCGTCAAAATGTATGATATTTAATTATATCATGAGATCATAAAACTTGTTATCTGGGAAAACAGATTTCGCTATTTAATAATTATTTTTACATATATTTCAATCCAATATATTAATGTAAGAAAAAACCTAATTAATTATGTATATATTATTAAAGGAAGCGAAAACTAGGAATTATATTAATTTGTGCTATATCTGCCATTTATATTATCAAGAAATAGCAGAGAAAGCTGATATAACTGTATGTTTATTAATAAAATTATCTTGATATATGATACATCAAACAGTCCTGCAATCAAGGTATAAAGATTTAATTATCAGCAATTTAACTCTAAGAGAAATCTAGTCTGAGAGTCTATAAATATAATTCTACTTGTCGCCAGTTTTCCTGCACGAGGCAAAGGATAGCCCTCAGTAAATAACGCGGTTTGCTCTGACATCCGTCGGTTTCTATGTGTTACGTAAGCATGTTTAGTTTTTTTATCGATTATCGATATATGAATTCTTTTAAAAATAATCTTCACCGTTTATAAACGGAATGTTAATAATATGTTGATATTAAAAATATAAAATTCATATTAAATGTGGACGTCACTAAATACTATAACATCAATTACTATACTTTTCTATATTGGCAGTTTGTGTGAGCAATGAAAAAAAAATTAGTGATGTGACATACGATAAATTAAATTAATAAGTTCATAATTAAATTAAATGCATAACCGCATATAATAACAAAAACTAAAAAGCAATATTTAAACTTAAATAGTATAAATTATAGCTACATCTAATCAATTAAACATAGTAGATATTTGTTATGTAAATAAAAAATGTAAAATACGGTATCGATACATTGGTGGGGCATCACTAAAACGTATAAGTGTGAATGAACGTGTATTGCATCAGTGTGCCGCGGCCCGTGTCAGCCCGTGCTAAGTACGGAACTCACCTCGCGCTCTGTTCAATAACGTCCCATGTTTATTATAAACGTCACATTATTTACAACCATATTCCTTTCACATTAAAGCCTTTATTAGCTTGTATTTACTGACCAGTTTCAAACTAGTCGCACACAACGCAGATTGTACTACGAATTTTGTCTTCAAAGAAATCTCTTCCATAATTCAATAGTGTCAAAGCATTAATTTTCTTAATAGTTTAAAAACAAACCTTTAAAATTTTTAAAATATACAACAATTGTTTTAAAGGTCGCGATTAATTTTGTACTATATTCCGAAGGTTTTCTTAATTAGATGGTTCTTAATAATTTTTTGTCGATGCTAAATATCATCAATGATCAAAATTTATACAAACATGTCTACTGAAAGGGCAAATAATTTTAAACCTTGAATATCAATAATAAACCCACCTACATTACGATCATTATCGTCAAAGTAAATTTTATAATCATACTAGCTTTTGTCCGCGACTCTGTCCGCGTCGAATTAAAAGAAAAACAAAAGTTAATAGCCTATGTGTTCTTCCAGACCATGTTCTACATCTATGCCAAATAAAATCCAGATCCGTTCAGCCATTTAGGCTACAAACTCTAACAAACCATCCATCCATCTAAACTTTTGCATATATAATATTAGTAAGATTACATACGTAATCTAAGATATTGCATAAGTTACAATACTCAGGAAAATCTTAATCAGTCAGAACAATAATTATAAATATAGACGTCAATTAGTAATTGAAAAATCGTAT
This sequence comes from Papilio protenor, assembly GCA_029286645.1. Classification (NCBI taxonomy): domain Eukaryota; kingdom Metazoa; phylum Arthropoda; class Insecta; order Lepidoptera; family Papilionidae; genus Papilio; species Papilio protenor. The sequence continues at coordinate 1,976,795 of JAGSMZ010000014.1, read as the reverse complement.
AAAACATACAAATTAGTCTATAATTACTGCAAAAATGAAATGCCAAAAATTACAGCAAAACATCTCGTTTTGGGAAAAACCATGTTATTAAAGAAGCGAAATACAACAAGGGCTGGCAACTTTTAATGGACTATTGTCAATTTGACTAGCTCATACACATCCCTACCGAGAGGATCTAGCCTACACTATCTTAGGGGTGATTAGTCTTTAGTAAACACTGGCCCATTGCGTATTAGTTGATTTTATATGACCATGTTTTTCTTTACCGTAAGAACGTCAAGTGTCCAAGTGGCAACCCTAATTGCATCGTCGTCTTCCTTCTGTAATGGAATATTACTGAAAGATAATTAAAATGTATCTTTTTATCAACAATTGCAACAATGAGACATAGATAACATAATAATTTAACATAATATTTAAAACATCTTGCATATAATGACATGCACTACGTAAATGGCCTATAACATCAAATGGAAACTTGATTTTCCTAGATTATTTTGACATATTTATTACTAGCTTTCGCCCGCGACTCCGTCCGCGTGGAATTAAAAAAGAAACAAAAGTGAGTAGCCTATGTGTTCTTCCAGACTATCCTCTACATCTATACAAAATTTCATCGAAATCCGTTCAGCCGTTTAGGCTATAAACTCTAACAAACATCCATCCATCCATCTATCCATCTAAACTGTCGCATTTATAATATTAGTATGATAGTATGATTATAAAATACTGGCTGGTGCTCGCAACTTCATTCACGTGAAATTTAAAATTACAGCCTTACTCGACGATAACATAGCTTTTGTAATGGTGAAAGAATTTTTGAAATCGGCCCAGTAGTTTTTGAGTTATTTCAATTCATACAAAAATATAAATCTTTCCTCTTTATAACATTAGTATAGAAAACATACCTATATTGAGAGAATTAAGATACAAAGGTTAAACAAATGGTTGACTACAATATTTATTTATTTGTATCGAGATAGGTGCATTGCAGGAATCATACCCAAGATCTGCTAGAGAATGTGCTTTTATCCAAACCAATTCCTATGTTCTCGTCGTATGGTATGTTTTACACAAAAACATTGCATTTTAACTGAATTACTTCAGAAAAATACCAAAGAATACAAAGAAGACGATTTTTGTTTACAAACAAGGCTATGGCCATCGGCTGAATTGTAAATTCAAAAGCATTTAATATTGACAATTGTTTTATTAATAGTGTTAACATTGTTACAACCTGTTGACATACACTTGGATGCTTCGACTTAAGTTACATTTAAGTCCTTCATAAATCGTGATTGATCAATCTATGGTACAATAAGCAATTAATTCCATTCAATCTCTTTGTTGGTAACCGTGCAAGATGATCACGACCTTATTGCAATAAAAATACAGTACAAAGTTATCTATACTATCTATCTATACTATTATAATAAAGCGTAAACACACACTTCTTTGTTTTTTTTTTTTTATAACAATTGCAACAATGAGACATACATAACATAATATTTAAAACATCTTGCATATAATGACATGCACTACGTAAATGGCCTATAACATCAAATGGAAACTTGATTTTCCTAGATTATTTTGCCATATTTATTACTAGCTTTCGCCCGCGACTCCGTCCGCGTGGAATTAAAAAAAAAAACAAAAAACCTATGTGTTCTTCCAGACAATCCTCTACATCTATACAAAATTTCATCGAAATCCGTTCAGCCGTTTAGGCTACAAACTCTAACAAACATCCATCCATCTATCCATCTAAACTTTCGCATTTATAATTTTAATAAGATAGAATCACTGTATAAAAATGTTGAGATGACTTGAATATTGACAATTGTTTTATTAATAGTGTTAACATTGTTACAACCTGTTGACATACAATTGGATGCTTCGACTTAAGTTACATTTAAGTCCTTCATAAGTCGTGATTGATCAATCTATGGTACAATAAGCAATTAATTCCATTCAATCTCTTTGTTGGTAACCGTGCAAGATGATCACGACCTTATTGCAATAAAAATACAGTACAAAGTTATCTATACTATCTATCTATACTATTATAATAAAGCGTAAACACACACTTCTTTGTTTTTTTTTTTTTTTTTTTTTTTTTTTTTTTTTATAACAAATCATGTAAAATATATTATATATAAAAATAAGAAATAAAGATATATGAGGATTATAATAAGATAGAATCACAACTTTATATCAATCTTGAGATGACTTGAATATTGACAATTGTTTTATTAATAGTGTTAACATTGTTACAACCTGTTGACATACAATTGGATGCTTCGACTTAAGTTACATTTAAGTCCTTCATAAGTCGTGATTGATCAATCTATGGTACAATAAGCAATTAATTCCATTCAATCTCTTTGTTGGTAACCGTGCAAGATGATCACGACCTTATTGCAATAAAAATACAGTACAAAGTTATCTATACTATCTATCTATATCTATACTATTATAATAAAGCGTAAACACACACTTCTTTGTTGCCTAAGATGTCAGCAATTACAGCATATTTTTGAATAATTCTTTTTTTAATAAAAAGCCGTACACTTACATCACGCTTTAGGCTATACATTTTCTCGCCATTAAACTTAGGGGGTAGATATTTTGGATAAAAACCCTAATGTGGGAAAGAGACCATAAGTTGCTGCCAACATCAAGAAAGCAAGATTGCTATTGACATTTGCTATTGATAATTTGACAAATGTAAACAATAAAATAAAATTTTCATAATTTCATGCGGATGAAGCCGTACGAGAACAGCTAGTTTTAAATAAAAACCCTAATATGGGAAAGAGACTATAAGTTGCTACCAATATCAAGGAAGCAAGATTGCCAAGGTTTGTAATGTCATGTCATTTTGACATTTGTAATTGGTAATTTGACAAATGTAAACAATAAAATAAAGTTTTTATAATTTCACGCGGATGAATCCGCACGCGAACAGCTAGTTTAAATATAAAATAGTTGTTAAATATTTATTTTTAATCTAATTAGGGTCAAAGATAACAAATTATTTGTCCGAACTTTGCTCTAGTTGAGAATATTTTCTATTGTTGATTAAGGGCCTGTTCACCACTAGCTGATACAGGCTCAGATAGCTTAAAATGATGTCACTGTCATAAGGTAACAAAATCCGATATTTCCATCACATTTTACACGTTGGATTGTTATCAGACAATTTACAATTTGGTGGGACAGGCCCTAAATCTTGTTTTTTGTGCCTTTAGTTTATAGCTAGAAAACTTTAATATTCAATACAAATCTTTTGCAAATAAATATTATTATAGTATTTTATTTGTCTTATTATCTTTAGAAACTATGGTCTTACTATTGTATTAACTGTGGTCTTTAGTTCTATTTGCTTTTATCATGGATGTATTACTAGAACTGTCTAACTGTCTCAAGAGAGTGCATTGCTAAAAGTCTTCTAACCGACAAACGAAGTCTGGGGCATTCCTAGTTACATTGTAAGGTACAAGTACTTCCTTTACAATTTGCTTTTTCGTTTTTAAAAGAAAAGAATTTCCCTATAATGTGGACATATTACCTTATTGGTAACCCTAATTGCTCAGAGGCGCCATCCTGTTAATGTCAAAAAGGTGCCACAATATCCTTGCGGGACTATATCGTCTTTTGTAATAAAAAATATTAAGAAGGGAGTGACTGAAATTACGATAGAACGAGATAGGTTTAAAAATTGGTGCGTGGACCTATACACAATGGGATAGAGACAGGGTTTTGTAATAACAATAAAGAATCTTAAATACACTAAACGATCCTATAAGGAAATAACCACTGCAGTGCATAATTGATAATAAGCCAGCTGTCGTGAATTCATAGAAATTATTGTGATTTATTATCCTTGCACGATATGTGACGCGAAGTAAAAAATGGTTTTTCCCGCATCTTGCATCTTGATTTTATCTTCTTAATTTACTTGGATTTTTTTTTTCTGTATACCAGATTACTGACCAGAAAAAAGGTTAATGCTACAAATTTAGCTAATAATGCAGGAAGACCATTCTTTTAATATTTTTAAGGCTATTTTTATTACATAGAGTATTTGTCCTCTTGTTTAGTTCCTTTGTTATTCTATATTTAAACACTAGCTAGCTATTGCTCGCGAAAATACAAATTTCCTTTTTATAGTATTAGTATAGACGAGCTGTTCCCATGAGGCTGCATCCACATGAAATCATAAAAACTTTATTTTATTGTGTACATTTGTCAAATTCTCAATTGCAAATGTCAAAATTGAAATGCAGAAATGACAACGAAGGCCTTTGACATTGGATAACAACCGTGCCATAGCTATCTTACTTCCTTGATGTTGGCAGCTTGTAGTTTATGGTCCCTTTCCCACATAAAGGTTTTTTTTCCATTTTATTTACCCCCTTAGTTTAAAAACGTGAAATAAAAAGAAAGCATTATTCAAAAACAAGCTGTGATTGCTGACATCCTACGCCACGAAGCAGTGTGTTTACGCTTTATTATATTAATATAGAGTTTAGATATAGGTAGTATAGATTATATACTTCTTTGTTGTGGTCAACATATAGATTATAAGACGCATTAAACCCTATATGTATGTAAATAATTAATACATTAAAGAAGGCATTTCATTTAAATGACTGTTGGAAAAACCTAGATCGTATATGCACAATCTAAAACGCACGTGTTTTTAATTGTTACCTGGAACTTTTATCTAAATAATGTAAACATCCTTCTACGTACATTATAATATTGTTACATTAAATAATAGATAATCAAATTTATATACATATAACAATTTATCTACATTAATATTATATATAGTTATTTTTGTATGTGATTTTTTAAGGAAATAGCTATAATTGTGCAGAATATAGCATGTTCGTTGCTGACAAACCTAAGAATTACTTTAACCATTTTAACTAAAATTCTTACTTTCTGAAGTTGAATAATCGGATAATGAAATGAAATAAATTGATTGACAGTCAGAGTGCTTTAATATTCACATAATCAGTCCCTAATTTGACTCTAGTGATCAATTAACAACTTGACTCAATTGTTCAAGTTGTTAGTATTTTAAAGTGTCTCACATGAACTGCAAAACTTGACATCCATTCAAAAAATCTATTGATTTGAATTATGTATGAATATATAATATTATTTGTTATTGTTCCAGAATGTCCACCCTGCTGTTCTGGCAGGGCCGCGGCAAGGCCAACGGGGCGCCTAACGGCCGCAACTGGATACACGCCCCTGACGCCCTGGTCAAGGGACATGTTGCATATCTTGTTAAGGTAAAACTCTGAACATCTCGTTAATATATACCAAAATTTTATTGGTTTCGTCAAACCCTCTGTTTGCTAAAGTTGTAAACACGCTTTATGTTTATTATTTGTGAGCATATGAGTGAGAATTTAATAGTAATTCTGATATGAACTGAAATTTACGCTACACGTGATTAGAGTAGAATAATAAATCAAAACATAGTGATATTCGTAAACATAACGTCACAGTCACGGTTGTGTTTTGAAAGTGATATTGTTCGTAAATATGTGATTTCCTAAAATAAATCGCCCAATTAAACAACGTTTTAATGATAAGAATGTGAATCCAAAATTATAACAAGATTCAAACTTTATAGCGGCTTAGAATTACTTGCGAACGCAAGCGATCCATCCATCAAAAATAATTTATCTAGTGTGTTATCCTAAAAGGTGTTACGAACCACCATGAAGTTTGTAACGCAGTATACTAACCTAAATCTCGCGGACAACAAAACATTAACGTACATACGCGTGCATTATCAGAACACGTGTTCAAAACAGATGTTTTGAGCGCTATCGAATGTTGGGGGCGTATTAACAGCTTTGAATGGATCGTGTAATTGTTTCAAATGTTGCTGCATAATATGGGCCATGAAGCATATTCCAGAAGTTAGTGCTTTATGAGATGAATGTGACAAACATACACGATAGCTAGAGAGAGACAGAGAAAGAATGACAACGTGTTTCTGCTAACATCAGCAACAAACCAAATTTTGTCAACAAAACTGTTTTGGCCAAATAATCAAAGATTTATAATGAACTTTAGAGTTCAAAGATTGGCTTATTTGGCCGTGTTCACGTTGTACTGATATTTAAAATTTTGTTCTGCGTTCCGTAACAAATTGCGAGCCGCTATAAAGTTTGAATTCTTTAATACATACTGTTGTGGTCGCTTTGTTTGCGGAAAACTCGTCCGCGATATCTCTAGCTGACCTTTTGCCTAGTCATTTGTTTATTAAATATTATAATTGTTAATTACAGCGATCAAACGTCCGTTACACCATCGGGTTATTTTAATATGCTTATCGGAATAGAAATAATTAATTAATGTAAATGATTATTGAAGTATTTTCATATTACTATTTTAATTGTTCTTTGTTGTATAACACGATCTTTTTATTTCATTATTCGTAGAAATCCACAAACTGTTTCGAAATGTTTTCATAATTTTAATTATCACATTAGGGTATCCTATCCTAGGCATCCTAATTTTATGTAAGTGTCAATCCAATTTTACTGTTTTTGAGGTCTAAAATAGTAATATTTAAAAATGTTTGCTTTTTACTGTAATGATGTTTTCAAGCAGTTATTGAGAATTCATATTTTAATGCTTGTTATCTATACTTAATATTATAAAGAGGAAAGATTTGTATTTTGTATGTATTTGATTCACGCAAAAACTACTGGGCCGATTTTAAAAATTCTTTCACCATTAGAAAGGTATTTTTTCTATGAGTAACATAGGCTATAATAATAATTTTTTTAAATTTCACGCGTGCGAAGTCGCGAGCAACGGCTAGTTTACTTAATAGTATTAAAACATGAAAATTTAGATATTAATCCGCACGACTGCTAAAATGTTATATTCATCGTGGCATAGTAACCTCCCCTTGACATTAATTTATTTGTTCTTAATATCATTCTTTAAGTGTTATGCAATTACACGCTGGATGTCTGCAATTATCTATTGTACCTCTCAAGATTTTACGATTATCTGTTTTTACGAAACCAGTTCAGGGTAATCATACTTGAAGCGAAATCAACACATACCCCTTGTAATATAACACTTGGCTACTGTCAAGCCAGTTTCATTTTATATACTCTTTGGCCAGTTCTCTCAGAGACACTGACAGGAGTAGACGTCATTAACATACGGTACATCCCTAATTAAGGAAACTGCGAATGAACGTGTTATGTAGAGAAGCATGTGTTGGAGCGCATTAAGCAATCATACTAATATTATAAATGCGAAAGTTTAGATGGATGGATGGATGGATGTTTGTTAGAGTTTCTAGGCCTAAACGGCTGAACGGATTTCGAAGAAATTCGGTATAGATGTCAAGGATAGTCTGGAAGAACACATAGTCTACTCGCTTTTGTTTTTTTTTTATTTAATTCCACGCGGACGGAGTCGCAGGCGAAAACTAGTTTTTAATAAATAAAAATAAGGAATTGTAACCGAATATCGACCAATAGGCGACCACTAAACAATAATGTAATAAAACTGCAAAAATATCTTACATAATAATTGACAAAGTACTTAGATTATTATCAGAATTAACAATTAATTGAAAATGATACTTTAATTTAGAACGTAATTGAATATCTAATGAAAGAAACTTTCACGCTTGTTACAATTAGGTTAAGCAGAGTTTACTACCTTGGGTTCATGTCGCAACACTTTTGTGAAACGAATTGTCTTATTCCAAAGAGATTTAAATCTTATTTATATCTTTTTAATTTCCAGTTCCTAGGCTGCACTCAAGTGGACCAGCCCAAAGGTATAGAAGTCGTTAAGGACGCTATAAAGAAGTTGCAATTTACACAACAACTTAAGAAGTCAGAGACAAAAGATGCTGCTAAATGCAAAAAGGTTGAGATCACGATATCCGTCGATGGTGTTGCTATACAGGTTAGTTTAATATTTTTTATAATATCTATAGGTATCGTACTGCTAGATTGAGACATTTAACGGTTTCCTGCTCGCCCCCTTTATTAAAAAGTTAGGAGAAGAAACGGATTTGACGAATTGATGGGCAATTTATATACCATTTTTCTGTGTATTCTCTGTTCTAATTACCCTGGTAGCTTTCTTGTTGTTGCCACCTTTTTTATTAAGGTGCCAAAAGAGAAAGCGACCACCTGAATCCGTCAAAATGGCGAATCCACCGCTGCCTATAGACATCCGCAAATGCAGATACGTTGCCTACCCTTAATCGAGGAGACGCGTATAAAGAGAATATTTCCCCTTCCTAGGCATCTCCTTCACAGTCAAATCCACTTTCCTTTCCTACCCTTTCTCTTATAAGGACAGGATGGGAAGGGAAAGGTACTAAAATTAAGTTACCCACACTCGTGAAACTGTAAGCGGAATTGCTTGATCACGTCTGTCTTCTGCGTGATCGGTATTGCGGAGGGCGAGCCGGCCCATTCGAGAAAAGATGTTAAAGCGGGCTCTACCACTGTACCACCTTACAAGAAATATGTTTTTGTTATATCGTTTATAATTATTACTATTCTACTATACTACTGCTATAATTCGGCATTGTACTTGCTTTTTGTAGATATTTAAACGCTTTAACGATAAACATTTTGAGCTCAAGGAGAATAATTCATGTTCACGTAAATATCCTATCATAAACAGCGGTACAAGAATATAAAATACACAACAAAGTACACATTATGCATACTTCATTAACTTTAAATAATACTGATGGTCATTCCAACTGGATGTTAAACTAAAATTGCTATTAAGTTAGTAGAAGGACAGAGTGACCATATAACCCTTTTTATTGCCGTAAGAATAGCACAGAAACATACTTTTCAAGGAGATAAAGAGATTATGTTACTTATAGCTGTAGCTACAATAACTAAAAAATCTATACTAATATTATAAAGAGGAAAGATTTGTATTTTTGTATGTAACGAATAAATTAAAATACCACTGGACAGATTTAACAAATTCTTGCACTATTGCAAAGCTACATTATCACTGAGTAACATAGGCTATAATTATTATTAGATTTTTTTTATTTCACCATTTCTAAAAAAAACGTTAGTAGAAATACGATAGTTTTCAGGTATTTTTTTTACGAATTTATAGTAAGTTTCCGTATTGTCGAAAAGTATAAAAGAAAGATTTGTCATTTATCTAATTCTTTACACCATTACAAAAGTAAAACTTTTATTGTCAATTCAACAATGAAAGTGACTATACCAAGTTATAGTTGCTATGATGTATGATTTATTATGATTCGTGTACGCGGACCATAGTTCGCGGACCATGCGTTTCTACGTGATTTCACTTTTCACTGAACGCGTAGCCCGTTTACAGTCGAAGGTCTAGTGATGTTAGAATATACATTTTTATCGATATACCTGGAAATAATTCTACAGGAAGAACCTACAGGAATGATCCTTTTATTGTAATGTGGCAAACGAGCAAGCGGTGAACGTCAGAGTAATACTACAAAATAGTGAAATGACTGCTGCCTATGAGCGTCCGTATTTGCAGATCTGTTGTCTCCCCTTTAATTAATAGAGAAGGGGATGGACAAGATGAAGATATGCCCCGCACTTATGTGATCTCTCTTCCAAATCCGCCAATATCGATAACGCTTGATGTCGATATCGATAAAGCATGTTGCAACACTAATAGTATTCGGTTTTACAGAATTGTATGTATTGTATATAATTAACACTGACTATGGCCACAACATTTTTCTCGTCTCGTGCTATGAATAATTCACAATAAACTTTTTGCAATTGACATAACAATGGTTAATTCAATCAAGTCCAATAATACTGAGGTAAATGTTGCTGTTTGTTTAGGAATTTGCTCGTCTTCGTATTAAAATGTATGGGATACTGAGAACTGTACAGTTTTTTGACAGTTAAAATTTTATACTCACGTCAAGACAGACAGAGGCTCAGTTCTGACTGATTAAACGCACTGTCTAGATAAAACTGTGCGTATATAGGCAACATTTGAACTATTAAAGTTTTACACATCTGTAGCAGAGTTTAAAATGTACAGTTTGACTGTGCAAGTAAAACTGAAGGAGTGTAAAAAATACGTAATCAAAGAAAATCGCAATAAAGACCCAAAATACTTAAAACCGGGTTATTTAACCTTTTGTGTCCGGAAGGTGAAAAACTTTTACATAATCCTTACGGATTCGTTTGTATTAGAAACACGTTTTTGTGCGTAACTAGTTTAGTTAAATTTAACCGAGCTTGTGTTGCCGTTTCACTTTATGTAACCTGAATTGCCTTGTTTGTTACGCGCTGATAGTAAATACTGGCTGATGTCAACTCCTGCGCACGGTAACCTTATTTAAAAAAAAACCATGCTTAGATATTTTCGGTTTCGGTTGGCATTGAACGACGAAGCTTTACCGTTATTGAATTAATTAGGTGAAAACTTTGACATTAAGTAAACCAAAGATTATCCTAATATTACTTACGATTCATACAAAAATGTTTGAAAAAAACATATTTAAATCTTACTATCTTACTAATATTATAAATGCTAAAGTTTGGATGGGTGGATGGACGTCTGTTAGAGTTTGTAGTCTAAACCGCTGAACAGATATAGATGAAATTTGGCATAGATGTAGAGGATAGTCTGGATGAACACATAGGCTAATATATTTTATATAGAATAATTATATAAAATATATTAAATATATTAAATATAATTTATATAGAACACATAGGCTACTTACTTTTGCTTTTAGTAATTCAACGCGGACGGAGTCGCAAGCGAAAGCTAGTATTACAAAAGATCTATTTATTTTTTCATTAATTTGCTTTCGTACTTTTAAACAACTTATAATTGATACTATCGCTTTTAATTAGGAGCAACACTTCTCGTCAGGACTCAGGATACGCGCGAATAAACCATCCTTCTAGTGACATTGACAGCTGTCAGCTAGGGACGTGACGTTTATGCCGATAATCTAGAGTTGCGCTAATTCTACAGCACGGTACTAATTTTCTTCTTAACAGTACATAGTATATTTAAGTGTCATTTGTCGCTATATCAATATGCTCGTTAGAACGATATATTTAACGCGGGAAATTAAGTAACAACTGCAAATGCAGTTTATAAACGGCAATTAATAGCCGTTAATACGAAATAGAGGAAACATGGCGAATTAACTGGGTGTCATAACGGTCCGATTTGATTAGTTGTAAACTAGGTTAGGAATCTTTTTACAGTGGTAGAGCCCGCATCTAGCATCTGCTGGAGCACGAATGGCCCGCTCGCCCGGTGTAATACCACGACCACATGAAGACAGGCGTGAAATGGAAGCAATTCCGTGTTTCGTCCTGATGAGTGTGTGTGCCGGAGGCCAACCCCCCCCCCCCCCAAATACAGCATGGCAGTGGGACCCAAAGAGAGTCTACCCCAGGGGGGTACCAAACCACCAGTTTTGGAGAATCCCCCTCCGCGCACCTATGCCTGAACTCCCGTTTGGAGTCTGGGGGTAGGTGCGCGGGTGGCCCCGCGTATTCTGGGGGGGGCCCAATCCCGCTCTTTGCTGCTGGTCGGGGCAAACGTTGCAAGCGCCGTTCAACATCCCCTGCTACACTATCCGTGGATCTCTGCAATGTCAGGGGACTCCGTTCCAACCTCGAGGCCGTCCACCACCACCTTGAGACGGCTAAGCCGGCCTTGCTCTTCTTGACTGAGACGCAGATATCTTCTCCGGCGGACACATCTTTCCTTCATTACCCCGGGTACAAGCTCGAACATTGCTTTTTGCCACGAGCTGGGGTCTGTGTGTTCGTCCGAGAGGATATCTGCTCTCGTCGCCTCGCCCACCTTGAAGGCCGGGACCTATCCGTTCTGTGGCTGCGCGTAGATAGCGATGACCATCCGCGAGTCTATGCGTGCCTCTATAGGTCCCATGGCGGAAATACCGATACAGACCAACTCATGGAGCTAGTCCAAATGGGCACAGAGTCCGTGTTGGAACAGATCCCTTCTGCTGAGATCGTGGTACTTGGCGATTTTAATGCTCACCATGCCGAATGGCTCGGCTCACGTACCACTGATCACGCGGGGAGATCTGTTCATAACTTTGCCTTAGCATATGATCTGACACAGCTGGTCACCTCGCCCACGCGAATCCCAGATGTGGAGGATCATTTACCTTCCCTGTTGGACCTTCTGCTGACCTCTCATCCGGACGGCTATCTGGTTTCCGTAGATGCCCCCCTGGGCTCGTCGGACCACTGCCTCGTCCGGACAACAGTGTCAATTTCAAGACGCCTACGTTCACAACCAGCTGGTTGCCGTCAAGTTTGGCACTACAGGTCAGCAGACTGGGATGGGATGCGGGCCTTCTATGCATCCTACCCATGGGGGCAAGTTTGCTTCAATCTGGATGGTCCCGACGCCGTTGCCGACTCTATTGCCGATGTGGTGCTTCAGGGGATGGAACTTTTTGTACCATCGTCTGTGGTGCCCATCGGTGGTAGATCCCGGCCTTGGTTCGGTCATTCCTGTAAGTCAGCTTTACGCTACAAGCGGGAATGTTACCGTGCCTGGGTCGAAGCGTCGGCAGCGGGGGATGAAACCACCAGCGCGCTCAGAAAGAAGTATAACTACGCCTCCAGGTCCTTCAAAAGAGTAATTGCAAGGGCAAAGTCCGAACACGTGGCCAGCATTGGTGAGAAGCTAGTGCGCCTTCCATCTGGAACCCGCGCGTTTTGGTCTCTCGCCAAAGCTGTGCAAGGAAACTTCTGTCGCCCATCACTACCAACTTTGCGCAGGGGAGACGACTCGTTGGCCCACACTGCTAAAGAGAAGGCCGATCTACTGGTATCACTCTTTGCAGCAAACTCGACACTGGATGACAGAGGTAACTCACCGCCCAAAATCCCTGGCGGTGGAACCTCCATGTCGGATATCCAGTTCATCCAGAGATCAGTGCGTAAGGCGCTGCGATCTCTGGATGTCAATAAGTCGAGTGGGCCCGACGGTATTCCTCCCATTGTGCTAAGGACATGCGCTCCTGAGTTGGCCCGTCTTAACGCGTCTCTTCCGGTACTCCTACTCCTTTGGCGTAGTCCCGAATTCCTGGAAGACTGCCCTAATTCACCCGATCCCGAAGAAAGGCGATAGCTCTGATCCGGCAAACTACCGACCTATTGCCTTAACCCCTTTGTTCTCCAAAATAATGGAGTCCATTATTAATTGCCAGCTGATGAGGTACCTGGAGGAGCACCAGCTGTTAAGCGATCGCCAGTACGGTTTTCGTCAGCGCCGCTCAGTGGTGATCTTCTTGCGTACCTCACTCACAGATGGGCGGAGGCAATTGAGAACAAAGGGGAGGCTCTAGCGGTAAGTTTGGATGTAGCGAAGGCCTTCGATCGGGTGTGGCACAAAGGGCTTCTTTCGAAGCTCTCTTCCTACGGGCTTCCCGAGAAACTATGTGCCTGGATTGCCAGCTTTTTGGAGGGTCGGAGCATCAAGGTCGTTGTCGACGGTGCATGCTCTGACCCCAAACCAATTAATGCTGGTGTCCCACAGGGCTGTGTACTGTCGCCCACTCTCTTTCTTCTGCATAGCAATGACTTGTTGCATTTCAGTAACGTCCATTGTTATGCAGATGATAGTACGGGTGACGCTCTGTACACGGCCCGCGCTAATGTTTCTCGGGATAACGTCAACGAGTACCGGAACAAACTTGTGTCGGAACTAGAGACCCTTTTGGGTAAAGTCTCGGATTGGGGGCGACAAAACCTTGTCGAGTTCAACCCCAAAAAGACACAAGTTTGCGCGTTTTCGCGTTTTTCCCACTCCGCCAAAAAACAACCCTTTGTCGTTAACCTCAACTTTGAGAACACTCCCCTGGCTGCCACAGCCAGCATCGGTATTCTCGGCGTTGACATATCAAGTGACGTCCAATTCCGCGGTCATCTGGAAGGGAAGGCCAAGTTGGCCTCCAAGAAGCTTGGAGTGCTCGGGAGAGCGAAGCAGTATTTCACGCCAGCCCATCGTCTGCAGTTATACAAAGCACAGGTTCGGCCACATATGGAATACTGCTCGCATCTCTGGGCCGGAGCTCCTAAATACCAGCTCCTTCCTTTTGACCGCGTGCAGCGACGTGCCACTCGAATCGTCAACGACCGGGGTCTTACCGATCGGCTTGACTCATTGGCTCTGCGAAGGGACGTTAGTTCCCTTTGCATTTTCTATCGCCTCTACCACGGGGAGTGTTCCGAAGAATTGTTTGGAACTATACCTGCCGCTGAGTTCCGTCACCGCACGAGTCGACAGAGTGCCAAATTTCATCAATACTACCTCGATGGTTGGCATTCCACAACGACGAGGTTTTCACGTAACTTCCTACCTCGTACAGCCGCGTTGTGGAATACTCTGTCCTCAGCGGTATTTCCAAACAGTTACGACTTAGGGGCCTTCAAGAAAAGAGCGTACTCCTCCCTTAAAGGCCGGCAGCGCATCTGCAGTTCCCTTGGCGTTGCGGATGTTCATGGGCGTCGGATCAACTAGCATTAAGCGATCCGCTGCTCGTTTGCCCCCTTCTACTATAAAAAAAAAAAAAAAAAAAAAAAAAATCTGTCTGTTTTATATCCGGAGAATTTAGTTTAATATATCTCTAAACGAATAATATTTTGGTAGCGACATTACGTAGAAAAAGTGCATGAATTTCTAATTTTAACATAACATCGTAAAATAGAGCTCTAAAACACTTTTTAGTTTCAGATTTACAAATTTACTTCGAAACCTACTCCTAAATAGGCGTCTTCACAGTTAAATCTTTGCAAAATAAGGCTCTCACAGTAAAATGAGACAAGAACAATGTAAAATCTTTTTTTTTATTAATTTATTTCATACTAGCCGTTGCTCACGATTTCGCCCCGTCAAAAGAAATATAGCCTATGTTACTCACAGATAAATTACCTTTCTAACGATGAAAGAATTTTTAAAATCGCCCCAGTAGTTCTTGAGTTATTTCGATATATACAAAAATACAAATCTTTCCTCGTTATAATATAATATTAGTATAGATTTTCAATACAATATCTTTTGGTTGTTGAGAACCCTGTAAATTCTTGCTTTGTTGTTCACATTTTTACCTACAACTGTTTGTTACGTTTAAGGTATATACATAAATACATACCAGAGATTTAACGAAGAGTTACATATATTAAGAGATCTCTCGGTTGGATTTTGTCAATAATTCTGTAGCGTGGCGACACAGCGCGGTAAACAGAACGCCGGTTGACGTAATGACAGGAAAGAATTACGTGGACAGTAATAACTGCTGATGAGGCGACATCTCTCGCCTCAAATACTGTGCACACTTCCTTGTGTTTCAACACTTAAATATTGAATTTTAAAGTCATGTCCATGTTATCATCAACATGACTCCAAGCTACCCACCTCTATATAGTCGAAAATCTTACTAATATCGTACTTCATGCTAATATTATAAATGCGAAAGTTTAGATGGATGGATGTTAGAGTTTGTAGCCTAAACTGCTGAACAGATCTTGATGAAATTTGTCACACTGGATAGTCTGGAAGAACACATAAGCTACTATTTTTTTTAAATCAACGCGAACGGTGTCGCGGGCGAAAGCTACTAAGTATATAGATTCAAAATACTAAGGTGCCTACAATCCTTAAAACTTACATAAATAACTCAAAAAGTTGACACACTTTCTCTTTGGAATAAACAAAAGTTTACTCGTAGACCTCCTTGATTATCCCTTAATCCATCCATTTATAGAAAGAATAAAATTGACAACAATATGTTGTACTAGCTTTGAATTAAAAACAAAAGTAACAAAAGTAGCCTATGTGTCCTTCCAGACTATTCTCTACAACTATGCCAAATTTCATCGAGATCCGTTCAGCCGTTTAGGCTACAAAGTCTAACAAACATCCATCCATCCATCCATCTAAACTTTCGCATTTATAATATTAGTTAGATTAGATTATTCTTTTATAGAGAAACCAATAGTAAAAGTTAAAATAAATATGATAGGCGTCCGTATTCCGTACATAATGATACAATATTACAGAAAGTTCATTTCCCCGGCACCAGCGACCTTTGCACGACGTGACTCGAAAGCGTGACGTCAAGTGATATGCCCTGAAGACTTCCAGACAGGGGCGTTTTAATTCATTATCTACCGGTTTCCATAAAAAACACGTAATAGAATACACAATAACCACCAATAATAATAGTTCCAAAGCATAGTACAATAATATTACAACCATTCTTATTTGTATCAAATCGTTATTAAAGCCTTAGCGTAGATTTTTCTATTAAATGTATACTAAGGAACTCCTTAAATGAACTATTAAAAGACAGTGTGACAGTCATCATAAAGAGCTTCACATAATGTTTGTTTAATTAATAAAATTACTTTGCTAATAAAATATTTTTTTTTATTTCCAGGAGCCAAGATCAAACAACATTTTATACCAATTCCCGCTGCATCGGATATCCTATTGCGCGGACGATAAAGGCGCCAAAAAGTATTTCTCCTTCATCGCGAAAGGTGGCAGCACTGTCAATGGTGTGAACGGCCATGACAGCGGCAATGTGGAGAAACACGAATGCTTCGTGTTTGTGTCAACAAAACTAGCTTCAGAGATCACACTTACTATCGGACAAGCTTTCGATTTAGCATACAGGTTAGTTTTTATGATTTAGATATATTAAAAGTGCATTATCATAGTAATAAGTTAAATACAACTGATTAACATAATGCCAACAATGTCTGCATGTGGTAATTCAGATGAGATGGTATAAGGTGGCTATTTTCAGCCATTCGTCAACACGGCGCCGTGGCTTAGTTGGTTAAAGCGCCTGTCTAGTAAACAGGAGATCGCGAGTTCAAATCTCGCCGGGGCCTATGAGATCCTTACCACATCTCTAACTTTTTTTGTTTTTATTTTGTTAATTCAATTTTATTATTTATTTTTGTAGCATTTGAAAAAAAAATTAAAGAAAAAATTATTCTGGGGGCTTGGCAGTTCCATATAAATAAATAGTAACGAACTGTTAATTACAATTATATCATTACAATAATTTATTATCTGTACATTATATACATCAATACTTTTAACGCATATTGTGCAAATGGAAAGTAATTAATATTATCTTTATACGTTACTATTCATACAAAGTAGTCACTTGCGTGATATCAATGTTTACACAAGACTTTCGTATTTCTTTGCCGTATACGTAAGAAACATTTAATCCAATAAGCCACAACAGTATAGTTAAATACAAGACTTTAAAAAACAACATAACGTTATCTAGTATTACTAAAAAAATGAGCTCATGAAGTAAATGACTTAAACGCTTTTGTAAATTCTGTTGTCAATATTTGGGTTATTTAAAGCGTACTGTTGGGGCAATTGGCGGTGTTTCGCAAAACCTACATTTGTTTGAACATTATAAAACTAGACACGGTACAAAAATCAATACAACGCAACTCAGAAATGTGTCTGTACGAAAAAAAGTCTGTTAATGATACTCGGCTAGTTTCTTTTTATTATTATCCCTTCGTTTGTACAACTCACTGCTATCTAATTTGTAGGAAAGGGGCGGAATTTGTCTCGTTCCAGGAGTGGAACACTTCTGATTTCCGCGACTGTACCTTCTTAGGCCTAATGCTTATTACATCCTTAGAGCAACAGTGGTAGAGCCCGCTTTAACATCTTCGCACGAATGGGCCGGCTCGCCCGGTGAAATACCACGACCACACAGAAAACAGGCGTGAAGTGGAAGCAATTCCGCGTTTCGTCTGATGAGTGTGGTGCCGGAGGCCTAATTTTAGTCCCTTTCCCTTTCCACCCTTTTCTTAAGAGGAAAGGATGGGAAGGAAAAGTGGATTTGAAGGTGGAGGAGACGTATAGTAAGGGGAAATGTCCTCTTTATGTGCGTCTCCTCCTCCGTTAATTAAGGGTAGGCAACGCATCTGCAATTGCGGATGTTAATGTGCAGCGGTTGCTTTCTATTTCGGTGGATTCAGGTGGCCGCTTGCTCGTTTGCCACCTTATATTATAAAAAAAAAAAAGTCTGTTAATGATACTCGCTAGTTTCTTTTTATTATTATCCCTTCGTTTGTACAACTCACTGCTATCTAATTTGTAGGAAAGGGGCGGAATTTGTCTCGTTCCAGGAGTGGAACACTTCTGATTTCCGCGACTGTACCTTCTTAGGCCTAATGCTTATTACATCCTTAGAGCAACAGGGGTAGAGCTCGCTTTAAACATCTTCGCACGAATGGGCCGGCTCGCCCGGTGTAATACCACGAAACACACAGAAAACAGGCGTGAAGTGGAAGCAATTCCGCGTTTCGTCTGATGAGTGTGGTGCCGGAGGCCTAATTTTAGTCCCTTTCCCTTTCCACCCTTTTCTTAAGAGGAAAGGATGGGAAGGGAAAGTGGATTTGAAGGTGGAGGAGACGCATAGTAAGGGGAAATGTCCTCTTTATGTGCGTCTCCTCCTCCGTTAATTAAGGGTAGGCAACGCATCTGCAATTGCGGATGTTAATGTGCAGCGGTTGCTTTCTATTTCGGTGGATTCAGGTGGCCGCTTGCTCGTTTGCCACCTTATATTATAAAAAAAAAAAAAAAAAAAAAAAAAAAAAAAAAAAAAAAAAAAAAAAAAAAAAAAAAAAAAAAAAAAAAAAAAAAAAAAAGAGAGCGCGCACACCTTTGACTAAGCTATCGCAACAACTTGCACAACTCAAAATCGAGTAGTGTGCGCACCTCGCAAGCTCATAGGAATCAAAGCGCGACTAAACAGTTGTGCGATAGTTTAGTCAAAGGTGTGCGCGCTCTCTGACAGTAATATTTGTGGAACAATGGAAAAACTAAACAAAACACTATTAAAGTTTAGTAATTTGCAATTATTAACTTCCAGGCGGTTCCTAAATGACAACGGGAAGTACATTGAAATGCAAAAACTGACGCTGCAGAACAGAAAGCTGGAACTACAGATGAACGTTTACAAGAGTAGATTACAAGTAAGTTAATTTATTTACTAAGTAACTTTTGCCCGCGACTTGCTCCACACGGAATTAATACTTACTAAGCCTGTGTTTTTCAGAGTATATTCTACATCTGTGCCAAACATCGAGATCCGTTAAGTCGCTTTAAAGAATAAAAAATGGAAATTAAATTTTCATGAAATTCATCAATAAAAATGTGTATTTTCTGTTCACAGGATGGATTCAGCCGAGGGATCAGTTTTGGAAACGAAGATTTTTCAATAGACAACTTGGATCCCCTGAAGAAGAATTAAAAAAAGATCATCCATAAAAAAATAAAATATAGGCAAAAGTCTAGACAATAACAATCCTCGACTTAGTTCACACAATTTAGTATAAATAAATGCAATATTTTTCGGTAAAATATTATGAATTAATTATAAAAAAGAATAATTTTAAGTATTGTGTGAACTAAAACGATGACGTATTTTTTATAAGTGTGTGTTGCCATGTTGTTGGTTACAAAAGGTATTTGCTGAATCCGTGATAGTAGATAATATTAATATAGTATATCTAACTAAAAAAAAAAACTTTTATATATCCTTATTTTAGCTTATATAAGAATCTCGATATCATAACAGGTAATGTGACGAAACATTACTAATATTTTTTACTATAAGAATATATTGGTGATATGTTTTTGAAATTTATGCTCAATGTCATTCTAAAGTGCCTTTAAGTATCTAAAACTTATTATAAAAACATAATAAAAAAATAAGTGTAAAGAGACATCTTTCGAACAGATTTTTTAAAAATTAATTTACGTGTTTGAAGATCACCTCAGATTATTCTGTGATAATTCTTTCCAAGTTGAGGGACTTCAAATAAAAATTTATACATCGTGAATTTATTCGAAAACGACTGATATATGAATAATAGTAAATCATGAAAACTCATATATTTGTATATAAAATGAAATTTAACAATACTTATAAATTGTATACGAATGGCATTGAAGCTTAGGGTCATCACATTCCATGAACATTTTATATTGATAACTATTCCGGTTGATTTCGACTGATGTGACATTTATGATGAGACATATTGTTTTCTCTTTCATTCTGTATGAAAAAACAGAGAAAACAACATGTATTAACTGAAGTGTCACAGCAGTGGAATATCACTTTTACTCTTCTAATTTTTAAGGAAAAAAATAAAATGTGTATATTATTGCTCGTAATAAACTGTTGTATTGCTGTCTCATTAGTGGAAATGTGTTTAAGGTATTGTGTACACTAATGTTACTCATAAGGCCAAAAGATATACATAATTGTGTATTTGGATAAATAAAATTAGTGTTTATAGCTCGATATTTTATTTACAACCCATATTCATAATTCACACATTACAATAAAATAAAGTTCTCCTTTTCGCAAAATATGACAAAGAGAACTAAACCGATCCTGGAGTAAACCTGCGCTAATCCTACGTAAGAGGGATAAGGACAGAGTAATAATAAAAAAAAAAAAATGCCGATATCCATATGTTTAAAGATTCGTAAACTAACAAAGAACTGAATAAGATGGTGAGATTACTTACAAGTCAGTTCATAAATTATCTTTCCTATTATTTTTTTTAGCTTTCTAACAGCAAATAGTTCACATATATTTTAATATTTCACATGGCAATACCATTTTACTTACGTCGAAAATAAAAATGAAATATCGATTTTGACACTTGACAGTTAAAATGACAATTCGTTTTGTTATTGAACGACAAGTTTGTTTGCCGCTTTTCTAAATAGAAAACAAATAATGTATCTCTACTTAATGATCTGATTATTTATATTATTTTGAACCGTTACAGTATTATCTATTTAAAACTAAATATTAACTATGGTGGATCTAAGTGGGGGCCAAGATGGGCCATTGGAACATGCATTCTCGAACTCGGTATTTATCATACCAGGAATAGTGGTAACCAGCTTAACAGGTAAAAAATCACTTATATTATCTCATTAATCATTTCTAAATGTAATTCGGAACATTATCGATAGTCTGTAGCATTATTTTCACCTAAATAGCAGTGAAGAAAAATTTTAATGTCCTATTATTGATTAAAACTTTCGACTCATTTTTAACCCACTGAACTATCACCGTTTTGACATGGATATTTATCCATATCTTGCTTTAATATCTTTAAATTTGTTTATCCACTAAATAGTGGATAAGACATCAACATGTTCAAATTATTTTATAACTAGCTGTTGCTCGCGACTTCGTCCACGTAAATTAAAAAAAGTTTGAAAACATAGCCTATGTTACTCAGCAACTTTTTAATGGTGAAAGAATTTTTGAAATTTGTCCAGTTGTTTTTGAGTTGTATGTATGATTTTTGTATGTATTGAAATATCAATACATACAAAAATACAAATCTTTCTTCTTTATAACATTAGTATGAATGTAATGTAATGTTCTATAGGTAATAAAGATAATTTAAAATAAATTGTTGTTTTGAAATTGCTAAACTGACTTACACCAAATAAATAACAGAAGACTTAATTGTGAATTCCTTTTGCCAAAACATTTGTACTTAATTTCTTATTATCTGTGATTCTGTTAATAGGAAATAGAGATAATAAATAGCCTTAAAGGTTTTAAAATGGATCATCAGGTTGAAAATAAACAATACACATGCCAAGTGTATGAATGTTTGTGAATCTGTATTTAGTAATAATTTAACTAAAATCTTACATAGTTACTATCAACTAATATAATAATCAAAATGTGCAATTTATACAATATGACATGTATACACAGCTGTAAAAAAAAACAATATAATTATTGTTTATGGTACAAGTTATAAGTGTGAGCGATGTAGAACTAAGCATCCAATATTTAGCTTATAGTTGTAATTATTGAGTTTCTTTTTTTTTTCAAACTTATGATAATATAATTCTTTTGAATTTACAAGGCTTGAATCCTTAATCTCTTGTTGACTGTTGTGGAAGTTCAATGTGAGTGGACAGTGCTTGTTAAATACATTCTCTATAGTTCACATGGACATAGCCAGCAGATCTAGGTTTTTTATTTTATTAGACAAAAACATAAATTGAAAAAAATACAATAAAAAATGTTATAAGCAGTACAGAAACCCACAGGATTTATGTGTAACTACTGGTCGCTTATTTTATAACATATAAAAAGTAAAAAAGAAACTTGGACTATTTTACTCACAAAATAACGTAGCTATTTAACGGTGAAAGAATTTGAGGTTAAGTCTATGAAGAACATCTATTATTAATATGGTCTTATTTGAAATAGTTGATTATTGATTTGAAATATTAAATTGTGTGTGAATTTGAAATAATTAAATAGAAATAGTTGTTATATCTAATTTTAATTTTTTAGACACCCACAATAATCACTATTTGCTTTGAATGTTCCTACGGCCTGTAATGTTACCACATGCATTAGGTATAGATTATGCTGATATCTGTATAAATTATTTTTTTTGAGTTCACTGTTTGATTACAATAAATGCCTGCATCAAATTATTTAACTTTTTTTAATCCCTACATACTGTCTGTCTCTATTGTTATCGTTACCGTCGTGACACTTTACCTCTCAAGACATACCTTTATGTAACGAGTTTGTATAAAAATCACATACTAACAGAATTTATCAAAACCTAATTACAGTGCCACCAATATGCACTGTATGTTCATTTTAACGCTCAATATGGCAGGAGAAAAAAGTATTTGTATAATTTACGAATTATATGTGCTGAGGATCTTGTACAGAATAATTTAAAAAATTAGGTTCATTTACAGTTTATGTTCTGTGTAATATCAAATTATGGATTAATAAAATGAGACATTGAATTTCTTAGTTTAATAATCGCTTATAACTTGTACCACACGACACGCACATCGTTGTTCCACGTGTATCGACACGTATTATTTATTTTATTATGGGCCAAAGATAATGGATAAGAGCGAAGTGGGTCCCGGTGTGTCCGCCTGCATTTGTGTTATGTAACGTGTGTACGATATCGATTGGTTTTCGTGAATATTGAGATTGAACGTTGGTTTATTTTACAGTAAGTATATATTTTTAAAGTGGTTTTAATGTTTTTAATTTAATAATTAACAATTTTAAAGTAGATTTTTTGTTTATAAACGTGTGTTGTGCGTTTATTTGCGTACATAAAGAGAAGTTCCCAACATTAACGTTTTGATGGAAATAAATACTTTATATTTATTTAATTTCCGATATTGTATCTTATTTTTTATTATGGTAAATAGATCGGTAAAAAGATTTTTGACCCAACTGTATTTTCAAACAAATTTTAAAATTATTTTTTTTATTTCTACCCTAAATTCGATAAATGGATTTCGTTTTTTTTATAGTTGATGTATATTTTTTTTTATTTTTTTTTATTCTTCGTTATTAGTTAACGTAAGCAATCATGGACGTGGATATGGATAGCCTTAGCAAATTGGAGGAAATGTTAAAAACAGTCGATGGTGATAAAACTCCATCAACAAAAGAGTTGCTGGAGATGCTTGAACAATCGGAGATGGAAGAAGAAATGAAAGAGAACCTCAGAGCTATGCTATCAGGGAACGTGCCCCAACTCTTCGGAGGCTACGGCAGTGGAACATATCTCGGGATCATGTTTGTTCTTATCATCTTCGCTGTACTATGTAAGTGTGGCAGATATAAGAGCGCACATCTTTGACTAATCGCACAACTGACCCCCTAGACAAAGTGACTTTCGGTTAGCGATGTCGCTTGTAGAATCGTCAAAATGTGTCAAAACATATAGGAATGAATACGTGACAAGCACGTGACTTATCAAATGTTATTGTCAGTTCTATACATTTTTGACTTCTCGATGAGCGATGGCGTTAATCGAATGTTACTTTGTCTAAGGCGGCTGTTTAGTCTCGCATTGATTCCTATGAGCTTACATGGAGGTGAGCACACTACTTTTTTAGTTGTGCAACTAAACAGTTGAAGGCTGAGAAACAATCGACAATCGCACAACAGTTGTGCGATAGTTTAGACAAAGGTGTGCGCCTGCTCTGAACTTTATGACAGATATTCATCTGTTTAAAAATTCTCAACCAATGAATCAATTAATATACGGTTAGTTACGCGGTTAAATACGCACGAGTAATAAAGGGAAAAAACCAATTACATTCATTATTATTCGATCTCTAGATAAGTATAGGGTGGATTCAAGGGCTGATCAGCTTTGGCGCCAGGGGGGGGTCACATAGTCGTGGTCAAGTCGAGAGTTTGACAAAATATGTAAATGTATTTTGTCAAGCTCTTGACCAACCAGTTCAGGGGGGGGTCATGACCCCCATGACCCCCCCTGCATCCGCCGTTGGGTGGATTATAAAACTACTTGATAAGAGCTAACAGCACATCTTACCCTAGCGTTAATTTACTTTTGAAATCATTGTCCATATCGTTTTTTTCACGAAGCAGTTTTTGCAAACGGTACATGAAATAGTGACATTTAAGCTTTTGTTAAACTTATTACTTTATTTGTATATGATTCATTTAAATGTTCGCGGATATTCATGGCCGTCGGATCAATTATCATTAAGCGAACCGCTGCTCGTTTGCCCCCTTCTACTATAAAAAATAAATAAAAATGAATCAGATACATCGTTAAATTGAACTCCTTTAATTGTAGTTTAAGTAATGTCATGTATTTATTTAAAAAATGTATCATAAAATTATATAGGTTAAGTTCAGTTTATGTTATCAAAGTTAAATGTAGCTTACATAACATTGATAACGACTTAAATCGTTGAGGACACGTAGCCTGCAGCCGCGTAAACTATTTTTGTTGATAATTGTTAATCATTCCGCAATTACGTGTGTTGAAAGAAATTGCAATTCCTATTGCTATTTAAGACGAAAGGGAAAAAATTAAACAGAGTGTCTGTGTTCAGAATAATCTACAATACTACAGAACTTGTTATTTGAATAGAATTTCTCACTAAAAAATCTATTTTTCATTACGTATTTATTTTTCTTACGACAGTTTTTTTGCGTTACTTATATTCTGTGTAGTATCTGGATGTTTAAGTGAAATGTTTTTGTGTTGTTAAAAACATGATAATCAGCTTTAGACCGTTTTTATCACATAAATTGTATAAAAATCGTGTTTGATAGCAAGTTTATCAATTGACATGTGTATACGTAATGAAATCGGCCGCGATATTGTTGCATAGTGGTGATAAATCAGTGTCCTTCGCTAAACGAAACAGTTTATCTAAAGGTGCTCGCTAAGCAACGTGGTGAGTTGTTATATTTATTTTATTAATTAGTGATAAAAAATAATTTTAGTGTTTTTTTTTGCGATTTATTAATTTTAAATTGAGTGCAGTGTCTATAAATATTGTGCTAAAGGTTCGATTCTAAAGTGTGTATGGATTATTTTTAAAATTTCTTAATTCTATCTTTTTTCAAAACAAAGGTTATAGTCTACTAGCTTTCGCCCGCGATTCCGTCCGCGTGGAATTAAAAAAGACAAAACAAGATTAGTAGCCTATGTGTTCTTTCAGACTATGCTCTACATTTATACCAAATTTCATCGAAATCCAGCCAGTCGTTTAGGCTACAAACTCTAAGAAACATCCATCTATCCATATAAACTTTCGCATTTATAATATTAGTATGATGGACTCGAAATCATATCTCTTTAAAACTTAAAACGCGTTCATATTTTTTTTGTAATGATTTTTTTTAAATTATGGAATTGGTTTATTAATAATTCGTATACTGTCCCTCCAATCAGTGTTATCAATTAATTTCCTTCAATTCTGATTAATATCTTATTCACCTGTTTGTTAAAACGTAATCTTATCTAATAATTAGGATTAACTACCAACCTTGTTACAAATGTTACTAACTACAAAATTTAATTTCAAAAGATACATTGAAATAATTTCGAGAAATAACGAGTAAATTATCATCAAGCCTCGTTCTCTATCAATTTACATTGCTATAATAAATAAATTGTTACAAAATTATAAAAAATGTTTTATTAACGCAGTCTTACTTCATACTAATATTATAAATGTGAAAGTTTACATGGATGGATGTTTGTTAGAGTTTGTAGTCTAAACTACTGAACGGATTTCGATGAAATTTGGTATAGATGTAGAGGTTAGTCTGGAAGAACACAGGCTACTCACTTTTGTTTTTTTTACTTCACGCGGACGGAGTCGCGTGTGAAAGCTAGTAATTTTTATACATTAGTCACTGACTATCCTAGTATCTGTTTATAGCACAATTTTTTAACTCTAAAATTAAAATAAAATCAATATTTAATCTTAATTTTTTTCATCCAAGAAAATGGCGGAACAACCAGGAGGTATAGGCTCTCAGATCGGGAAAGCAATCACTAACAAGCTGTCAGAGTCTCTACAGAACATGGACGTGTTAGGTTTACTCCAGAATATCATCGCAATGACTCCAGAGGACGAGGAATCCGAGGAAATAAGAGAGAAATTACAAGGTGTTATGAAACAATACAACGATATGCCTGAAGATGAGAAGGTTTTGTTCGCGGATCAATTGAAAGAAGCGTTAGCAACGAAGATGAAGATGAAATTGGATAATACTCCGTTTGATCTGAGCGGAGTGGACGCGGCGATTAGTCGCGCTATTTATGTACAAGTGGTATTGTACGGGCTTGCCGCGTTGTTTTTATTAATACTTATTGGTATGTCTATCTTATTGAATATTACTAAAGTTATAATGGTGTGAAGTAATTAGAACTTAGCACACCACTTGTGTTTTATTGGCGTCTCTTACTTGACAAAATGGTATAGGTATTAGGTACAGTTTGCAGTCAAAAGTAGCATCAACAATTTTTTTTGTCATGATATTTGTATTGTAAGTTGGTTTAATTTGTATCTAATACTTATTAGTATTGTACTAACTAAGGGGTAAATCTTTAAGTATCAAGGTTCTATTTTTCTAAAATGTTTAATTATTGGTAATAGATGCTAGTAAATAATTTTGACTTTGATTGTGAAGATTTGTTCAGCCCTTATTATTAACGGTTCGAAATTATTGGTTCGCCATCTCTGATGTAACTTACAGCTTTTTATTTACATATCTATTGTGTTTGCGGAAAAAAATATTTTAAGAATACTTAAAGCGTAAAGGTGGTGATAGTTCAGTGCAGCAATGAGAATTCCTAATTTCAATATATAATATATTTATCATACTACATACATATACTGCTTTTTTTTTTAAATAAAACACTAAATTTTGGATCTCATTGATATTATTTTGTTCATCACGAATTTACTTTGCCGGTAAAATTAATATTTAAATGTCCAATAATAACTAAGTAAATGTTGTTTTTTTTTTCAGTGTTCTTCGGCTACAAATTGTATAAATCAATAAAAGACAAAGAGATAAAACGAGAGGAAAAGAAGAAAGCTAAGCAAATGAAAAAGAAGAAATAAGGACATTTTTACAACCGACGATTAAGTTACTGAAGTTAAGTTAGTAAACGACACCTTGTCTGAAATATTATGAACGGATTCTGATCTTTGTAGATGTCACCGGTAAATTTCAAATCCCGCCCGTTTGTAATGTGTTTAGGCAAATTGCACTTCGATTTCATTCTAAATAATTCGACACTGTAAATATTTTATCATTTACGATACGTTTAGAGTAAATTTAATTAAGGTTTCGCTACAATTCATCATTGCTCTGCAGTCAAAAAAATAACAAACTAATAATTCAACCTAGGTAAATTATAAACGGGAAGGATTTGCTATATGCCGGTGACTAACAATTTTAACGATTGCTTATTTAGTTGCATATACAAAAATCTTTATTTTTTTATACTTTAGTTATTATTGCTTTTGCCAGTTACAAAAATATATTTGGAAAAATCTATAACTGCTCTCTCCATAATATTTCACGCAAATATTTAATTTGACTGAATTTTATTTAAAACAAATAATTAAAAACATAAAACAAATACCTATTTTTTTAAAGTAATTGTTTTATTTGTACAAGAGAGTTGTAAGAGATTTATTTTTTTGATAACTATAGTTTTGTCTGCGTAAATTTGATGTTATACATCTTGTTAGCATAATTTACTGTAAGGTATGCAAGGATTTTTTAAATTATTGATTTAAACATGACATAAATTATATTACCTAATATTTTTATTCCTATTGTAACAGTTGAAAATCTATCTTATTAGTCTGTAAAAATTAATGCACAAAATCTTGTAAGAATATTCTCCATCTTTTGTGTAAAATTCTTGTAAGAATGTGTAAACACGAGGCCAAATAATTGTTTAATAATTTATTTTTGTTACGTTTATTGAGGTGTTTCAATTACATTCCTAATATTTAGAAGTCGATGTTTTGTTTGAAATATATTTACGTTTTTTAAAGTTTAACTGATGTTTTAATTCCCTAAACATACCATTTTAACAGCGACACTAGCGCCATTATGGTGTTGCCATTAAAAATACACGAACTTTTAAATATTTTGGTTCTATGGTCAGGGAATTCCTTCTCTCAGACAGTTCTGACAATTTTAATTTTGCACTTTTTTTTATTTATTTTTACAGGGGGCTTTGTCGCGCAGCGACGATAACGTCCCATAAGTCTAACAATTACAAAACTCAGTTATCCAACTGCTTTCTTAAACAAATGTCGGCCAAACACCATCCCGACCTCGTCCGTAGACGGGAATTTTGCACTTGAAATGATCAAGGTTCGTAGCTGCTGATATCTTTGAGTAAAATAGGATACAATTAAAAGACAAACATCAGAAAGAATGCTTTTATTTCATTACAAACTATATTTACAACAAGTCAACATTCTCCCCGGTGATTTTCTAGAAAAATAAATTCAGAACGAATATCTTTGGGAATTTCTTCGCAAACGGGCCAAGGCTGGCTGGCGGGCATCCGATATACGCAAGGCTTGAGCACACTATGTATTATACTATTCAAACTTTATAACAGCTCGGTGGGCTCTGTGTATTGAGAATTGCGAGCAGACATAAAGTTTGTCAGTAAAGCCGTCCCAACACTCCGTAACTTCATAACTTTAAATGATTTCTTCATACCTAATATATATTTTTTAGTAATTTCCAGTAGATATTTGTCAAGACTATGTGGTCGATAATTAAATATACAACATTAGGCCTTACATTAACATATGCGATCACTTTCATATTTGGAACTGAAAAAAAAACCATACTATCTTTTCTACGCCTTAAACTGTTTTAACGTAAATTATAAAACATTGCTACTATAAATTGTCGAAACTCAGTAGACAACCTGAAGTAAAGATTTAAAAATTTCCTACTTAATTGTATAAAGACAAAAAAATTAATCACACTCCACCGAAACTAAGTTGTATCAACTTGCGGTGTATTTAAGTAAAACTAACATAAAAAGCTAAAACTAGTTTTTGTGTCAAAATTTAATGTTTTAAGTAGTTAACAGTTTTTTTTTTAGATAAATTCACTTTAAATTTTAATAAAATATATAGGGTTACCATATTCGTACGTATGGTAATTTGGTCACTTTAGAAATCACTAATAGTGATTGAATATCAACCCTAATATTAAATAAGGTTTTCGAAAATAGGATAACGACTTAATTTCCCGTATAGAAAATTGATCTCGTAACTGCCACATCGATTCAATTTAGCCTTCAGAGTTCCTAGCCAAACTTCAATGCATATTTAGTGAGAAATCTTAAGGAAAGGACCATGAAATGACTGAAAGCTCTGTTTTTACGTGGCTCCCATTTACACTAATTTTCTCCGACCAATTCAGCTTTGGGTATTCAAAGTGGCAGTTACTCGATAGTAGAGTATATAAAGGGGTAAATTTTAAAGGACCATAGTTTTCTTATATGCATTCAGGATTACATAACAAACCTACTCTAGACGAAGCCTGCGAAGCTCGTTTATATTCCTATACTAGTCATTTTCATCTCGAATTATTTACTCTTAAATCAGAACACTTTTAAATACTACTCCAAACTCATCTTGTATGTAGAAAGAAAATAGTATAACCACGCAGAGAATTTCTGTAAGTCTATACTATTATAAAGAGGAAAGATTTGTATTATTGTATGTATTGAAATAAGTCAAAAACTACTGGGCCGATATCAAAAATTCTTTCACTATTAAAAAGTTACGTTATCGCTGAATAACATAGGCTATGTTTTTTACTATTTTTAGGTTCAAGTGGATGAAGTCGCGAGCTATAGCTAGTCGCTAAAGAGAAAAGTGTTATGATTCTATCCTGTACCACACGTGCGTAAACAATGTAATAAAAAATGGGCTAACAATAGACTAAAATCTAGTTTTTGAAGGTTGCCATTTTTTTTACCGACTTCCCAAAAGAAGGAGGTACTCGATTCGTCTGTATGTTTTTTTTATTTTTTTTTTGTCATCAAATAACATTTAAATTGACTATCACAAATTCAATTAAACATAGTTTTAATATTTTTTTCCTTCTACATACAAGATATTTTTACATCAAGACAAGCAAGTATATAAATTCGGTATTGAAGAATATGACTTCGATGCATATAAACTTGTAAAATATATTTTTGATAATACTCGCGATAAATGCATATTAATTCGTTAATCACTATTTTCATTTAGATTATTGTAATTTATGCAAAAGTTGTAACAAATTGTTAAATGTTGATTACCAACATATAAAATCGTATAGAACAAAGAAAAGTATAGAGTGGGCAAGTAAATTTAAAAATATGTGAATTCTTATACTGGAAGCAAAAAAAACTTTAGTTTAAGAATAGACTACATTAACTTCTACTAAAAAAGTATGTTTTGAAAATAAAAATCGCTTAGAAATCGGTAAAACAAAAATTCACTTTTTAGAAATATATTTTAGACATACAACCTTTTTACACCTGACATCGAATTCACATATCACAATTGAATTAAGAAACTTGGCCGACATACATCTCCGTTCCATTTTACACCGACTATGTTCTGAAAGATGACGACAAAAAAACACTTTTTCTGCCACCTTTTAAAGTTATCCGTTAAAAAAGATTATAAAGGAAGTTTTAAAAAACATGAGGAAATTAGCTATGTTTTAAATCTTTTTACAAAATATATACAATCTTAACCTAACCTAAATAACAAAAGTAACGAACTCCTACCGGACAGCCTATTTAAAAAAAACTTAAAAAGAAAAAAAAACTAATTGTTTTTACCACAGAGAATTATAGAATATTTTTGATTCTTATAATTTCGCCATTCATCAAATTACACATATTTGTTCATCGATCACTTAACATTTTTTACTGCTATTTTTTTTATTATTTTTTTAAACACCTAACTAGTCGTCATGAATCATAAGAATCGGTCACTAAGTTAGAATTTTTTTCCCGACAAATTGTACTAAACAATACTAAGGTGTAGTCCCTTAAACACTTGTTTGATTAGAATTAAAAAAAATATTTAGAACACTATCAAAAAGAATATCTAAATCACGAGTGTATTTAAAATTCATTATTACTTAGTATTCGTTATTAAATAAATATCTTCAAACTGACACAAACAATGACAAAACCAATTTTTTTATCAATAAATTAGTTACAAATCATCATTTGCAGTCAGAGTTGTCACTGAAATTAACTATTTTTTTAATTAAAAATTATATTGAAGCTATTAAAAAGAAGTATAACTACAAATTAAAATTACAATCATTTCGTTTATACACTTTTGGCGCGAAAGGATTTCTGAAACATACTATTATCCTAACGCGCCCAAAAACCACAGATAACATAATCCATACAAATGCGAGTGGCCATCAAAACCATAGAGAATCAAAGAGCAATTTTTTTATTTTTTTAAACATATTTTTTTTAATCGCCCATGATACTCTAAGAATTGATAGACCATAAATCAATATTTAACCTACAAAACTCCTATTGGTATTCTAAACAAAATCTCTAACTAATACAGTTCATATTCTTAGCGATATAATTTTTTTTCGTCAAAAAAATTGACTTTTACACAGGTTAGTAGGTTACGCTTGATATAATATAGTCATAGCTTAAGCACTTCAGTGTTGCCAGTCATTGACTAAATTAAATACCAAAACATTTTTAAAATGTTGCTAGTTTGCATAATTGCGTACGGTACGATTTTGGCTCGATATTTTTAACCTTAAGATTATTAAAGATTTATACATAGACTTATTTTTAAGTCGGTTTATTGTTGGTGCTAAATAAAAATTACTTATGAATAAAGGGATATCGTGTTAACAATTTAATCAGTCTGCAAGCTAATTAGTATAAAATTTGGTGCTAGGCAAGTATGTAAACGGTTTAGTTACTGTATATAAGACATAGAAAAAAACTATTCCACCCACACTATTAAATATTTCGTAGAAACAAGTTTTTTTACTTATTTTTTTTTAGTTTTGTTTCTCAATATCTAGTATATTATCGATTATGTTACATGAACTTTAAATATTTAGAATATTTATATATCACATGAAATAACGGCATTGAAATTACAAGTCTATAACTAAATTTGTACTGTTAAACGTAAAATTTGGTATTTCGAGTATATATTTTGATGTTTTTTTATAAATTAACAAAAATTCCTATGCGAAACCTTCATATGCGTAAGGATTTTTTTACTAGTTATAAAGGGCGTATATTTGATTTTTTTTACATTTTATTGTCCGGATACGTGCTATATAATTTGAATTACCATATTCAACGGTTTAATACAGGAAATTAATAATTAAAGTCTAAATGTGTAATATTTGAGTTAAATGCCCAATATATTTCAAGCCAAATTTGTTTTTTTTTTAAATTTTTCATATTTACAATAATTAGCAATAAAATTTCGAACGTATATTTACAAAATGTTCCATTATTATGATATTTAAATATTATCAAATCGATTTTAATCATATTTAGTGAAGTCTATTTTTTTAATCTAAAAACGAACGTTCAAAAAGAAAAAATGTTAGTGGTTTAACAAAAGCATGGTTTATAAAGCCATTGGGGGTTAAATAATTGGATTTTTTTTAGAATCTTCACATTGTGACACAGCCTTTACTATTTGTGGAAAAAAACACATAATTCAAAACTATAAGCTTGACTAGGATCGTATTGATTTAGAGAGGGGACCGAAGATTATAAAATCGAAGTAATTTATTAGCATAAAAATAGCTAGAAAAAACATGCTTCGATTTTAAATCACTTATAAATTAGTTTCTATATTAATTAGTAATAAATATTGCTTAAACGTTGATATAAGTCCCCCCTCTCCTAGCCACGCTTAGTCAAACCCTGATATGACACAACAGAGAACCAAAAGCCTCCGTAAGGGTGCACTAACCACCCATAGAGATGTTACAGATTAAATATACTATCATAAGCCTATAATACACAAAATATTGACTATATCTATTCTCTCATACTTTTAAGCAAGCATCTTAATTTCGATATAATCTATAATACCTCTATGGACATAACAAGCGAGCCAAAACCGTCCGTTTGACGAAGGAAAGGAAAATGTGAGAAAAAAAAATAGATTACACTACACTAGTGAGGTCCGTAAGTTGTTGTGGAGGAACGGCGACACACGTAGCGCTACGGCGGCGGGGGGAGTGCGGGCGGGGCGTCACTTGCCCGCGTGCCCGTTCCCCAGCGCTGGCTCGACCACCTGCAATACGAGCGACGTGTGAGCGCGCAGCCGTGTGTCGTCGTTCCCAATGAGGCTGGAATTACTCACGCGAGGCGGGGGCTTTGTTTTTTTTTTAATTTACAGACCAAAGCTACTGGCCACTAACAAAAAAAAAATCAATTTTAAATCATAAAACTACTGGCCATTAACGAATTTAAAAAGTTAACCACCGCCACGCGTTCTTTATTTACATTCGCAGCTCAGATTGGTTGGTTCAAATTAGGAATTGTTTTTTTTTTATCAATCCGAACTGCAAAGTTAACCCGCCACCGTTGCCAAGCGAACTCCCAGCGATTAAAGTGAATGTGATTGGATTAAACCGCCCATTCCGAATTTGAATGTTAGATTTTTTTTTTAAGTCGCTTTAAAAGTAGTCTAGCCCCAAAGGTCACGATATACACAGCTGCGCGCAAGCTATCATTTAGCTGTTGGAATATACACAATTATATCAAATAAAATACTGGCAACATACAAAATAAAAACACCATATGTTTCTCGTGAAACATAACAGCTAAACAGTAGCATATGTATAAAAAATCAGGGATGTACACAGACCATGTTAAAGAAATGATAAAGCCACGTCACACATGCAAAAACTCAAAAAAATACCATAATTTCTAACTAAAGCAACATCTAACTGAAATCGGTGTATCACCTTTTATAATTTCAGTCGACTAAAAATGTACATTAAAAGCATTTCATATATTTTACACAGAAATATACTCTGTATTAAAGTATACGGAAGAAAAAAATCTTTATAAATTTATAGATTTTATTATAACAATTTATACTATCAACTAATTATTAAAAAAATTATATAGTCAACGTCCATTCTATGACAAATTCCTGTAAAGTTGTGTACAAGGGTAAGAAACTAACCGTGGATTCACACTGCCGAATAACCTTTCTAAAAAATGGCCATTCTACAAATAATTATTTTGGGAGTGGAAATTCACGGTTATATGAAAAATACTACATAACTACAATGAAACCAGACTTTTCTAATTTCCATATATCCTCCATCCACAAACAAAGGTACAAAGTTTTAAAAAAATGTTGCATTCGATTTGCATGAAAAAATGTGTGAACCTTACTCTTTATTATTAAAAAAAAATCGGAGCTACTGTAATTGAAAAGAATAGAAAGAAAAATTTTACATAAGATTAGTTCAAAGTAAAACAGGGTGTACTTTTTAAATGGAAAAAATATACATATTGAGGAAATTGGTTTTTAAACGAAATAACTAATATCAACACAAAACAGGTAACATTTAATTTAAAAAAAACTGTACTGAAAATAAAAAAAAAACTAATCCTATAGAAATTGTTCTGTTATGTACACAACTCATACAATAATCTCAATTATTACAAATACACAATTTACATAAAAAAATACATCATCTACTTAAACTATAGAAAAACAGGAATATGTTAATGTAACATCATTTAATACATTAAGTACTTTTTCTAGGTAAATATATCTAAAAATAACTAGTGCCTATTTGCAATTTACACTACAGAGTAAAATGGTAACAAAAATGGCACCATTGTAAAATTATGTTTTACAAAGTGAACATAGTATTTACAATATGATATACGCACGCCTACATTCAGTGGCTAAAATATTTAAATACATAGATCGATGCTAAGTTTAAACAAAACACACTGTACCCTAAAAAATATCTTTAGACACTGTTTAGTTAAACACGTGTTTTAACTCTTAGACCGCCTCTGATTAAAATAGACGTCAAAAAAATGTGGTGAATTGTTTTATTTGTTGTTTAAAAATGCTTTTACCTGCACATTATTTCAATAAGACCATAATTTGTAAAAAAAAGTAAGAGCAATAATTTTTTTTATCCAGTTTCCACTGTGCAAACACCTATCTATGTATTTAAATCCATAACTAAATCACCTACGTCACAAGCACATTGCAAACGACAACAGATGATTAATTTATATTTTTCAGCCCAATAATAAGGAACACACATCACAACACCCTGTATATTTTTACTACATCTTTGAGCAAGCAACAACTTAAGCCATACGAGTCTTAAAAATGAGTCTATTTATAAATTAAAGCTGATATGGTAATGTGTTCAGTGGTTTTTTGATGAACTTAAACATTTATAAAAAAAATAATTCCGCTATTTCGCAAAGAAAAATCATCAAAAAATCAACAAAAGACCGCATATAGTCGACTGCTTACTCCATTTTTAAATGTTATATAAATTTCATTAAATATTCATTTTGAAACACAAAATTTTGTAAATTTTTGATTCTATAACTAATCATGTATGTTAATATAAAAATAACATACCTATACATATATTTTCAGATAAAATTACTGCTCTATGAAAGCCGCATTATATAAATTTTGATTACAAAATAGTTCTATACATAATAGTGTATATTTAAATATGTTCCGAATATATCTTAATATAATAATTATATACTAATAGAAATTTGAGATTAGATGCATATATATTTGATTTATGTATTTTATATGACAATATTAATGGAAACTCAAACTTTAAAAACATGACATCAAAGTTGAATTTAAAAATAAATGGCATGAAAAGGGAAAAAAAAGTTTTTAGGACTATTAAGTTCGGAAATTAGAAAATAAAATTATTTTAGTATTTCCTCTTTCAGATGTTGTTTAATAATATTTCAAAGTCCTTGAAAATTAAGAAAGTTTAGTAGAAAGTTGAATGAAGTTTGCGTTAGAATAATTATTTGGTCATATTATTATTTAAATAAATATTAAATGGAATGTACGCGATAATGTTCTAAATTAAATAATAGAGTAAAGCTTAATAAATAGACACTTATATACATTACGAATTTGTACATTAGTAAGACGGTTTCATAGCTCTAACATTAAATAACACCGCGACATATTAATCGAGATTTTGAAGCAACTTTAATAAGTCATGTAAATGCTATATGTATTTCTTATATATTTTATATACAATTTCCAACTTTTAAAACAAAAGACAGGAACCAACTTTACATTTTCAAGTATGACTGATTTAATTATAATATAAATTTAATATTAGAATATTACAACAATGGTAAATATATGTATATCTACATAGAAAAACGTGATATATTAAACACGATACTCACTATTTAGACCGCTATACAACGCGTATAAAAATAATTTTTAGTCAATATGTAAATAAGACAATAAAAATTTGCAAACTTGAGCCGAGCTCTTGATGATTTTTTAAATACTTGTAATTTTTTTTCTAATCCCTGTGTAATTTTATGTAAAAGTCCAATAAAGAAAACTATTAAAACAGTCTTTAGAAGCGATTTCAGTGTAAAATTTAACCACCTTAGTCAATATAAATATCGGATTGCACTAATGGAAGCAGTTAGGTTGTTTACACACTAAACGATTTTAGCGTCAAATAATTTTTGTTCAGACCGAATCGATGATAGGATAGTCTTAGTCACTTGTAGTCACCTCATGGGCTAACAATTAGTGAGAACTTGGCCTTAGTTGAGAATAATATAAAACTACTGTATTTGTACCATTAGACAGGTACATTAAATATTTAAGCTATTGGTTAAGTATGAGACTACTCCGGCGGCGGCGGCGGCACGGGCGGGGGCGGCATGGCGGGCAGCGGGGGCTGCGGGGGCTGCGCGCGGGGCTGCGGCGGCCGCGGGGGCTGCGGCAGCGCCATCTGCGGCGGCCCGTACATGCCGCCGTAGAAATACCCGTCCATCCCCATACCGAAGTACAGAGGGGGCGGCGGCTGCACCACGTAGTAAGGTAGGGGGGGTCTGTAAGGAGGGGGGACGTTCCAATTGCCTACCTTGTGGTGTGGAGCTCCGTTGTGGCGCGGCATCTTGGGCGGCGGGCCCGGCTCGGGGACGCCGGTCCGCTTTCTCGAAGTCTCGAGAACCTCCTTCGATATCTTGATCTTGAGTCCGGCGGAGGGCTGCGGCGGCGGCGGGGGCGCGGCCAGCCGCTCCTTGGGGATCTTGATCTTGAGCCCGGGGCTGGTTGACAACTTGTCTCGCGGTATTGTTATCCTTAAAGCACCATCCATGAGGGGCTCCGCTGGAGGCGGTTGTGGGCTCGGTTCCAACTTTTTCTCTCTCTCCTTATCCTTTTTGTGTTTCTTTCTCTCCTCTTTCGATTTGTCGCGGTCCTTGTGTTTGTGTTTGTCCTTTTTCTTCTTTTCCTTCTTGTGTTTGTGGTCGGCCTCCTCCTGTGACAGCGGTTGGACCGGGGGTTCGGGTTGCGGGGGTAGTTGTACCGGGGCGGGGGGCTCTATCACCGGTTCGCGTTTAACTTCGACGGGCGACTTGCGCTCCGTGGGCACGGTTATAGGCGCCGGTTTCGCCAGACTCTCTTTGAGTAAATTGGATACTAAGGTGGGATCGGTCTCTATACCGTTGAGACTCCTAGCGGGCTCGGTTTTCCTCTGCTCCGGTGGACGGGACCTTATAGTGTTGCCACGCTGTGAGTCTCGTATCACATTTTCGTAGCCGGGGGTTTCGTCTAGTTTTTTCACGACAGGAATCAGTTCGGGCTCGGAGTTGGAGGGGGCGCGTTGTCTGGGCTTGGGTGTGGGCTCTTTGGCGGGGGGAGACGAGAAGGGAGACAGTATGGCCGGCGGTTGCATCTCTCGTAATGCGGCGTTGGGGTCGGGCCGCTTTTTGTGTGGACTGGGGACACGCTGATCTATTATCGGTTGCGTATGAGGTTGAGTGGGGGCGGGGAGAGAGGGCGGTTGTTGTACCGGGCGAGAGTCTGGCCGGGGGGGTCTGTGCTCTCTACCCTGTGTCTGCGAGGGCTGCGGACGGCGGGGTGCGGCGGCGGCGGCGGCCGTGGGCGTGGTGGCATTCTCTGGGGAGAATAGCGAGGGTGGGCGCGTTCGTTGAGGTACTTGGTCGGGCTGCGGCGGGTGCGGCGCCGGCGCGGCGGGGGTGGTGGGGGGCACTTGCGGCCTGTGATGCCGATGCTCGTGCGGAGGTTTCTCGTGAGGTGGTTTGTCGTGGGGAGGTTTGTGGTGGGGCGGTTTGTGTTGCTGCCAGGCGTGGTGCGGCTTGTGGTGGTGCTGACTGGAGGAGGGTCGCTGGTGGTGCGGCGGCGGCTGGGCGCCCCCGGGCGGTCTGGGCTGCTGCGAGGAGCTCGGCCTCGCCTGCTGCAGCGCGGCTTGTCTCCGCTCCCTCTCCTCTCGCTCCCTCTTTTCTCTGTACAGGTTGTAGTCAATCTTCTGCGGCTGCGGGGGGTTGGCGGCGGGGGGCGCGGTGGCGGGCACGTAGCCGCCGGCTCCTGGCTGACGACGCCTCTCGCGCTCGTACTCTGATATTGCAACAAGTTTGTTAATTTTATTCAATATAAATTATTTAAAAATAAGTAAGAGATATAAACAGGTACCTTTATCGAAGGACTTATCGAACTCGTCGCTGTTGGGCGGCGGGTGCTTCTTGTCGAAGGGCGAGCTGGCGACGCCTGCGGAGGAGGAGGGGTGGCCTGCATTAGAGTGCGGCGAACTTCCGCCTACGAACATAATATGATTTAAATCAATAAAACGACTACAAGTACTAGAAAATGCAATATTGGATCATCAAACAGAACATAGATTATATTTACGTTAATCTAACACAAAG
This sequence comes from Papilio protenor, assembly GCA_029286645.1. Lineage (NCBI taxonomy): Eukaryota > Metazoa > Arthropoda > Insecta > Lepidoptera > Papilionidae > Papilio > Papilio protenor. The sequence goes on along the minus strand of JAGSMZ010000014.1, from coordinate 1,937,340 downwards.
TGACTACTCACTGTTATTGGACATGGTCATCATCTTCCTCTTGAGGCGCGAGGGGCACTTGTCGAAGATGTGCAGGAACTCCGCCGTGAGCCGCTCCAGCAACTCCGTGGTCACGCTGCGGTCCACGTACGAGAACCAGTGCCGGCCCTCGTGCGATTGAGGTATCTGGCATATGAAATGTAGCATTTTACAAGTCATATTTAATTCAGATACAACAGTAATAAAAATTTAAATGTCAATAGTTAAAATTAAATTATTCCATACTAGCTATTTTTAGTTTAGAAGTAGTCATTTTTGAGTTATTTCAATACATATAAAAATACAAAAATACAAATCTTTTCTCTTTACAATACTAGCATACATATATTGTTCCTGTAAAGAACTATACATATATTTTCTGACATAATTAGATATTTTCAGTATACATGGGGTTAGTAAGGATACAAGAATGGGGTAAGCACAATCTCAAAATAAACTTATCTAAATCCAACTTGAATTTTGACTCACCGACCAATTGCTCCATTTCGAGGCCAAATGTATGCAAAAACAGGCAACAACCGTCGGCCTGTACTGCAAACACATCGTCGTTAAATGCAGACTGTTCGACGCCATGAAATATGACGTCTGCGCTAAGTCCTTTGGCGCTGAAATTGACAAATTTACACTAATCAATTTTAATGAATTAATTTGATATAAATAACAATTAAGCGATATGATTTGGATGCTGAAATTAAAATATGAAAATAAACGACATATGCTATGAATGACATGTAAAATATTATTCGCATAACTCTGTAATGTTTTTGGTTAACATATATCATGCAGGATTAAAATAATATAAAAATATATAGTTATGGAAATAAGTCTATTCAACAAATAAACTAATAAATACTTAATATACAGGTGACCGGAATAATTGTACAATGAAAGACTATGAATTCGATAGCTGAAAATATTTTGATTTTTTTTTATATACTTTTTTATTATTATATTTATTACTACAAAATAATAAAGTATGAATAAGCGTAAGTGGACAATATCTTAAAGTATGTCTTTCATTGGATATAGTCTTCAGACATCCTGTATATGACATAAAAATAATTTAAATCAATAAAAAAGATTATTAAAAATCAATACATTTGATGATTACAAAATATGATAAGATGAATAAATAGACTTGTAGCCGCAACTATAACCTACTAGGGGTTGAAAAAGGGTTGCGTTGATGTGCGTGAGGGGTGGGGGTGTACACACAAATATTTATTTCCAGTCAGTTGTCACATACCTCTAGCCGCTGGTAAATGGGTGACACTATGCCCCTTGTGGATCTCATCAATTTTTTTTTATTAGGATCGCACGCGGCAAGTCTAAGCGGTATTTGAGAAACGGTTATGCCACCTCTTATTACGAACGTTTGTTTGACTTCAGTGTTGTTAAAAAAAAAGTTTATACTTTCATATATTCCCATAAAAAAAATAGCCACTTAGAATTGCACTTTTAAACTCGTTGAAAGTGCAGCCTCATGTGCTAATACGAATTATAAAAAATTACAGCATTATAGAAGACAAACAAATTCTTATCGTAAAAGGGTAACTCAAACCATCTCAAAACGACCACCGCATATAAAATTAGACCGGCCGTACGCTTATCCATACGTAAATCGGAACGCGCCGCATCGTCGCCATAGATTGGGGGGAACGCATCGCCAGCGTGTAACGGAACGTGCTGATCGGGTCATTTGACGATCAACTCGCAACGCATGCGGACGCTTGTCTCACCTTTGACAAGGTGACACGTGCGTACGACGTGCGTGTGCGGATGGTCGATCGCGACATCGAAACCTAACGTCTGTAGGAGTACGTTCTCGTTGAATACCAGGTCCTGCGCCTGTAACAACCACTGCCGTTATATACCCGACCCATTACTAATCAAATATAACACATGTACTATTAAATTTACCTGTTCTTGATACTGTTCCGAAGTGAGGGCATTCACTCCCTCACCCCGGTGAAGGCAGACATGTGCTACCTTTATTACATATTCTAATTTTCGTGGTTGTTCCTCCACCTAAAATATAGACAGATATGTTTATAAAATAACAATAACTAGTTAATAGATGTCACTAGCCATTCAAACGTAAATGAAAATATTTTTTAATATATTAGAGTTACCTTTGCGGCGAGGAAGAGTGCCGCCGCGGCGATTGCGTTCCTGTGGAACTGTGTAAACGAGTGGAACGCATAGAAGCGATGCATATACACAATAGCCGTGTTGATGCATAATTGTGAACTGTAAAATAGCTGTTAAGGAAATAGTTTATTTTCTTACACATATACATCACAAAAATATACACACAAAAGGTACATTTTCTCTTCTTTAATACAAGCCAGGTGAACTAGTTCATGTGCGTAAAACGGAACACGTAACGTATTAGAATAACAAATTACGTTTATTTCTAGAAACAATGTTAAATCGAGTGCATTTTGTATAATTTACTTATTTATTTTAATGTGGGTATGAGTTAAACTATATAGACATTCCCATGTAGCTTGAAATAGCATAATTTAACAAGAACTTACCCAAGATAATATTTAGTAAGATTATGTTATCTTTTTAAATTAATTCGCGTATAAAACAATAGCAGGGTGTAATTTATTTATTAATTCCCGCAAAAATAGGCCTTTACAATGTCAATAACACCTATTCTAAGTCATAGTTCCCAAGTTCAAGTTTTGTCATTTTAGTGAAGGAAATCATTTATAAAATCAACTTAGACATATATGTGTTACACAATAGTCATTATGCAAACCTGTATTTCAGTTTGAGGGACATTGATTATCAAGAATAAACCTAAAAACAGTAACAATTTCTGTATCAAGATGTAATATGCAAAACCTTGGACTACATTCACTCTGAAGTGTCTAAAATGTATAGATAACTAATTTTTTTTAACAAAAATTTTAGGTAATTCAATACATTACACAATAGAACAAAATTAAAGTAGATATGGCACTGATGATCTTAAAACTCCACCCACAAAACAATTCACAAAGGAAGAGTATCAAAACCTATTTTAAAAACAATAAAATTCAAGTACTGATAATGGCAAAAATTATGAATCCATAACCCAAAGGTAAACTAAAGTAACTTCCTATCTTATTAAGGTTATAAGGTCGTGGTATTTTTACGATGAAAGAGCCGATTCATCTGACCTAGCTCGTCGTTTTGCATGTAAAAAGTTTTTTTGCGGCCGCGTGCAAAAAAACGGTACAACCGTACGTGTCCCGTTTAGCCGGCTTTCACTATTGTTCGTCGTGTTTCGGTTCATCGTGACGTAACATAGCTCGATATTATCATGAAACATTTTTGAATCAACTTAGTTTCTACTGAGATAGTTACCTTTCAGAGTAAGTGCCAGTTAAATTTTTTGTTAAATATGCCTATTTTTTAATCGTCTTTGTAGTTTACATTAACAGTCAATATTGTTATTGTAGGAGATAACAAAATATCTAGTTATTTACAATAATGAAAAATATTATTCTGTTAATTTTCTAAGATCATATTTTAAATGGAATAAAACTGTCATATCCAATTTCCGATCAACATTAATAAATTTTTATGCCTTTACATACATACATACATTATGAATCTCTAACTAAACAAAAACTCAATTGTTAGGTCACGAACCCAACAAGTAAAGCTGCATTAATAATTGCACCACACTTTGGATATTTATAAAAAGAGAATGTCAACAAGGCAATGCAAAACAAACCTACGGAAAAAGTCAAACAACAAAGTCACTCATGATAAGGCATGAGTCATTGCACTTTTCCGCGTTATTTTTCGCGCTCTATAATACAACGCAAATGAACCATTTGACTCACAGCTGTTAGTGACTCATGGTATTAGATTGTTACTAATTTATTTCCTTCTATTTTCCTCTTGTTACGGTACTTCAAAGAAATCATGTACAATTTGTAGTAAATAAATTGTATATTTAGTATATAATAGTAATACACTAGCTGTTGCCCGCGACTTCGTCCACGCAATATTAAGTTAAAAAAGTAGTCTATAATATACCCCTCTATGCCAGATACGCTTCAGTAAAAGTCCGGTCGAAATCGACCCAGCAATTTCGGAGATTACTCAGAACAAACGCGGCTTGCGGTCAGACAGAGGGACAAAAAATTTTTAAACGCGAGTTTCGTTATCAGCAATAAATACATCTTCCTGAAATCTGGAATTTTTCTTTTGATATTACAGACACTCCAATTTTATTATATGTATAGATAACTTCAAATGCAATAGTTTATACAATATCCTAATGTGCATACAAGATGGGAACTCAAATAATCCTGTCATCTGCATATGCATGCTTGTTGGTTATATTTTAACCACCTATTTGTAACACTATTGTGTTACTAAAAAATATATAATCTTGATATCGCAATACTACGCATTTAGTACATATTTATTGCATATTTTATGATTTCATACGACAATTTTACGCTAACACGTTTTATCACTGCACGATAACATACCAATGTCAACTAGCAAGGTCTACCGTAACTGTTAGTGCATTGTGACATATGAATCATAAAGCAAGTTTATGGAGAATTTTAAATTTGAAATCTTTAATAGGTATATAGATTTAGCACATGCAAGATTAGGACACAATGGTAGATTTTTTTTAAGAAAAGGGGCAAACAAGTGGCGGGAACACCGAGGTGGTCAACAATGCCCATGGACTTCCGCAACACAAGAGGAACTACAGATGTGTTGCCGGCCTTTGAGTAATTGTACACTCACTAGTTAAAAGACCCTAAGTGGTACTGGTTGATCCAGTCAGAATCAAAATTCTAAAAATGTAGTTGTATTAATTTATTTAAAACTGCAAAATGTGTTATCTATATTAATATTATAAAGAGGAAATATTTGTATTTTTATATGTATAGAAATAACTCAAAAACTATTGGGTCGATTTCAAAAATTCTTTCACTAAAAAGCTATGATATCGCTGAGTAACATAGGCCAATATTTTAAAATTTCACATGGACAAAGTTAAGCTAGTTAATAATATGGGTTAACCCATGCTGTAATATGCAACAACTGGTTTGCAAATTGTCATGTTATATTTCTCCTTGGCTTGACAGATTAAATTAAATTCAATATAATAATCAAAATTGTAGAAAATCAATGTCATACTAAGAAATATAGTTTGTCCAATACTTGTTTTAAAGACACATCAGTTTTATGGAAACAACATATTATTTATGTTGAGAAAATTATCACTATTTATTATGCTAAGAGTTAATCATTTTTTATTGAACCAAATTCTTGCATTAACAATTTTTACTTCAAAATTACTAACAAAAACCTATCAACAGGTTTATTTACAAGTTGTACTGTTAATTTTGAGTACATTTAAAAAGGTAAAAGCAGGTAGATATAATCCTCTATTGTTAAAGGAATGTATTGTTATGTTGTGAAATATTGCAAAGGACTCTTTTGAAAATTTTCCAAGAAAAAGATTACATTGTCCTACAAGTTAATTGTTTTAAATATGATTATTAAAAATATCACAGAACTGAAGTATAAGAATTTAAACATTCCTAAACTATAATACAAAATGACTGCGTGCTTTTGAACAATTTTTTGTTACAAAAATTTACACTATTTATAACCTTATAACTAAAGATAAGCTTGTATTAGGCCATGGTTTGAAGGTTAAGACTTGAATTTGTCGTTTAAAACATTTTGCGTAACGTGGAACGAAGTTATTTTATGAATGACGTTATAACAACATTACTATTGATAATTGCATAACATACATGAGTTAATAACAACGCTATCTCTCACTTAGGGTAAATAACAGGAAACGATAAAACAACGTGTATCAAGACGTGCAAATTTAACAGGAAAAAGGCGGTTAAAATTAGCGGGCAGGTCGATCGCCAGACCCTACGTCACACGCGCAGGCGTTCACAGCTGTCAAGGATCACTGACCTAAAAAAACTATCACGCCATCACGCGGCTCTAACCTTAATTACTACGAATGATAACAAACTAGTCATAAGTAAAGAATACTCTCTTACCTTATGAAAACGCTATCCCAGTCCACGAGGCGGCGGGAAATCCCAGCAAACCGAGGGAAAGTAATGACACAGCGATCATTACTTTTAAGATATTTCGTCATACTTTTCACTACCGCACATCGTAATAACACTCGACACAAACTTTTCTATTACTATAATGAAGATGTACAATAATTTTGATATAAAATAAACACTAAATAGTAGCGTGTTTTACACGTTTTACGCACATGACTTGACAAAAACATTGCACTGAAATCGCCACATTGAAAAGGATACACTTGGAGCCGTTGGCCCATATCCTGAATGAGGTTCGCTGCCTGCTGCCGGTAGGCAAGTTCTTTATCTGCATCTAAACCGCATCTTCTGCTTGGAGAATTCTGTAGTTGCTCTTTTGTAAAATACCATTTCTCTTGTCCTCCAGCCATTGAACGAATGTTCCAATGACTGCGCGCGAAGAAGCACGACGGAAAATTTAGATCCGTTTATGTGCCCGAGTGCAAAAGAGACAGCGCTATGACAGCGGCGGACGGATGCAGGCGACGATAACATTTGAAAGATTTTACAATATAAGAAATGGCATAGTTAAGTTAAATTGTATTAAAATATTAATTAACTATGACTAAATAATAACTGAAGTTTTATCCCTTTAACAATACTTATAAAAATGTATGAAAATATAACATCACTATACTTGTAAACTTGGTGTGTATAATCAAACGGCCGCCATTGAAAAACTTGTGGTTAACGTAGTGAGGTCTCCGGTGACAGAATGGTGATCTGCAACAAGCACAGGTACGGATAAGTGTATCACTATGTGTAATTTTATAGAACAAAGGCTTCTGATTCTTTTGTACATATTTTTATCACATTTCATACACTTTTTGCAACAAATAGAGCATTTTAAAATTACGCACCTAAAAACTCTGTCACTCGGTGCAAATGGCCGACCCACCACTGTTTACAATACACCTCATTTTTTCTTTCGTCAAATAATATATTAGAAGCAGATCGATGCCAACAACACTTTTGTAAATTTTATTTGAATTTTTTCATTAAAAGTGATGTATTTGCGTAATGAAAATATTTGTTTGAAAAGATTAATAGTTAATAAGGACGGTATTCGATAATTTTGCTTTTCGCGGTTTTCAAGTAGACGTGGAGTGTGGTGTCGAAATCGAATTGAGGCGTAGAAGTAAAAATCTAAGAAAAAAATTTACTTAATTACTTTTGCTTCTACCTAAAATATTTACTAGTGTGATTAAATGGTTTTAAGGAACTAAATTATCGAAAACAAAAAAACATAATTAGTTAACGAGCGATAATGTTTTCTTTAATAGGGCCTAATATGAAAAATACAGGAAGTCATAATTTTAGAATTAGTGAGTGTAAGTACATAAAAAAAAACTCTTATTTTAATTAATATTAATGTGTAAGTGATTATTTTTAATATTGCATAATGTCCTATCAAAACATTGTCCATATGTTACAACATTTTCTATGTTTTGTAGATTTTTTGACAAATACATTTCTAAAATTAAGTGGTATAAGACAATAGCAGTACTTTTAATTTTATAAATAAAACTAAACATTGTAAAAAAACAAAAGAATGTAATAAGTACTAAAATCTATTTAAAAAGGCTATGGGGGACTGATTACAATATTTTTTAAATGTATAAATATAGGATATAGTCAATGTTACAATGTTAACAAAAAGTTAAGAGATTGAGGGCCTGTCCCAAAATTCTTGTAAATTGTCATAACAATCCAACATTTAAAATATATGATGGAAATATCGGATTTTGGTACTCTATCTGACAGTGACGTCACTTTTAAGCTATCTGAGCCTCTATCAGCCAGTGGTGGGTCAGGCCCTTAACTTTTTTCCTTGCATATATCAATATACATGTAATAAAAATTCTGTTTGTACTATAAAAATAAACTTTTTATAAGTTGTACACTGAATTAATGTTATGAAACATATGTAACTGTATTATTTTATTATTATTTTTCAGATAAACCATTTGACATATCAAATATGACAAGTCAAGAAACTCATAAAGGTCAACAATTATCTAAACCGAGAATGCTTAGTCGGGGTAGAGGTGCTGCCTCTACGATAAGAATCACCAATGTCAAATCCATAAAGCCACCGGACAATGATACCATCAAGAAACAGGAAGAGGAGAAATTAAGAGCCCAAGTTAGTATCAAATACATTAGTTAATATAACTAGCTTCTTAGTTATGCAGAGACTTGTAGGCTACTTAAGCAACAATGGTAGAGCCTGCGATACCATCTTTTGCACAAATGAGCCAGCTCCACTGCTCAAATACCATGACCATACAGAAGACAGGCGTGAAGTAGAAGTAATTCCACATTTCGTCTGCTGAGTGTGCTTTCCTGTCTAATTTTAGTCCCTCCTACCCCTTTTCTAACATAGAAAGTACGGGAAGGTAAGGATTGTGCAGATTTAATGGAGGAAGGGCTCATAAGAGGAAGTATCCTCTTGCTGTATGTCCCATCTTCTGTCTATTTAAGATATGGATGGCTGTTGATTTGCTCTTTCAGCTAGTTCAGGTGGTAGCTTGTTCTTTTGCCACATTACATGAAAAAACATACAGACATTGAGAACTCGATGTCTCCTTTTTGTTGGTTAAAAAAAGTTTTGAAATCCATTTATTCCAGTTACAAAAAGAGATAATGTCTCGGTCTCGTTCGTGTGCATATCGCGGCTACGTGTGTCAACTAGCAGTGCTAAGCGGTCGACAGCATTGTGCAAAGCACATCTTACATGAGCCAGGCGCTCCATACAAACAATGTGTCCATACTTATACTGGAGGACAGCGGTGCAACAAGCCGGCGCCTATACCACCTGCTAACACACAGTCTAGGGATGCAGGGTGAGTATTACAAAATCGTCACGTTAAAGGGTAGGCAGAAATCACGATCTTACTAATAAGTATGGGAAAGTTTAGATTAATGGATGTTTGTTAGAGTCTGTAGCCTAAATGGCTGAACGGATCTCGATGAAATTTGACATGGACGTAGAGGATAATATCAGTTTTGTTTTTTGTTTAAATCCCTCGCAGACGGAGTCTCGGGCGAAAGCTAATACCATATAATTCAGTTTTAATAAAAAAATACATTACAAAATTTTTTCTTCAACTCTGATGATATTTCGATAATTGTTATTTTGCTATTTTAAGTATATGTTACTAGTTTATTTGTTACCTTACCTTATCTTATACTTTTATGGTACAAGGTTACTTTTGCCAGTTTAATTGTTAATTAAAATATAGTAACATAATAGAAGATGTACTTATAGTTGAATTATTTTCGACTTAGAAGTTGCCATTATCATTGTCAAAAATAAAGTATTATAAATTATATACTTTTTTTGTATATTGCAGGTTATGTTTCGATCACGCGCGTGCTGCGTTGCTAAGCCGGCAGCGCAGCGCCGCGCCGCCACCTCCAGTCACCACCACGGAGTCTCTCCTCAACCAACTCCAGCATTACATACGGTCAGTATAGTCAATATATATCATGCTATTGTAAATGCGAAGGTTTATATGGATGGATGTTTTGTTAGAGTTTGTAGCCTAAACTGCTAAACGGATGGAAATTTGGCATACATAAATAGTCTGGAAGAATACATAGGCTAGTTACTTTTGTTTTTTTTTTTAATTCCATCCAGATGAAATCATAGGTGAAAGTAAAAATATGTATTATTACAGAATAAAGGTATTTAATTTGATTTAATAAGGTATACCAATTTTAGGTTTGCATCCTCTCTCAATATTTCACACTTGAAGGTTACATTCTTGAAAGATGAAGCTCTTTTTGTCGGTTATATATAAATATTTCGATGTTGCCAATTAGATACTTCGATTCTTTTCGTTTAAGAAAATATTGACAGTTGTTTTTTTACTGTAATATGTACTTTTATTAGTAAATATGTTGCAGTCCGGAGCGCACACGGACTACGTCGTGTGCATCCTCTGTGTCAGTTGTGAGCGAGCCCGGGGAGCCAGACCTTATAGCCCCGCACGCTATTGACCCCTTCAGTAAGTATTATATTATTGACCTTGCGTTTTTTGTATGACATTGAAACATTGTCATAATAAAAATGCATCTTATTTTATACTTTTATATTTCTTACTTACTTACTGGGTTGTCGCAGCGACCCAAACTGGGTCTTGGCCTCTGATAGGAGAGAGCGCCAGTGTCGTATATTTCTTTTTAATAGTCATATACCTGTAGTTTAGGCTACAAAATCTGACATCCATCCATCTTAAAACTTATTCTGGAAAAACACATAGGCTACTTTTTTAAACTCCATACATATGAAGTATGATATCATGATGATGATGATGATGATGATGATGATGACATATGAAGTCTCGAAATTTGTATTTAATTATAAATTGAAATAACTCGAAAACTACAGGGCCGATTTCATTTGTTTTTTCACCATTAGAAAACTACGTTATCGCCGAGTAAGATAGGCTATATTCTTTAATTCCACTCAGACGGAGTCTCGAAAGCTATCTTGTAAACTGACAATAATTTTTTACTCCACAGAGCAAATAGACGCGACTGCAGTGAACGCGTCATATTCCTCGTCGATAATGGAGTGTGCGAGTGCCAGCGACAGCGACAGCGACAGCGTCACCCTGGGCGCTGCCGGCGACTGCCGCGCGCTGCACGACGACCACCTCTCCGACGTGGAGGACGCGCCGTGTGAGGCACAACCTTTATGGTAAGTATAGTTGGTCTAAATAAGACTAGCCTTCGCCCAACACTCCGTCTGCGCGGAACTAAAAAAACAAATGCAAGTAGCCTATATGTTCTTCCAGACTGTCCTATATATCTATGCCAAATTTTACCTGTTCAGCCGTTTAGCTTACAAACTCTAACAAGCATCCATCTATTTAAACTTTCACATCTATATCTATCTATTCTATTTATACATATAATGAAATTGTAGTGTCTGTTTGTAACATCAAAGGAAAATTCCAGATTTCAGGAAGATGGTGTATTTGCGTTGCGAAAATCACATTTAAAAATTTTTTGTCTGTCTGTCTCTCCGCAAGCCGCGTTTGCTCCGGGTAATCTTCGAAACGGCTGGGCCGATTTCGACTGGACTTTCACTGGAGGGTAGCTGACATAGACGGGCATATTATAGACTACTTTAAATAGTCGCGGGTAGCTAGTTTATAATAGTGATCTTTATTTATAATAGTATACCATCTTTCGACTGCATCGTCACTTCCTTCAGGTGAGATCGTGGTCAAGCGCTTGCTTAACAAATATAAAAAAAAAATGTACACCATTAAAACACTTCGTTATCAGTGGGTAACATAGGCTGTATTTTTATCATAATTTCACGTTGACGAAGTCGGGAGCAACTGCTAGTTACTAATATTATAAAAAGGAAATATTTATATTTATGTATGCATTGAAATAACTCAAAAACTACTGGGCAGATTTAAAAAAAATGTACACCATTAAAACACTTCGTTATCAGTGGGTAACATAGGCTGTATTTTTATCATAATTTCACGTTGACGAAGTCGGGAGCAACTGCTAGTTACTAATATTATAAAAAGGAAATATTTATATTTATGTATGCATTGAAATAACTCAAAAACTACTGGGCAGATTTAAAAAAAAACAAACGTGAGTAGCCTATGTGTTCTTCCAGACTGTCCTATATATCTATGCGAAATTTTACCTGTTCAGACGTTTAGGCTACAAACTCTAACAAGCATCCATCTATCTAAACTTTCACATCTATATCTATCTATTCTATTTATACATATAATAAAATTGGAATGTCTGTTTGTAATATTAAAGGAAAATTCCAGATTTCAGGAAGATGGTGTATTTGCGTTGCTAATAACGAAAATCGCATTTAAAAAAATTTTGTCTGTCTGTCTCTCCGCAAGCCGCGTTTGCTCCGGGTAGTCTTCGAAACGGCTGGGCCGATTTCCACCGGACTTTCACTGGAGGGTAGCTGACATAGACGGGCATATTATAGGCTACTTTTTATCTTAATATTGCGTGGACGAAATCGCGGGTACCTAGTTTATAATAGTGATCTTTATTTATAATAGTATACCATCTTTCGACTGCATCGTCACTTCCTTCAGGTGAGATCGTGGTCAAGCGCTTGCTTAACAAATATAAAAAAAAGGTGATATAACGATGTCCCAGGCGCGCGGGCGTGTTCACTGCGGAGGAGGCGGTGTGCGAGACGCGCGGCGTGCTGCGCGCGCTGCTGCACGCCGCGCGCAGACACTACCTCACTGCACTCAAGGCTGAACGCGAACAGTACTGTGAGTTGGATCCAAATATGTCCATTTATGACTACCATCTTTGTAAATTTGTATCTGTTATTGCGGAATTGAAAGATAAACTATTTAACTACGTCGTAGTCTTTGACTCCAAAATCATAAAATGGGACCCACCTTAAGCACTACCTTTCGGATAAAAAAGAATTATCAAAATCGGTCCACTAGCGGTGGAGTTATGCCGTAACACATAAAAAAACATACGGACGAATTGTACCTCCTTCTTTTGGGAAGTCTGTCAATAAAAGTAACTACCCCTTATTTGGGTAGGCTCCGAGCCCCTCAGTGGGGACATATAGGGAGCTGGTGATGATGATGATAATGATGATGATGATGATGATGATGATGATGATGATGATGATGAAAAGTAGTTTGTATTTTTCCAGTCTATGTTCTATATTTTTGTCAAATTTTATCTAAATCCGTTAAAGCTATTTCAGAGATACTCTTTAACATATATCCAACTTTTTGCGTTTAAGATTATTAATGTAAGGAATAAATTTAAAATAAAATGCCATTTCTTTTCTTTAAATAATTTTATTCATTCAATACTAATGTTATACTGTTATAAATTCTATTTTATTATCGATACTAGTATTATAAAAAGGAAAGATTTCTATTTTTGTATGCATTAAAATAACTCAAAAACTACTGGGCAGATTTAAAAAAAAATTACACCACTAAAACACTTTGTTATCAGTGGGTAACATAGGCTGTATTTTTATCATAATTTCACGTTGACGAAGTCGGGAGCAACTGCTAGTTACTAATATTATAGTATTTGAAATTTCATGATATTACTAGCTTTCGCCCGCGACTCCGTTTGCGTGGAATTAAAAAAAAACAAAAGTGAGTAGCCTATGTGTTCTTCCAGACTATCTACTTCTATACCACATTTCATAGAAATCCGTTCAGCCGTTTAGGCTACAAACTCTCACAAACATCCATCCATCTAAACTTTCGCATTTATAATATTAGTATGATTTGTATGATTTGTATCGATTATGGAGTATCGTGCCGCGTGTTACTTCGCGATGTGAGTGTGGTGCATGTGCAGGCAGCATCAGTGCGCAGGCGCGCGGCGCGGTGTCGGTGCGCGAGCGGCGCCAGCTGCGCCAGCTGAAGGCGTACGCGGGCTACCACCGCCAGCACGGAGTGCACGCTGTGCTCGCCAGGAAACTGCACAGGAAACGGGCCAAGGTACATATACTATGATGTTTGTTAAAAAACAATAAATTCTATATATTTTATTACTTCAGTGAATAGAAATTGAATATTAATGCTTATATCTTGTTTCTTTGCTGCTATTGGCTACTAGCTTTTATGTCTTTCGCATGACGATTTTTTTCCAATTAATTCACTACATGTATAATTTATATTAATGTTATAAAGAGGAAAGATTTGCATTTTTGTATGTATTGAAATAACTCAAAAACTACTTGGCTGATTTTAAAAATTATTTCACTATTAAAGACTGCGTTATCAGCAAGTAACATAGGCTATGTTTTATATTATTTTTTTTAATTAGTTATTAGTAAAAATAGATGTAAACAGAATAATGATTGTATGTAGGTGAAGGAGGGCGCGTGGCCGCGTGCGGGCGCTGCGGGCGCTGCGGCGTGCGGCGGCGTGCCGGCGGCGGCGCGCTGCACCTTCAGCGAGGGCGGCGTGCGCTGCGCGGCCGCCGCGCTGCCCGCCGCGCGCCACTGCCTGCGCCACGTGCTGCACGACACGCACCAGGTCACACTGCATGCTGCATTTATTGTTATCTATTGTTAAGCGCCAACAGCTTAATGGTTTGGGGTACGGACTACCGATCTTGTGGTCGAGGGTTCGAATCCCGCCATTCGACTATTGTCGTGAACCATATCCTAGCACAAGCCTAGAGCTCAGTTGGAGTGGTTAAAGGAAATATTAGTAAATTAACAAAAATCTACTAATATTTTCATATAAAAAAAAAACAAGAAAATCAGTACTGCACTGGAGTAGCACAACACTACATTGGCATACACATCCCTATGACATCTGTCAATGTCATTCAGACGTGTTAAAATAGCGCGCCATTCCGATGGGAGGAAGTGGTCTTACTGTTTTACGTTGTTACAGTTATATTAATATTTAAAACATCATAAAATTGGTGTCTGTACGTAATATCAATAAAAGATTTCGCAAAGGTGATGCATGTGCGTTGATAACATTTTGTCAGTCTGTTCGTAAGTCGCGTTTGTTTTATATATATAATATTTGTATCTCCCTTACAATACTAAGTGTTTGAGTATTGTTGTGTTGCAGGTGCTGTTCGCGGCGTGCGGCGACGAGCGCGGCTGCGGCGCGTGCGCGGAGCCGGTGGCGCGCCTGCCGCTGCCGCACGCCTGCAGGTACCATGTCGACCCACCGCACTACCAGGTCTTCGCGCTCAAGGTACTATTATATAATATTGATTTCCTTCCAGCAATAGACCTTTTTTGCAGACATAAAAGCTGCCTCCTATTCGTTAATACTTAAAGAAAGACTACCGCCGGATTTCCGCATAGTACAGTAGCCTATACTAATATTATAAAGGGGGATTTGATTTTTGAATATTTGTATGTATTGAAATAACTCAAAAGTACTAGATAAGTTTTAAAGATTTTTTTATCGTTAAAAGCTATATTATTAGTAACTAACATAGACTATGTTTTTTACTATTTATTAACTTCTCGCGGATGAATTTTAGATATTTAGGAACTTCGTAAAAAAACTTTGTTAGTAGATTGTAGAAGTTGTGACTGTCCTTGTTTTTAATTTACCTATTTTTCTATTTGTTGTCTAATTGTATTTTAATATCCAATGTGCAACTTGTATTTTCCAATTACAGAAAGACGAATCAGACAGTGAGACGGAGTCCCAGGTGAGCTCTGTGTGCTCGCACACTGACCTCGGAGACCAGTCGTTTGAGGAGAGGAGCGAGGCGGCCGCGCCCCCGCCCCCGCCCCCGCCCCCGCTGCAATATCCCTGACAAATGGACTTTGATTATATGCTATATGATGATCTATGGAATTGAACACAAGATAACTACGCATTTTAAGGCCCGGTAAATGTGCTGCTAATATGAAGACGAGCTATAGGAAACATTTTTTCACCGGTACTTTCTCTGAAAGGTACTATGTTTGTTGTCAAGTTTAGTGCCGTCTCGTGTTGTATTGACATGTAATTAAACATTCTACAAAATTATAAGCTCCCATCTATTGTTATAAAATGCTAGGATATGCTTAAGAAAGGAGTGGATTCAGATATGATGGCTGATAGAGATGTATGGAAGAGCAGCACATACTGTGCCGACCCTCCATAAGGGATAAGGGCAAGTTGATGATGATGATGATCTATTGTTATAAAATAAACTAAAAGGAGAGTGTGGAGTGCCCTTCTTTTATGCTGTTTTCTATGTCTTAGGTTTTATATATTTTCTGATAGAACTAACCAATAGCAGTGCATTTACCGAGCCTTTTCATTGTTATTTGCGGCGGCTTCCACGGACAATGTATGTGTCATCCATAGTGAAATTGCACCCTTTGTGTAAAACTTAGTGCAGTGTTCTTATGTGTTACCAGTGATGTGTCGTGTTAAAAAAAGTATTATATCTTTTTTCTCTTATCATTTGTAAGAACTGTAAGTACAAATTTATTGTTATTGCTTTTCTTATAAGTACTGGTTGACCGCAATTATTGGTCTTTTTACCCTCTTCCCAAAGATTTATTCAATTTATTTATTACCCTCTCGAATTAATCTAATTTATTAATAAAGATTAATATCTTTATTGATAATTGAGAAATGTATTTGTATAATTAACAATGTATGATAGAAATATTTCTTTGTAGAAAGTTTTTCTCGGCTTCTCCTTTATCAGCCATTTAATGTTAAAATTTAAATGTTAAATATTGCGCTACATGTTTTTAATTTGTAATTTGAAGCTTTAAATGTAAAAAAAAAATCTGTATTCACCCAAAATAATTAAAAATGAATAAAACAACTGATGAATATGTACACAAATAAACAATTCCAACGCTAAAGTTCAGTTTTATTCCATTTATCGTTTGACATCTAAAACATTTAAAGGTAGAAAAAGAAATCAAACAAGAAAGTGAAACAGAATCTTCGCTTTATTCAGCAATTTCCGGTTGAAAAAAAAATAATCAACAAAACTACACTGAAATTCTGAACGTGACTATTTTTACAAACAATTTACAGCAATTTGTTTTAAGTGCGGGTGTTTTGAATACCTCCCCCGGCTTGTACACGAGCGGGGCAGCGCGGCACAGCGCAGCGAGCTAACATTCCACTAACTAAAACATTTAAAGTAATATTTACAAGGAGGAAACAAATTACAACATGAATGCTCTTGCATTGGCAGCCCGAGAGGAAGCTGAGGAAAATAATCGCAATTCTTTAAGAAACGCATTCAAAATACCCGCGATAGCCTAAACTAGAAATCAGAAACTTATGAGGTACACATCTTCCTATCCACTTTACTAAGCGTATGGTTACCGGCCCCAAAAATGAGGCCATTTTTTTTTTACATTTTTTTCCCAAATTTGCAGCCTTTTGTACAGTATATGATACTTACTAATTATATATGTATAGACATAGTTAAAACAGTTACACTTTTTTTTGGTCGCGAGTTATTTTTCTTAGCAGATCATTGGGATCAGGATCTGATATGAAAAATTCTCACTGAATTTTTTTAAACATTGAAACAACAGGACTTTTGCGTAAATACGATTCGATATAAGTTTCGCATAGCTAGATTTAAACCCAATTCTTAGTTACATTAAGTTAGACAATGACGATAATTATTTTTAATTATAATTTTTTTCTTGCATTTTTTCTGGGAATATTCTAACAAGAATCAAATCGAACAGATATTTTTAAATTTCAACGCCGAAAAAGAAACTACACTTTAACAATTTGCCAATTTTAGCAAACATTCGATGACTGAACAGAAAAGTTGATATTTAATTCTACCTACATGTGTCAACTACACGTATCCTAAAATTTTAATGGACACATATCTTTCTAAAATTCTAAAAATACATCACCAATTATGATATTTTTGGTAACCGTCCTATATTGCGGTTATTTCAATTTTTTTTAAAATTTATAAACAATGGAGTTAACAGGGTCAAAAGTACGTATGAATTTAGTTCAACTGAATGGTCTTTTGAATTCAATGATCGCGGTAAAACTATCGTTAGAAGCAGTAAGAAATCAATCGTGATAAAACGTTTCCAAAAATACACAAACATTTCATCTGTATTCTCACTTCTGTGTCATTTTTCAACAAGAATTTTTATTAATTAACCATATTTCTTCGAGAAATCTGTATTTGATTTCTTTTGTTAATTGTAGTTTCTTCATCAGTATAAACAACAACTGTGGAAACATTTAGACAGAGAAAAGGCAAACATCTCGATTAAAACTTACTACGCCTTCTAGTGAAAGCTTACTAATTTAGTCACAATACACGAAGCTCCGCCGATACGATATTCATATTAACGATACTTCGGAAGCGAATTCCGATACTTCTTATATAAACGTCAATTAAGAGCGCTATTCATCCGATCCTATACATCGTGAATAAACGCAGTCTCAGGGCTTATCGCGAATATTCGTGACAACTATTTCGTCATCGACATCATTTTCATTAGATTGTTGCAGCGCCCCTACCGGGCGTAAATTACAACACATCTCGTACAAATGTCGATCACGTTACGAATGTCTCGCAACTGCAAATAATCGTGATAGACCCCCTGTTTGTCAATACTTGAAGCCAAAAACACTTACAACATAGTGAGTTATGGCTTTCGTCTAGAAATGTATTAATAAATATATTAATGGAGTACTACAATTTCAACTTAGTAACTTAACCGATTGGAAATCTTAATGGCCCAACAGGTTTGGACATGGTAAAAAATATTGATTGCATATGTTATAATAAAAATTTAAAAAGCACTATGAGATTAACTTAATCTAATTCCCTTGTTAAATTGACGAATGAAAAAACAATATCGTCCAATATTTTTTTGTGACACAAAATTTAAAAATAACTTTCTATTAGGAATATCGGAGATAGCGTTAACGGAGACTCAACTTATTGGACCCTAGTTATTGAAAAATAATAAAAGTATTGATTTAGAATACACATGAGAATAAATTTTAAAGTATTTGAATAGTTAATATTTATGGATTTTCCTTTCGCACTTATTACATATAACAAAGCGTGCGAACAGAATATCTGACAAAAATATTAGGTTATACATATTAATAGAGGAATACGAAAAACGTATTTAAATATTTTTTGAATTTACTTGGTTTTAAAGACAATTCAATTACGATCGAGATTTGATTGTTAGATACGAAAACTGACTTCATCTTAGGTAGCAACAGAGGTAAAAGACAATAATTTATATATCTATACTAATATTATAAAGAGGAAAGATTTGTATTTTTGTATATATTGAAATAACTCAAAAACTACTGGGCCGATTTTAAAAATTCACCATTAAAAAGCTACGTTATCAGTGAGTATAGGGTATGTTTTTTATATTTACTTCGGACGAAGTCGCGAGCAACAGCTAGTTTCAAAGTAAAAATGAAATCAGAGTTATTTCAAAGGTTCTATATATCATTTTCCTCTATTAACATATACTAAGAATCATAGTTTATAGTGCGCACAACAAAACATTGACTACACCGTTCACTGGTCCGGCCAGATACATTAAGTAAATAATTTACAAATAAACACTATATAATACACGATACCTATATTACATTATATTTTACACACATTCAATATACACTCGACATATACCATTGTTTACTTCCTGTTAAAATATACTAGAATGTTCGCTAAAGGAAACTTAAGCAAATAATGCCAGCCGTGTCAAATTTTACTAACAAAACCAATTGAAATTGAAGTGCCTAAGGGATCCGCATATTGGATTCAAGATATCTACACTGAGGGACTGCTTAAGTAACTATTAATCGTCTCTGAGTGAGGCAGTGAGGTCTTATTTCCAACTAGCGGCAAAGTTCTATTTCCACAGGTGCCGCTAAGTGGAAAAAAACGCACAATTGTATTAAAATTGAGAGAATTTTGATTTTAAATTATATGATAAGCACAAAGTCCGGCAGTCGCTTAGTTTCCGTATTAACTATGTCACAGCCACTTAAATTTACTTTTGACGAAGCTTGTTTTATAATAAAGAACCGTACACACTACAAGCAGTTCACACTGACGAAATATTCACACTAAAACCGTTTTTATGTCAAAAATCAAATACACTACTTTAACTCAAGTTTATTTAATGAAATTTTACAAAAACCGTAATAAAACATGTTTAAATGTGAATGTTTCGTCAGTGTAAACGGTAAACAATAAAAAGTTCTCGCTAACTCGCTTTGTTAATACAAAGACAACTCAATTTTAATACAGTTAAAGTCGATTTTACTATGTGCAATATTCATTGTTGACATAACTGAGTGATATTGACAAAAATGTAACTGGATATCCATTTTATCATAATATTTAATTTTTAATAATTAAAATCATCAGCTACAAATTATAATAAGGGTCCGTTCACAAAGACTGGGGCGGAGTGTAAAGCAAATGTTTATGCCAAATAAAATTGAGCTTTATACGATTGCAACAAGGTTTAAATAGTTTGCACCTTTTTTAAGATTCAATTTATTTTCGATATAAAATCTGCTTTACGCTACGCTTCAATCTGTGTACTGACCCTAACGGATAAAATAATAATGACGTTTTTTTTTACGATTTCTTTATACTGTTTTTATATTTAGCAGTATTGCAGCCTTTTGCCAATATATTTAAAGCAGTCTATAGTAATTTTTACAACATTTTTATAATTACACATCGACTATTTAAAACATCAATCAAACGGGCGCCAAAACAGCCCAATGAATATAATTTCTATACCACTTATATCGCAAACACGCCATTTACATTTTTAATACATATATAAAACGTTTGCTATTGACTTATTGTAACAGTTTTGTTAACGACGTCGGAAATTTCCAATTTTGAATTTATTTACTCCTATGTAGAGCTCAAGGAAGAATATATTCAGCAGAGACTGATTTTTCATCATCAATATTTTGAAATTTGTCAATATTTTAATTTGGAAATAATTTCTTTGATATTATAAAGCAATAAAAAGTGTTGTCTTCAACAAAACTGTACAATAGTTCACTAACAAACATAGGAATGATCATTTAAACTGGCGCTCCAACACAATTCGATGTAAGAATTTCTAATAATTAATAAATACCTAGTTAATTAAGTAATGACTTAAAATTATTCCTTGTTTTTTTTTCCTTAATGACGTCGCTATAAACATATCATACACGGATACCAGGAGAGCCAAAGCAATGGAATCATATTTGGTATTAGGTAATGATTATATCGGGCAATACATTTAATATTTAAAAAACACGCGAGTTTACCCTCACGTAGCCCTATCACTTAAACAACTGTACAAATTCATTAAAAAAAATAAAACAAAAAAAAAACAAACATAACTATCCATTTGTTTACTTCACGTGCACCCCCCTCCGCCCCGCGCCCCGCTCGCCGCCGCCCCCGCAACGAACGTAAAATTAACTAAGCGCGGTACATTAACTAATTAAATGTAGGGCATTACTTCTTTAATATCACACGTTTCTTAAACAAAATACATAATATGTACAAAACGTAATGGAGGACCCGCAGGAGACCGGCATAAATCGGTATTAAATAATTTCACCTAAACAATAATTGTTGCATGTCTGAAAAGCGGAGACGCAAGCAACGTATATAGGAATTGATGCTACGTCAAAGAAATAAGAAACATCCGGTTGACAGTATCGCCAAACTCACGGAATAGTTGGAAACAACGCGCAATTTCTGCCTCAACTAGGGTACAACTCCGTGACGCAAGACCTCCATTATAAGATGACGTCGTTAGCGCGGGTCGTGTTGCGGCGGAGGGCGCGGCGTGGGCGCCGGCGCAGGCGCGGCCGCGGGCGAGGTGCGGCCGGCGCGGGCGGGGCCGGCGCCGAGGCTGTGCTAGAAGACGAGTATGGGCTCCGGGCGGTGTGGGCGGTGTGGGCGGTGCGGGCCCGCGGTGTCGGCGGTGTCTGCGCTGTCGGTGGGCTCGGGCGGCTGGAGTCCGCGCTCCGCCGGCTGTCACGTGACCTCCATGGGCAGGTTGTCGCCGGCGCGCCGCCGCACCGCGCCGTTGGTGGGCGCGTCCTCGCCCTCGCCGCCGCCCTCCAGCGGCGCCTCGCCCGCCAGCGCGCCCGCCAGGGACAGACCGCTCGCCATACCCGACGATGACGGCATCGGCGCGGTCGACGCTTCCACGATCTCACTGTTATTGACAAATTATAACTCACATTAATTATATAACTTACATAATAATGTGCAACAACATGCGATTGTACTTTAAAAAGTAAAGTTGACACAAAAGCAGCAGGAGAGAACGAAACAATACTGACGCAACGGGCGGTGGGCGCGGCTGGGCGATGAGCCTCGCCTGGCGCGCCTTCAGCTGCGCCGTGGAGAAGGCGATGGCCTGCACGTTGCCCGCCAGGCCGCCGGGGCCGGAGATGGCGATCTTCTGTCCGCCCTTGGGAAGCTGCACGTTCTTGTGCAGCAGGTTGGCGACCACGGAGCTGGGTATAGAGGTGTGCGTGGGCGCGGTGAGGGTGATGGAGGCGGCGGGGTCCGCGGGGCGCGCGAGCGGCGCGGCCACCTGCACGGTGCGGTTCTTCAGCTGTATCTGGTGCCGCACGTTGGGCGCGCGCACGGGCAGCGCGGCGCGCACCAGCTGCCGCCCGTCGAGGCTGACGCTGACGCGCTGCGGCCGCGTCGCCGCCGCCATGTTGCCCTTGAGCGCACCGTCGAACACCACCTGCCGCTTGCGCGCCTCGTTCATATCGAGGCGGGCGACGGTGGCCTTGCCGGGCGGCGGCTGGCGCACCACGTTCACCAGGTGCGGCCCCTTGCCCAGTTGCCCGCTTTTGATCTCGAAGTATTGCGTGACGGAGCCGGGCGCGGCCTTGAGGATCGGTTTCCCGTCCCCGAGGGCGGCGAGGGAGACGACGGTAGGCAGCTGCGCGAGGGAGCGATTCTGCAGCAGCTGCGCGCGCTGCGTGTGCGTGAGCGGGTGCGCGTGCAGCACCTTCAGCTTGCTGGAAGGCACGTGGTGCACGTGCGGCGACACCACGACGGCAGGCGGTGGGTGCAGCTGCAGCGGCTTGTGGGCGAGCGCGGCGGGCGCCAGCTGCACCAGCGGCGCGCCCACCCGTCGCGTCGCCGTCGCGCTCGACACGCCGCCCACGCTGCCCACGCTGCCCACTGACGCCACATTCACCACGTTACTTGTCGTGCCCACGCTGGACACGTTGCTTGCCACTGCACAAAAAATATTTTATGAAGATACTATTTTATTATTAGATATTGTGATAAAGAATTACAATGTTACAAGTATTAAGTTTGAATTTTTGTTTTGATCTGTATTTGGTAGGGACAAAGTTGGTGAAACATTGTGCGTTGTGCGGTAGGAAGGCGTGCTCACCGATGTCCCGCTGCGAGACTGGCAGCGCGAGCGCGGTGAAGGGCCCGTTCTGTATGAGGCCCACGACGGCACCGCCCGCTGCGCTCACCGCCGCCGCCTGGCTCGCCAGGCGCACCTAAAAAAAACACATTATTTGCCATTTCCTTTCCTATTTGTTAAATTAGATAATGTTTATCAGATGGTCCTTCGAACCTTCAAGCTATCAGAAACAGCGACGGTGACAATCTGCGGCTGGCTGGAGTCCTGCGAGGTGACGACGACCTCCGCGCTGCGGCGGTGCGCCGCCGAGGTGATGATGTGCTTCTTGAGCGGCGAGTGCTTCGTCTGCACCGTCTTCAGTTGCACGCCGCTAGCCAGCTGGATTTCCTCTATCGTGTCCTCCTTCTTCTTTCTCTCCACCTTGATGTGAGGCACTTCGTTGACCTCCTCGACGATGATCTTGGAGGTGGGCACCGGCTGGGCGGGCGCCTTGGCCTCCTTGGGCGTCTCCTTGCGCGGCGGAGTGCGCGGCGCGGGGGCTCCGGCTTGTCCGCGTATATCGCCTCCTTACCGGCCGATATGTGTACGACGCTCGAGCCGAACCTGTCCTCCGCTCGCTTCCGCCTCGGGCCAGAGCCGGCACGCCCATCCGAGCTCTGGCCTTGCAATAAAAAAGGATCTTTGTCCACGTCCTTCCCCAATACATTGAGTAGATCGCGATTGATCGCATTCTTCTTATCGTCCTTCGACAGCTTAACGTCATCTATGGCTTTGAGGTTCGTTGTCGATGGAACTTGCGGACTCTTCCCGCTGCCGTCGAAGACAGGTTTTACGGGCTCCGTGAACAGGTCTCCAAGTGTAAATTCCGAGGTTATAAATGGATCTAGCACTCCCGAGGAAGGTTCCTCCGCTAGCCTCAATTCAACAGAAAATGGAGTGTCCGTCGTGAGGGGAAACTGATCATCGGGCATTTTGGAATCGTGCGGCGGCGAAGGTGGTGGTGTTTTCGGCCGAAAATGTAACCTGAAATGAAAACACTCGGCTTAGAAAAAAAAATACAAAAATGACTCGCTTTTTTAATCTAAAATTGTAACAAAAAATGTAATGTAAAAATTGTATCGCTTACCATTTCTTATTAACTTCATTGATGAACTGTTCAAACTCCTTCTCGACCGGCTGGAGGCTCTCGTCCGAGTCGTAGCTGTCGTGGCTGCAGCCGCTCCAGGTGCGCTTGCGCATCACGCGGTGCAGGTTCTCTCTCACCGCACTGTCTATAGTTCTCGCACTAACACTAATATCACTTGTAACATGTTGAGGTAACGTAGCGTCCGGTAACGGTTCGTCCACATCCATCGGCTCCTGTTTCACCGGCTTCACGTCATCGTCCGGTTTGACGTCGGCGTCCGACTTGACGTCAGCGTCCGGCTTGACGTCGACAGTCCAGAGGCCGGGGTTGCGCGCGAGGTGCCGCCGGAAGGCGTGTCGCCAGGGGTACTTGCCGCCCTCGTGGTAGTCCCGCGTCATCTCCTTTGGAGTGCGATGAGCCTTTGTTTCCAGTTCCACCTGGAATACAAAGATATGATTAAGTGAATCTCAGAAAAATGTAGATATTTTTCGGGCGTTAAAGGGTAGGGTAAATACTTCAAGCCTCATCACCATAACACCAAGCGGAATTATGTTCAATCAATAGTTAATAGTTACAAAGAACATCGAAAACCTAAGCATATTATTAAATTAGTGATCATTGCTATACTAAGACATTTCACCAGGGGTGACAAACCTTTAAGTATCAACGTGTCATATATCTAACGAAATATTTAATACGATTATATATCTATTTCCTAGTACATTTATGATCAGTGACGTGTCCAAGATATTGTTCGATGACTGGTACTGACCTCCTCGTCCCGGAGCAGCCTGTGCTGCGCG
Source organism: Papilio protenor (assembly GCA_029286645.1). Taxonomy (NCBI): domain Eukaryota; kingdom Metazoa; phylum Arthropoda; class Insecta; order Lepidoptera; family Papilionidae; genus Papilio; species Papilio protenor. The sequence continues at coordinate 1,912,365 of JAGSMZ010000014.1, read as the reverse complement.
GAGGCGGGGAAGGCGAAGGGCAGACGCGGCCAGAGGTCGTCGAGCGGCGTGGCGAGGCGGTCGAGCAGCACGCGGCCGCCGCGGCCCACGCGCCGCCGCGCGAACCCCACGCACCGCGTGTACGGCTGCGTGATCGACGTCAGCGTGAACCTGCACGTTACAACATTCAATATACCTTACGAACAAATATCATTGGTTTGACTAACAGTAACATTTAATTTATAACAAAAAAATTAAAAATATATATAGAGAAAGCATACTTGACACTTCACTTGAGACATTTTTCTCATAATCACCACTGTTGAAGACCTCAAAAGCATGTGTGAATGTAACTAATTGTATTAAAATGAATTGCCAATAGGTATCACTAAATCATTCAAGAAAGTTTATAATTTTATTTTGTTACACTGTTTAGTTTATTTTATAACAAAAGATGGAGCTTATTAGAATATTGTAAAATGTTTTATAACATGTCAATACAAGAATATGAAGTGGCGTATTAAACTTGACAACTAACATAGTACCTTTCAATGATGAAAAAATGTTTTTCCCTATGTCTAGTCTATATATTTCTTAACTATCTTTGCATTCGATATACCTTACGGACTAATAAAACGTTTTACTTTAGAATTATAAAAAAAAATATTATTTTATTTTGCCAATTTTACCTATGCCTTTCATCCAGTTCGTGCTCGAAAAGACCTTCTTTTGATGGACTATCGGGATCCACAGGGTCGCCGTAAAGAGTTGAAGTCGGCTGAAAATACAAGAACCATTTATAACAACCTGACAACCGTAGTAATTAGTAATTTATAAAAACATAAAAAATCATTCGTAGCCTATCCGCTAATGGGGATGTTTCCTAATGTTACAAATTCAAATAAAGTTATGTTTAATATTTTAAAGACAGTATTTTAAAACCTATAATAACATTTGGAGACCTTGAATGTTTGTCTCAATTGAAATATAAATTAAAAACGCTGCATTATTTTTTACCCTCCATTACTCGATCTCAAACACCAATCAGAGCTCGGTGACGTCACTTCTTCTCAAACAACATGGCAGTGTGGCCTGCTTCAGTGAATGTCAGTGCATTTTGTAGTTATAATTTTTGTCTAAATGATTATAATAATTGAGTTTTCGTGTGTTATATTATGAGGACTCCATTATTAAGTGTTTTTATATTTACGACATATTTTACGAGCAAATGTTTCGATCAATATGACGAAAAAAAAAATAGTAAAACCTATTTGAGTAGCTAATTCAATTTGCATCAGGTCACATTGAATCAGCTGTCGTCAGTATTTGTCACAATTTTATAATCATAATTACAGTTACATTTTTTAAATTGATATTTTTGTATTCATAATTTATACTTTAAATGTTCTTTGCCATAAATAAGCAACAAAAAAATATAATATGTTGAAAGTCTAACCTTCTCTTCAAAATTTCGTGATATTGATAAAAGATTTAACATAATGGAAACTGGATTCATCAAAGAAACTTAACGAAAATAGATTTTTTGTTGGTGACAAGTTATTTGACTAGAAACAAGTATTTACTTCTACCGGAGTTGTGAAACATGTAAAGATTTTTTAATAACTATCAAAATTCAAGATGTCTGTTTTAGCATGACTTTGACAGAACGCGACGCGAGGTTTGTTAGCAAAAAAAGTGACGTCATGAGGCGTTTTCGCGGTCTTTCGAGAAGTTGTTTTTAGTTAAGTGTTTTTATAATGAAATGATGCGTATATGATTTTATTACATTTTTTTTCGTGTTTAGATATGGATTATCTACAAAATAAAAGCAATTCCAAAAATTAGGAAACATGCCCATTGAAGAGGTTTTTACTAATGAAAAGTAGTTTAAACTAGAATGAAAGGAGAGCCATTCATATTTTGTTTCCTCATTTCTACTAGAAAATTGACAAAATACGAGGTTATTTATTGTAAGGGCGAGCCCCTGCCATAATTTAATAGCAACGACTAAAATTCAAATCACCGTCATGAAACATGTATTTTAAAAATCAATCATTAAAATTAACTAAATTAGTAACTGGCACAGTAAATGACAAAAATCTCTTTTATTTAATTGTACAAAATGATTTCGAGCAAATATTTATATAGTTTTAGGGTAAATATGAGAATGTAACCATTTCATAGTAGCAGCCGGGCTTGCGGCGGAAGGCGAAGGGTCCATCATCGAAGGTATCAGCTCGCGGGCTGGCCGCGCTCGCGGGCACGCCCTCCTCCTCAGAAGACGTACACACGCCACACTCTGAAACATACAATACATCTCTAAAACAAATATATATGTTAATACGGCTCGAAGGACCAAAAAATTACAACCAAACAAAAATAAAACAAATCTTTGATCAAATTATAATTTCCTCTCGTAATTTGCTATAGAACTATTTTCCGTTTAGAAGCACACAAATAACAATTACACCTTCTGAAGTTGATACGACTTCGCGTTATAATGAAAACGTACTGTGAAAACTTCTTAATAATGTGGTAATTTAATGGGGTCTTACAAACTTTGACGCATAATGAGAAAAGTTAGCAAAACTTGAAGTGTGGAAATAATATTTTAACTTAAGTTGCGAATCGAAATCATTTACATTTTTATCTGTTTTAAAGTTTTAGTATGAGAGTAAATTAATACTTAAATGAAATAAATTTTACGCTTCTAAGACATGGAATGCGGAGATAAGGACCGGTGAGCGCACTAAATAAGGATATAAAGTTTTGGAATAGAAGATATACTACTATGTATATATAAAACGCGTTTTAAACTGTCTGTCTGTGTGTGCACTCACCTCGCAGCCCCTGCGCGGAGCCGGCGGCGTGGTGCCTGTGTTTCCGTCTCTTGTATGGACGCTTCTCTCGCTGTAAGGCAACCAATTACGGGAATAATACCACACACTTTGACAACCATTCGGGTAAAACTACTGCCTTCCATTCATTGAAAGGCTTAAGAAAAACTATGGAATTGAGGATTTCGTAGGCGTCAATCCAAGAATCTTATAAAGTTCAAAGAGAAAAATACCAACACAAAGTTATAATAAAATACGGCAAACTTCTTGTAAGTTGCGGAAGCCTTCTACGGATTGAAGTTGAATCAAACTTTACACTAACAACTTTACGTCTTTTGAATTAATTTTATCGACTTTTAATCTGATTCTCACCTCTTTTATGAGATTAAACCCTTGTTCAGCTTATTGTTTTTTTGTGGTAATGTAAATATTAATTGCGATGTTCCTCACCTGCCTGGGCTGGTCTACAGGTGTGGGCGGCGCGCGCGGCGGGTAGTGCTGTACGGCGTACGCCTCTCGACGGAAACTTAACGTCGATATCGGCACCGTGTTGTATTGCCTATGGAAAATAGATGCAATTAACTTTTACATTACAAGCACTTGTATCTAAATATCTGATATTTTTTTAGTTTAATTTTTCCTTTCAAATATATATTTCGTTTTGATTTAACACTGGAATTAAATAAAGAGATATGTCAAATTCCATACATGGTTTCCGCCATTACGATATTTCCCTTTTCAGTTATTTTGTGAAAATTGTAGATGTGCTTTATCAAAATTTGGGATTTACATGTTTTATGAAAAAATGTTCAGTTAAAAATCTGTGGGTTTGGATTGGACATCGGGATTGGACTATCCAAGAGACATTTCGAGTTATCTATATACTTATACTAATATAATAAAGCGTAAACACACACTTCTTTGTTGCCTAAGATGTCAGCAATTACAGCATATTTTTGAATAATTCTTTTTTTAATAAAAAGCCCTAGACTTACGTCAGGCTTTAGGCTATATATTTTTCGCCATTAAACTTAGGGGGTAAATATTTTGGATAAAAACCCTAATGTGGGAAAGAGACCATAAGTTGCTGCCAACATCAAGGAAGTAAGATTGCAATGGTTTGTCATTATGTCATGTCATTTTGACAATTGCAATTGATAATTTGACAAATGTAAACAAAAAAATAAGGTTTTTATAATATCACGCGGATGAATCCGGACGCGAACAGTTAGTTTATTATAAAAATATACACTCATAAAGAGATATTTTGAAATATAACAATCTCTGTGTTGAAAATGTTTAAGAGTATTATTAGAGCGAGAGGAAACTTGTGTAATATACTTAAAGTTGTGAAACAGTAAGAGCACTTGAGTGCAAATAAAACAGCTTCTACGGAACTGCCTGTTCCCGGATTCAACTAAGATTCGTAGCGAAGTTATAAAATAACGCAATAGCGTGTGTTCCAACTTTATAAAGGCTTCTAGTTATTTTGTTTTCAACAAACTTATTCTAACTTAAGCAAAGCGTAATTTGTTCTCGAACAATTTTTTTATTTTTTAATTTACGTTTGAGACATCTGTTAAGACTAGTGATTCCCAAAATAGGCCAGAAACCCTAACACAGGCAAAGCCTAACTACGACTCGAAATAATGTTCGCAAATAGAAGAAACACAGCAGCCTGAATTAGTCGAGACCCGTTATAATTTAAAAAGGGGTCCACGTGAAAAGTCACAACCTAAGGTTTAAACCATTATTTCAAATACCGGATATACTACATAGAGAGCGCGGAGAACATTGCTCATATTTTCAACATCTAGTAACATTATCAATAGAACGAAAATCAAAACTTGACTAAGGCTTGCTATAGACTATATTGATGAACAGTGTGATTTTCGAATTTCATACATACATAAATTACCCGATTTTCTTACTGTGAAGGAAAACATTCCTGCACGTATAGAAAAATCTCCAAAGACATGTGTGAAGTCAACCAACCCGTAGTACGTGATTGACTATAGCCTCTCAGTGGGGACGTATAGTGAGCTGGTAATGAAGTATGGATGTTTCGATGGTGTGCTCACCTGGCGGGCTCCGGCAGCTGCGCCGTGAAGTCCCCGGCGGCATACCGTCTCTCCGCCAGCAGTGCTGTGAGGCGCACCAGCTCGCGCTTGGCCCGCTCCCGCCGCGACACCATCTCCAACAGCGTGAGGGCACGCGCTAACTCGCGACGGAGCTTCAACATCTTCTCGTACGAACTCTCGTCGTTTTTCCTGCAACAAGAGATTAACACATCGGTCCTTTATTCATAAAAGAGTTAACTCGAAATTTATGTTTTTTCAGTTTTTACCATAAACGACATTATTTTCGCGAAAAGATTACGACGAATTGAACTCGCGTCACAATAGAATGAAAATAAAAAAGATAGGACGTCAAACTTGAAACGGAATTTCCCAAAAAAACATACATTTTGAGTTAATTATTTTTATGAATAAAGGTGAGACATCCGTAAATAACATTAATCTATCTAACCAATATTGTCTCCGTTTTTTTCATACGTGTTCAAGTGTCATTGCAGTCGAAACTCACAATTATATTACAATAACCAATATAAAATTTTTGTTGATCGCTTTTATCTTAATATATAATGTCTTGTTGTTCTTAGTTTCTCGAAACTTCCAAAGAGTAACAAACTATTGTATACCAGGATTGGTTTTCGTGTAAACAATAGTTTGTACTTGTTTATTGTTTACTGACGGAACAACGTGAAAGATGTTCAGTAAATTTTACAAGGAATATTCGAAAAGGTCTTCACCCTATCTGGTATCCATAATTATCTTATTTAAAAGACTTCATTATAAAAATAACCTGTGGAATTTACGTAATATAACAACACAGAGTATGTATGCTAACCTATTTTTTCTGGTCTGCATCTTCTCTGTTCTTCTTCTGAATGCTAGATAAGGATTGTTCGACGATTGCCCGGGCCGGTGCTCCGTCTTCACCGACAGGATCAGAGGATGTTGCTGCAAAACATTAACTATTATTTACAACTAGAATAAAGGTATCACACTCTTTAATAAATAACTTTTACGTCTTCATTCATCAACTTTTAATCTAGAGATGGCTCCATGATTAAATTTGAAGGTCGTCGTTGACAGTTGAAAATTCTGTTCCCTGTACAGAAATTTACAAGATCCGACAATATTTAGATTGAAGACGGCAAAATTGGAAAACTTTTTTGACAAGGGTATATCAGTGATAGATTTTGACAGGCGCTTTTTTACATAATACGCCGATCAGAATTCTGTCAAGGAGCGATATTATGCTACTTGTTATGCAACTAAAATATTTATTTTATTAACGAGAACATGACACAAAAATTTCCGTATTCAATACTGTCTGTGTTTAAAGATATTTTTATTTAATTCTTCGTCTGCTAATAGATACTATCTGTACAGGCTAGGTTATTAAACTACCTCATGATAAACGATATTTTTTACAACCTTTCTATCGCCATTAGATGGACTAACATACGGCGGTTAGTTTCGCAAATGGCGACTGTCAACTTACCCGCTTACCTAACTAGCCCCTCCTTACCCTATGTAATTTACCGTCTTGTAAATTAGATTTGATCGCTAGTAACTAGGCTTAGCGACAGTCTAACGTCTCTACAGAGTTATTTCAAACTATCGTTGTAGACAATCGTATAACACTGTTCTCGCATGACCCGCTTAGTTGCAGTTATCGCAGTTTATGTCGTTGGGCCAACTTACCCGGCCGCTCAACTAGCCCCCGCCTACCCTAGAGTGAACAATGTAGTGGCCCACCGTGTTGAGGCGCTTGTTGAGCCAGTAGTCGTAGACGGCGATGACGAGGTCGTCCTGCCGCTCCAGCAGCAGCTTGGCCTCGTTGAGCGTCACCACTGTCTGACCCGAGCTGCGCTCCAGCTTGTCCATCATTTGCTCGAACTTTAGTTCTGCACAACCAATGCAACTGTTCACCACATCGCATACAAATACTATCGCAAAATCACCGAGCTCATTTTTTTAACAAGTTGAGAAGTCATTAAAGGTTGGATGTAGTTTTAAGAATCATTTTATCTAAACCGTATCGTGGTAAAGGAGGATCGATATTTTAGATTCCTTCCCACGCGTTAAACTGTCATCACGTGTTTGTTACTGAACACTCAATTAAGCCATGACTAAAGTTACGAATACTCACGTTGCCATAGTAATTTAGTTTTAATCTAATGTAAGATAGGAAAATTTATACGTTGATAAATGTAGTTTTAATCATAGTCTTTTTTCTAAGACGATTTTGTGTATCTTAGATGGATTGTTTGTAAATTTGACGTAGGACTCGGGCATCCCTGATTACTAGCTAGACCAATAGAGTATGGACAGAATCATTGTTCGGACCTATACAACTACAATTTCAAATTGGCAAATACCCTCCTAAACTGTTGCATTGTCATAGTTGTGGAAAACGTAGTTCTACAAACGCATTATTAGTTAAACACTATCAGAGGTGATATATACCTGTGAGCTCCGGATGCCTCTGCTGCTTCAGCCATCTCTCATCCTCCGAGTCGATGTCGTACTCCGGCGCCTCCTGCTCCTCCCATAGCACTGCAACAAACAGAATCTACCATCAGATATAGACGTCACACAGGTAAAAGTGATAATCTAAGTGTGCATAATGTTTAATAACAGATAGAAAATATCCTATATTTGAAATAAAACCAATTTACTAAAAAGTTACAGTATGACCAAATTTCGTTCGCGTAGGTGTATTAGTTTCTAAATTTATCTCTCAAATACATTATGACCCTGAAATATTTTATAAGATTTTCAACTCTAGGGTACAGTAAGAATATTTTGAAAATTATTGCAGTGCAATAAAATTTTCAAAAGCTTCAAACAAAGCCGCTTACTATCAAATAATTGGAAAAGCCCGAAAAATAAAGCAAAAAATCGTTTACCGGGCACTTCAGTGTCTTAACCTCATTCCGTATGAAAAAACAAAGCTTCGTTTACGGTAAAGCCTTTGAAAACATTCCATCGATAGTCTATGTATACGATATACACGCAATATAGGGTTTTATTAACAAAAAATATTCGTTCTACATAACTGTCCTATTTAACGTTGAGTTTCATTCACGTGACCTCAGCCGCTGTAAGAGCTCCTTGTGGCTTTTATCTCTTTATACTTTCATAAATTTAGGACAGGTATAATAAAGTTATAATCTTCATAATGTTGAAAAGCTATACTTCCTGTTTCTTCCTACATATACGTACATACATTAATATTGTTTAGACGCTTCGTTAGTAACGCTGTTTATAGAAATTAATCAAAACCTCTGGGAGACATATGTAGGTTTATTTACCCTTTTCTTGTATAAAATATCTCCCTAGACACTAATATTAAACTGTACTATATTTTCTTATAAAAATTGTCATCATAAATTCATAACGCGACGATATAGCAAACGGTGGTTAATTAAAACAAGTGAAAAACTTTTAGCAGCCCAAAGAGATGGCTAGGAAACAGAGTATAACTTTCTCGGACATGAAATATTAAAAACCTGACTTTTAAATCAACTTTTAAATTAGACCTGCTAAGATTTATGACTAAATGAGTATCCATTAAGGTTGGAATAAAATTTTATAGCACATTAATTTATTTTAGGCTTAATGATCCGTTAAAACTTTTCCATACATTGGGAGTCGAATGATGTTGTTTTAATGATGAAATTTTATACATTGTAATATACTGAAATCAGAGATGAACGTCCTACGTTATAATGTATTAATTTTCTTAAAAGCAAAATTATTAAGGCAAGATTTGAAGCCATCGAACGATTGAAATTATTAAAAATCTTACGAGTAGGTAACGTGTAGAATATCGTAAATTATAAATTTCATACTATCCTGATTAATCATTGGACGATAAACTTTCTCGCCCCCTATTATAACGAAACACGATAGACAGGGGTGTTTCTTACGAGGCGATAACAACCCTAGTCACCCTAGACCCCTCGTCGAGACCCTTGTACACTATCGATTTTAAAGTGTATCTAACGTATTACGAGACATAATTAATTACAATAACGTAACATAAAATATGCTCTACACAGGGGAAACAAATTTTAGTGAAAACTCTTACCCTTAAATACCCGAAGTTTCAAATTTGATACCGGGGTTATAAATAGCATTGGGCACCTACAATCGACGTTATTTTAACATTAGGCTGTTTACATGTTACCTTTGACTGATAATCTTCAAGTTAGACAACAAAAAGGTGGCTAGCACGAAAATGTATAATACCTCTGAAGGTATGGATTTCTCGGCAACAAGTTGGAAGGACAAAATATAAAAAATATAGTTATGATTTTTTTTACTATTTTCCCCATTAGTAAACACAGTAAAAGGTACACTTATATAATGTATAATTTGATTTACAAAAGCAGGCTTTTAAGGGTTCTACTGGGGAATCTACTGATATAAGCGTAAAGTTCTACGTTCCTAAACAGAGACATATAGATTAATTTTCACCTACTAGAAATGTATTTGTTTGTTTTTAAGTAAGTAGCTTGAAAAACCCGTTTAATTCTCTTTGTGTTATTTAAAAAGCAATGCCTGACGTAAAATAGTAAAGCAAATTGCCTTGCAGCAGGGCTTAGGTACATAAATCAACCGCCCTGGCCACTGGGCGGTACAAGAATCAGCAACAGCAATAAATAACTGGGGGATGAACAGGGAAATCCTTTTGGGATAAGTATGCCTGATGTCAGGAATTGATAAGACCTTACGTCACGGGAAGTTGATACATAAACGGAGGAATAAAAATCTTTATCGTTTTGCAAATATTATTAACTAAGATTTCTTACTGCAGCACTCAAGTCTGTAGTCACATAAATATTTCATTAGTATAAATTTTTTAATATAATTGAAATGTACAGTTACGGGTTTCCTGAGCAACTAGATAATTATTCCAACTACCGCATGACAAAAAAACATTGGCGGTTTCATTAGCGGATTAGTCTGTAAGAACTTATTATGCCTTAACAAGACCGTCGTTTGTGGGATCAAGTTCAGGAGGAACAGCTAGCCGTCCTTAGAAGATAAAAAATAAATGTAAAAACTACTTCGAATAAGACCATATTAATCGAAGACGTCCCCCCTCCCCCCGCGTCTAAACCTAGCCTATCAGCTGTCAGCGCTCATGTGCCTGAAATTATAACAATGCGTGGTTTAATCAGCATATGTTATACAGATGTGTACGTCATTTTTATATCAACCATAGCTGTTAGTTATAATTAAAATAATGTGTATTTCTAATGGCAGTATAAAAGTCGGTATACTTTATATTTCCTATACTTTGTAGACAGGTCAAGGGTAAAAACAAAGGTTGTGGAATAAAAAACCTTGATAATTTCTTATCTCATTTAATATAATAATAATCATTTAATCCATTCATAAGGCTAAAGTACAATTCACTTAAATGAAAAGACATAGAGCTCTGCTGAATATGACCACACTGAATAGACGAACATTCTCCACTAATCGCGATAAATCATCATTAATAATACCTATTACTTACGCTATTACCTAAAGATAAGACACACATTTTGATGAACAAATTCAATAAATTTCTGTAAATACCAGACAAAAATATTCTAGACTCATGAAGTTAGGAGAAATAACATGAAAGCTGCTCAAAGTCGGAGAAACCGTAAAAAATTGTACGTTCAGAGCTGAAGATTTAAATCGAGATTAGAGCGGTACGAATCGGAAATAGTCCGTCTTGAGAGCTGTTGTGTAACGCGTCCATTCGCTGCAGCGGCTGATGTCGTTCTGGAAGGTCGCGCCGTCGCTCGTCGTGTAATCAAATAACCAGACGAGTACGTAGACGACGACGCGCCGCACACGTTGTGACATAACTAAGAATACTATTTTCATTATATGAAGAAGTTTGACAATTTTATGAGAGTTTTTACCGACGAAACATTTAGACAAAATACAAGTGTTTCTTTGTTTTTCCACATGCCTAGTACTATTCGCAAATGGAAGAGTGGCTACTTCTATTAGGATCTAAAAAATGTTGATGCATATTGCTTTATCTTTGCTGTACCGGTCAACTAAGATAAATTCATATAGCTACTATCAGAGTTATAATAAAAAAATAATAAGCATTTGATAAAACTCTGTAGAAATTACTGTTACCCACTAATTAGGCACATCAGAATTTTTCCCATTTATTATGAAGAATATCCTTTTTATTATTAGACCATGGTAACCGTAGTATCGTGCGCGAGCCCCACGTTGGCTAGTAAATGACATCGACACTACTACACTGACAACGAGACTGTTCGCCACACTGCAATTATTTTTTACACATATACATACATTTCTTTCTATGAATTGTAAATTTTTCGTTGAAAATATTTGCATAATCTATTAGTCAGCTAGACGATAAGCTGGAGCTATTAGGACATAGAGGTGGCCATAATAATTCCTCATCATCCTCCAAATCGATCTATCTTCCGTCGTTTCAGTCGTCACTAATTAATATTAATATCATCGCTTAATTTGCTACCCATTTACGTAAAAATTTCAAAACTCACGGTTAAATTACTTCATTTAAAATCAATGATTTGAACTTGAAGAATTTAATAAAAACGAATGATATAATTCCCTTGCCAATGCCAATAGAGATTCTTAAGTTTTCGACCTACTTTGATTCCTTTCTTTTACGTTCGCTCGAATAAACTTTTTGTTCTACTCTTAAATTTCCCACAAAAACTTTTGGGTTACGGGAATTAATAACGGTTGAATGGATTCTTTGAGAATACCGCAGTTGCTGAATTTTAGTCGACAAGATTTATTTCCGCGTAGAGTCAACAAAAATTAAGGGACATGCAATTCCGTTTTTTTTTACCTGGTACTTGACGACGGTACACAATTAGGATAAGCCGTTTTGTTTCCCTAAAAAACTATACCGATACCATATAAGTTATAAGCTATGTTAAGTGTTGTGTGTGTTATTTATATTGTACTAGTTTTCGGCCGCGACTCCGTCCGCGTGGAATTAAAAAAAAACAAAAGTGAGTAGCCTATGTGTTCTTCCATACTATCCTCTACATCTATACCAAATTTCATCGAGATCCGTTCAGCCGTTTAGGCTACAAACTCTAACAAACATCCATCTATCCATCCATCTAAACTTTCGCATTTATAATATTAGTAAGATACTCGTATAATTTAACACTTTAATATTCACGCGTTTCCTTTGACGTTCTAGAGATACGTAGTTACAAACACGCGTCCATCCATCCATCCATTCCAACATTCACATTTATAATATTAGTTTTTAGTTAATGTTTCAAGCATGGTTTCCATTAGAAATTCGTTTCCAGTAACACTTAAAACTACGTTATTTGCAATGCTCACTCAATGGGATTTAAATCTACTTTTCTCAAGCATTACGTAGTATGGCCTTTATCAGATATACTTGGAGTGGAGGTTGGATTCTAAGTGGGTAAGTGATAGTGAAATGCTTACTTATAGTGTTACTTGACAAAGTTATTCATACAATTTCGTCTATAGCGATACACATGTATACACTTGAAATTTACAAACTACTATAAATAAATATATTGTTTTATATAGAACCACGATCTTCATTAAATTGTTATTGAAATATAAGATTATATCCAACAACGAGGCTATTAAGTCCTCTTCTTTTTCGATTTCACATCATATTGGATATGTTTTAATTTTTTTATATATTAGAAAGACAACGGGTTATGTATAACTATTGTATAACAGTATATTAGAGTAGGTACACCACAGTGCTTTCTATTAAAATAGTTTATTTGTGTAGTTCAAAACAGCGGAAACAAAAAGCTTTCGATGCGTTTTTTTCAAACGTCCAAAAAGTTGCTGATGTAAAAAATCATTAATCCTTTTTCCGAGTAATCGGTTTGCCTTTTGTCTGTTTTATTAGCTGTGAAGCGAATACACACACAGGAAAGCTCTTAGCAATAGCTAAAAACCTATTTTTTTAACATAAAATTTATTAATTGTATTTTTATTTTTGGTAAAATGTTAATTTTTTTACCATCATAAACAGTAACCACCAATCTCCAAGACGAGAATGACTCGATAAGGCTTTTTCTTAAGTAAATACTTAAATGTTGAGTCATCGATTCGATTAGTAAGCGCCGCGACGGAGACTACGTAATATGAATTTATATTAGAAGGCGTCATAATCTAAAATATTATGGAAATACTTATTAAACATTCATTTCAGCTCTCAAACTCATCTGGGCTTTTAATACGCTTATTATTTTTACATTATAAATACTTTAAAAACACTAACAGCCTTAATAATAAACGCGATATAAAGTTAAATTTAGGAATAAACTGAGTATAAGCAAATATTAGTACAAATTTTGCTTAAACTCAGTTTATTCCTAAGTTTAACTTTATACCGCGTTTATTAGTTAGGCTGTAGGTATTTAAATATATTTGATAAGATTTAACTACGTTATCACATTGCTTACTTTTAGTCGAGCATATCGGAAAAACATATTTCTTTTAATCAAATTAGTTTCATTACGTAATTATAGTTTATTTACTATGTGTCTATTCCAAGGTAATAAAACTACACTCACGTATTTAGTCGACATCTACTAGTTTTTATTTCCTTCAATAATGAACAATTAAAAATATGAAAGGAAACAAATGAAAACAGGGCTTTGTAGATTCGCATCAAAGCCTAACGAACGCCCTTGTTGTAGCCGCCGCCTCAATTACGATGGTTTAGAATTAAAGCGCTGTATGCAGCCCCAGTTTATTTATTGAACGGAGGTGCAAAGAGCTTTCAGTTCAGCTAGATTTGAGTTCAAAATAGCGTGTTAAATATTTGATATAAAATCGTTCAACCGATGTTCACATAAGATCTATATTATTTACCAAACGAATCACCATATAGGACTGAAAATTTCAGTTAAATGGCACATTGATATCTCTATAATTATTCTCCATCAGATATATCTAGGTATTATGGTAACCAGTCGAGGACGTTTATTTCCATTTCTAAATTAAAAACGTTAACAAAAAAAATATTTGTATTATTGAAAGTTTGCTGTCTGATATTAGATTAAAATCAGAAGCAAATTTATTTCTTTGAGTGTATATATTTACATTTTTTGTATAAGTACACATAATAAATTGGGACAATCGTTCATCGTATCCGATATCCGTCAGGCGATAAATCACTACATACAATGCAGGACGCGCCGAGCGATGATTGAAAACAACACTTTTAAACTCAATAAATCGTTCACATAAGCAACAATACCTACGTTTTAAATTAACATTGGAAATCAATTTAACCGCTTCACTCGCATTATTTCAATTAAGTAAAAATAACTTTGGAGCACAAATAGCTAACAAGGTAGGGAAACAGACTTCTGTACATATGGCACAAACTAGAATATTTCGTGTTCGTAGTTCTAGGTGTGCATGGAATGTTTCATTATGAATTGTTTCCGCACCAAGAAACGGTTTCTATGTTACGTTTTTACTAAATTTTCGATTTCTTGCAAAATTCACAATACATACACATATAAACTGAAAATATCAGAAACAAACATAAACAAAATTTACAACAGTTTTTCAGAATATATTGGATAGAGGATGTACGAGATTTCATACTCATAATTCTAACTACATTTTTAAAACGTTGTCGGGGAAAAGAAATCGAAGCTTGTCCAATATGTGTAAATGTAATCCACTTAACTTGCAAGAATTTCAATGAGAGAATATCAAATTCCTTTGAGTTAGAAATTCTAAAAATAAAAAAATCAATTGTACGAACGTGTCAAGCATGAAAATTCAAGGCAGGTCAAATATTTTGCAAATTAAATACACCGAGTTAAAAATTCATTTCGAGCTTAGGATTGAAAATAAACTTAGCATTGCAATTTTGCCAAAGTGAGGGTAGTTTGGCCTCTGCCAGATCTGGCAGCGATTCCAGAAGCTTTATTTTTGTTGGACGTATTCGTCTGAACTAGAGTAGATTGCACATTGAGACTATGAACATTTTAAGGGAAAATGTGAAATAAATTTTGAATTCACATTTAAATAATGTGCACCTGACTTGTTAATACTTAATTAACATAAATTTAATCCTAAAAGGCATTATCAAGTAGGCGTTTTAGACTAGCATTATGATTATTAGTTTAGTCTATGTATTAAGCAGTCAACACTTCGATTATAATACCGAAATTTTTGTCTTACAACTTATCAAATGATCACATTTACATACGCGCATAGTAATCAGTTTAATTCCAAACTGCCAAACTCAGTATCGTTAACCGTCTCTATTAGTGTAAATTTCTATTCTAAATTATAAATTTACATTAAGGTCTCTTATTGATCAACTAGCTAGCTATTGCTCGCGACTTCGCCCGCGTGAGATTTTAAAAAAATCTAAAAATATAGCCTATGTTACTCAGTGATAACATAGCTTTTTAGTGGTGTAAGTAATTTCAATACATACAAAAATATTAGTATAGAAGTATAGATAACAAATATGAGTGCGACAGCAAATAAACTAAAGGCCACTATATTATTTTGCGCACGTTAATTTATATTTATAACCCAACCCTCAGGGGTAATAAGTATGTAAATATGTGCACGCATGTCTGGCTCGGAGTATGTACGTGTTGCAACAAATTTCACAACCACAACACAGTCAAATCCCCTCGCCTCACACAACCCCTTTACGATTATAACTTTCCGTTTCCAAATGGAGTTTCGTAGAACATGCTCGTAGATACATTTTCGTTTTCCCCTAAAGATAACTTTTAATATGTAGTATACACAGTCGGAACTAGAAGAAAACATTGTTACTATGAATATGTCTATATCATTAAAAATTTATTAAACTATTCTTTTCAAGTTTTTTACAAACTGACGCTAGAGTATATACAACAATTCCCCGAATCATAAAATCTAAATTTCTTCGTTTTCTTTAAATTGATACAACAAATGCTTTTGCATTGATATTTCGGGAGATCCTTTTACTTTTAAAACATTAAGTCATAATTTAAAAAAAATATGTTTTAATTTTAATGAAATCCATAATTAAATCCATCGCAAACATGCTTATTTTATTGGATTCTATATTAATAGGATATTCCTTCTCTATAAATAGAACTTTATTAAAAACAAGAGCAACGGAAAGCTAAGGGCAGAGAAAAAGGTTTCGGCGTTATATCAATTTGTGAACAAGGGGGCGCGTTCTGGGTGCAAACAGAAACTATCTTTATACTCCACTATTAAGGTTTAAAATGGTATATTTCACTTTAATACAAAAAAATGCGTGAACTGGAACGAGTGGACGTATTTTATACTTAGAAGTTGTTTGGGCGTGCGTATTTGATAAGCAGATTTGTTTATTGCAGACTCGGGGATGTTTTGATGTTTTTATACACTTTTACACGATAATATTTACCGTATCGTAAAAGTGGAAACGTTCCTAAAAACACTCAGCGAAAAATAAAACACAAAAAACAGCACTGTGGATTCAAAAAGGAATATCTGTGTTAAAATACATACGCAAGAAGTCATAAGACCACAACATTCAAATTTTTCATAGCTTGATTTGTTCAAAAGCTTAGCTCAAAGGAGGCCTATTTTACTGATATCGTCTGAAATAACTTTTAATTCACGAAACAATTTCCGACACCGAATTGAAAACAAATGAATAGTCTATTTTACACGCCACTATTCGAATAATCTGCATTTTATTTATAAACAGGTATAAAAATAATATTATTTTTAAATGTGATTTTAAGCTTAGCTATATCGCTACATAATCTTACACAAACACAGCGGAAACGTGGCTGCGCTGGGGTTCTTAGTAATGAATGTTTTCCGCTGAAAACGTAACTCTACCCGTCTCGGAACTCTGTTAAAAAGTCAGATTACAAAGCTCGCGATTGTCCTTCTACGTACGAACCGTGTTTTTAATTCAAATAAGAAGTTAAACAATTTAATATGGTCCTCTTTGAGAAAGAAGAGAGGTGAAGGAAGACGTGTATAATTAAACATTTTAAAATTAAAGAACTGTTTATTAAATACAATACAATTGTGATAAGAATCTGAATAGGACTTACAAAGATTTTAGAAGTTTTCACTTGCTTCTAACTCGATGGCTTTAATTATAATATCTGCAGTGTTATAAGTCATAATTATTCATACACAAATCGTGCAATATGTTATGATTCGATTTGAAGCAGCTGGCTTAGGCCTTACTTCAAATAATAAGGCAGCATAATTTTAACAAAATGATTTATTTAAATTAATACCAATACCAGGAATTAAATTTGTCATACAGTCATCATTAATGATATGTCGTTGACCCTTCTCGGAACTCATAACTTAAACATCCGCCGTCGACAGCTGTCGTTAAAATTCACAAATTTCACTAAAGTTGCACATGTCTCCTATTATCTAAACATCAAACGTATGAACTTACGAAACGATAAGTTTCCACTACAGAAACATCTACAAAAACTTCTGTTTTCTCAAAGAAAATGAGCATTATATCTTGCACATGTGTTTCGACATTGAAAACGTAACATGATATTCTACAGATTGTTATGATGTGTCACGATACCATTCATTTTTAACTGTACAGTTCCGAGCGACAGGTGTCTTAACAAAGCAAAGACACCATCTGGTCCACCACCTGCCATAAGTTAATAGACTTGAATTGCACATATAAAGCCGGCTACACACCTTCAGTATTAACAGTTATTACTCAAGATTTGGGCTGCCCGCATAACTAATATTTGACAAATAAAAATACAAAACATTTTTTTAAAGAAATTTATACGCGCTGTGGTTAGGTAATGCGCGTATTCTAAACCTCAAAATAATTGCAATGACCATCATACAAGTCATCGTTTATATCTTATTCTAATAACAGTGAAAAGGAGTAACAGAATTTAAAATTGAAACGGGTATTAAAACAGATCAACAAACAAAAAGGGTACCTATAAAGGAACGAAACTTTGCGAGAGTCGAAATTTTCATTTCAATTAAACGAAACCCTTATAAGTACATTTAAAAAGCTTCAAGCTGTGTATCGAAGCCGCGTCATTACCCTCAAGTGCGTCGTTCCATAACATTTACTTTTAAATTTCCTTTTCGACGGGGCTCAGGTTAATTGAATTTAAAAACAACACTTCCGCGCCAACGGACTAAATAAACTTCAGGTGTTTCACATTGTATGCCGTATTTTTTTTCCCAGATTGTAATTTTTGGAAGCATTAACAAAACTCGCACAGAGTGAGCATAAATTGAAAAATTAAAACGCAATTAGTTAAGTGTACACCACACAGGATTAAGTATTAAGTTAGTGCATTTTAACTGAAAATAATTAATTTTATTGTGTACATAATTCACAATGCGAACTTTGCTTACATCTGACTTTCACGTGCAGCGTCTTTACTTCTTTATATTCATTAAACGTTGAAAAGAAAAGATGCTCGCATTTTTTTTAATTAGTGGAAGATTAACGGGAAACATTCCCTACAAAGCCATGTGATTATTCTTTCCATTGTCATAAAGACGTCCTATTAAACTTTCCTTTTGTAACATTTCATTCTTTGTTGAGATGAGATATAATTAGCGTTAATTAAATTGAATAGGCCAGGCCACCTTTGTTTAAAAACAGCCCATTAGCGAAGAAAGGTGTTGCAATGGCCAAAGATACTAAAAGGCATACGACATTAAGAAATTGTATAGACAGGAATAAATACGTATTAAATTAAGAAATGAGATTATCGCTAATTTTATGTTATGTTATATACTGAAAATTTTAAAAAGCAAGGAGATCATTTTTACATATCTGGTTTACAGTTAAAAACACGTCTCCATATGGGTATTTAATTAAATTACTTATGTAAAATTAAACTTGACTTGTTTAAATGGTTTTCCCTTTAATTATCACTTAAGGGCATAATTAAAACTACTTTTCCACCGTAAGATTTTTTTTATCCAAATCTCGTTTTGGGCAGGTAATAAAGCACCTGTTGTTATCACTTGAATATACGAATAAATATATAAATCGAGACAAACACAAATTTAAATAAATGAGCTGTAAATGTTAAGTCCATTATTTGTTATTTCTTTATGTTAAAGCGTGTTTGATGAAATACATACTAAATATGATTTACCAAAGGTAAATTATATCTACTTACTAGCTTTCGCCCGCGACTCCGTCCGCGTTGAATTAAAAAAAAACATAAATGAGTAGCCTATGTGTTCTTCCAGACTATCCTCTACGTCTTTGCCAAATTTCATCGAAATCCGTTCAGCCGTTTAGGCTACAAACTCTAACAAACAAACATCCATCCATCCATCCATCGAAACTTTTGCAATTATAATATTAGAATATGATATTATTCTCAGACATAAATGGATCAATAACTATCGAATAGATATCGTAGACTCATGATTACAGGCTATAAGAGAAACCTGTAAAGGAACTTCCCAAAGAATATTTTAATCTCTGCTTACTGCTTAAGGCTACGGCTGCTGTTATTTTTCTCTACTGTTTTTAAAAAATCTTCATAAGAAAAAAAAACGATTAATTGATACGTGGATGGGATATTACATTCAAGTTGTTTTTCGAAGTAATAAAAATACAGTATGGAGTATATACCTGTGTTTTTCATTACAATTTGTATATCATGTATATGTTGATTTTGTATATCGCACTCGAGTTTAATTACGACTAATGGCGCCCCCATTCGGACGTTACAGTTATCTTTTAACGGTGCTTCGACTTTTTGAACTTTTGTTTCGTTATTGCGTTTCAATATTCTTTTATGTGAACGTTATGTTTAGCTCTGTTGGTACAAATGCACTCCAACTTAAAGACGGGAGCGAAATAATAAAAACTTTCTTAATAAAACAACGACGAATTTCAAATTTCTTTAGCAAAATATCTCGGTTAGTCCATTTCGGACGGGAATTTGTAACAACAATTATAACTTGGTCTGCCACCTTAACATTAACTTAGTATACATAAATAATAAAGTTTTTATAATGCGTTAAGGTATATTTAATGAAGGGTCACAAGAATGAGGACGACCATTGATTGAAGCGAAAATATTGATAAAAATGATTCCAACAGGCAATTGTCTTTACTGCTACACTCGGGGTCATTTAAAATGTTACTTAACTATACTACTTACTACACTAAGGAACTATGAGTGCTGCAGTTCTTCCTGTAATGGACTTCCAAATGTGTGGATCTATCTTGTGATATAGGCATTGCAATGTTGTTTGGTATTTCGCATTGTACAAATAGCTCAGGGTGTTATTTTATCTGATATGCTTGAAATTTAGAACATGTACAATATTATATCCAGAGGGCGCTTCGGTGAATTGACGATTTTGTGGAATTAACATAATCCCCACCACGTGAAAATGTTAGGGGAATACGAAATGAACAGTAACCAATTGATAAATAAATATTATTATTGTTGGGTTGCTGAAGTTTGTCATTTATTTTATCATTACCTAGTGTTTCATTAGCGTTAGTTGGAACTAAGATTGAAAGGAGTAAAACTTAAGTTACGTAGTTCAGAAACGCATTTCAAGAAATAAACTAACCAAAAACACTAATGGATGGTTAAAAGTAGCTAAGAAACTGGCCATAAATCAATCATAAAATACAAGGAATCTACAAAAACACGTAAGTCTTTATAATAAAGAAAGATATCATCAGTTTAATTTTATTACCATTAGGTTTGTCTTTGTTACTTTTACTGAAACTCCATTTAAACAAGTCTAGAAATAACCTATTTATTTTCAATTACTTCGTTACACAACGTAAGGCGACCATTTACAGTTGAAAGGTCGCAAGTGCCTTTCTAATTCACACACTGGCTTGCATCAGTGGGCAATGTCAGTGATTAACTGGGACGGTATGTCCTGACCCACAAGGTTGTAACTGAGAACGGCACAATTCTAAATATAAACTCTATGTAAGCCGCAATACACATAAAAGTAAGATAAATCTTGTAAGTTACATAATTAAATATAGTAATAAGGAACAAAACTCTTCGGTAAAATAGAAAAAACCTAACCGCCAATTCACATTACTAACCACAAAATAAGCAATCACATTTGGGCTGTGAAAGGCCGATGACGATTTGGAAACCGTAAATAATTTAGAACCTATATTTAAATATGTATATAACATACTTCATGTTTCCACAATTAGTTAATCGATGTACGAGATATCTGTTCTTACTTCCCTACCCTAATTCTAATAAAAAATATAAGGTTGAAATACGACCAATTTTTAAGTCTGGCAATCAAGCTCCAACATTTATCAGGTTTAAATCCCACCCTTAGGATAAATTTGCAATTTATTTGAAACAACTTATCGGATTGAACTCGCCGAAAATATAGGGGCCGTCCTTCACCTCGAATCTCATCCCTATTAATCCGGGTCTGCCTACCTAACTTTACATTATAAGCTATATATAAAAAATAAGCTATCTCGCCTTTTACCCAAAATTGTAACGTACAACACTATAAAACATATTCCTTATTCGATTAAAACTATTTAGTACACCAAAAAAATAGAAATAGCAACCAGAACAATACGCTGCATAACACAAGCTTTTGTTTTTTATAAGCTGTATGCTATTTCATACACAGTTCTGAAACAAAACACTCTCGCTATTAGCTTGGCACTAGAAAAGTTTTCTCTAAAAAATATCGGTCAATGGGTTCAACAAATAAATCTAGCTCATGTATTAAATCTCGGATTTATTATCTTTAAATAGGTTTTTATTCCGCAAGGCAAAGTATTTTTCTCCGTTAGGACCATATAGGCGTAGCCAAGCGGTTATATTATCAATTATTTGTACACATCGCCTTATATTTCTTTGGTACCAGAAAATCCAGGCGTATAGATCCAGCATGATGTGCTTGCAGTGTGTTACAATTATATGCGAAAAAGCATGTCAAGCTAAAATATTCCATTAAAAATAGTTCCGGTCGAACAAATATCGAATTCATTTTAAAAATCCCATCCCATTGTATTTATAAAATTAATACGGCTTAATATTCGAACGAGGCTGAAACTTTTTTCAATAGATATTTCACGATATAAAATGACAAAACCAGTATTGATGTTGACAATATTGAAATTTCGCAAAGATATTTACAATGCGTTGGTACAAAGCATAATAAACTAATCATATTTATGAAGGGAATTACGCCTGAACAAACAAATAACCGATATGGGTCGGCTGGATGCGAATTTATATTGCAACACGGTTCGCTGTATTGAAACAAATATATTCCAGTATATACGTACCAGTACATAGTTCAGTATGTGAAACATACAAGATTAAAATATAACAGGAATTTCAAAGGTTTTATATTGAGTGCATTTTTATTTCAAAATTTATATGGTTTCGATGAAATATATTGCACATTTGGATTAAAGGGGATGATAAAATAAATGGAAACTTCAGCAACCCAGGATTAATGAAATAGTAGAATGTGTAAACATTACATCATATCATATATCATATAAATATTATAAATGCGAAAGTTTCGATGGATGGATGGATGTTTGTTAGCGTTTGTTGCCTAAACGGCTGAACAGATTTCTATGAAATTTGGTATAGATGTAGAGAATAGTCTGGAAGAACATATAGGCTACTTTTTATCCCGGGTATAGTTACGGTTCCCGTGGGATTCATTAATTTAGTTTCTTAATGTTAACTCGATCATTCTGCAACGGTTCATCATATCTTATTGAAATTTGGCACAGATATAAAACCAAGTCTGGAGTACACATGGGATAAGGTTCATCCCCGAGAAATGTCCGCTTCCCGAGGGATACGTAGCTTTTCGTTATTTATATAGTTCGTATGTTTTCTAATACCACGCGGACGAAGTCGCGGGCAACAGCTAGTTTATCATAAAAGTATATTTGTAATTAATAATAACTCCATTAATAGCAACAGAAAAATAGGGAATAAAACAGTGGAATTTGGAGGTTAAAGTAATTGACGGACGATATCGCCCCATACTCTAATCGACAAATAAATATTTGTACTTCAATTCGTGCATCATTCAAGGGCAAGAAGACACAACATTCATTATTTCCATCGTCTGTATGTCGTTGTTATATTAAAAACGAGGTAAGATAAGGAAATAACATGGCGTAACATTTAACAACGGCTTAAGAATTGACATGCTAAGTATACATTAACAGAATACGTACAACAGAACTAACAATAACGTAAAAACAAAAGTCGTATATGAACAGCATTTTTGATAACTTAAAAAGTATTAAATCAATTGAAGGCAACTTAGAATGTACTTTTAAATTGCTAACGGGGTTTAACGTGCTTTTAAAACAGTATAAACAGAAAAAGAATATCTTATTAACTTACTGTTTTTTTCCGATTAGGTTAAGATAAAAAATCCTTTTTAATTATTTTAGTCGACAAAACGTGAAATCCTTGTACCTACGTCCCAACAAATGCTTTTCAGTTGCTTTGTTACAAATATAGCAATATCGACTGGCTTCTATATTGAAGAGGATATAAATATCAATTCGACGTTCATTTCACGTTTCTAGCATAGCTATAAATATAAAATATTCTCACAACAGACATTTATTTTCCCACGGCCATATCAATAGTTTCTTTTATTGTACTAAGGTTTTGATGCCTGTTTTAGATATTTATTTGTTACTTATTTTAAATACAAGGGCCAACGGAATTTTCACTCAGATAATCGAACTTTGATATTCACTTCAAATGTACTCGTAAGGAGGATTTCCTAAAGTACAGGCATAGTAATTTTTTTTTATTATTTATTTCCAAAATATTACAATATGGTTACATACCACATTCCCCCCAAACCACTTACGTGGTTTATAGGCGTCGCACCTTTAAAAGATGTTAGTGCTCAAAAAAATAAACATTTACAATGTAAGTATTTATTTATTTAACATAATTTTCTAGAATCCTTTAGGTACTCCTAAGAATTAAATAGTTAGTATTTTTCGATACACTTATTTCGCTATAAATAAATTGAACACATGTAACTGATAGGCAAAATACATGTATAATGACGTCACAATTTTGCCGGCGTTTGCTCGCACAAGCAACACATCGAATATTGTCGCGAAACAGTTAATTACATTACAACGGCGCACAATCGGGGATTAATTACATTGCCGGAGCAAGATTATTCAGAAATAATAAGCCCGAGCTTAATTAAGCTTTAAGCTCTGGTTGAAAAATTGAACTAAACAAATCCAATATAGCGTTTTACAGTGAATTTTAACTGTAGTAACACCTGTGTAAATACTATTTAGTCTCCGTCGTTTCAAAGATAATAAGAGTGATGGCAATATTTTTTAATACAAAAGACGGAAGTTCAAACTGACTTAAATTACAACATATATGAAAAACTAAGTGTTATTTTGTAACAAATTTAATTTCCGTTGTTTATCTGTTTTATATGCGTATTTACAATATTTGCGGCTTGCAAATAATCTTAAATTTTGATAAACGGCTCGGATTATTAAAGATTTTGGCCACCACTGTTTCAACAACTAGATTTTTTGAAAAAAATCATCCACAGGGATGACTTTTAAGTAGTAAAAATAAATATGAAAATATAAAAGTTTTAAAAACATATATGCAAACAGAAAGATAGCAAAAGCCAATTGTTAATTCAAGGCTAAATTAGCATATGAAAACAAGACACGAGCAATTTTGAATTATGAAGAGATACAAATTGCATGTAAATTTGTATCCATTATGTACGATACCAACTGAAGAATATTACATAATATTAGCATTATCAAGCGATAAAACACAACCTCATACAAAATTTATTTTGCAAAGATATACAAAACTGAGAAACGTTACATTTATTTGTTTTAATTAAAATAATACATATACGAGTAGATCTTAAAAAAATGGTATTTGACCCAAAACCTGTACACATTTAAATCTAGACTTGCGTAATCAAAATAAAAAATTACATAACATTATTTTACAAGTTTCATTATATTTTAAAGCTCCAACAAGCATTATGTATCGCCGCGATTGGGTCGTATTTCATTATAATTTTAATTAACATCGTATTGCCCTAAAATTCAGAAACATTAAATTTTATCATGAAACGAACGTAAGCCCATTGAGACTGGTTTTTGAGTACCTAGAATTAATTAAGAACACGTTTCAAAAACTAACATTTATTTTCGTGATCCTTATGAAAATATACGACAATGTTAGTGAGACTTGCGATTCTTATTTATTCGATTTCTCTCTCAAAACAGTTGTTTAAAAACGCTTTGGAACCCTCTCAGACATAACATTATGCTGTATAATACAAGTGTTTGAGACTAGAAATTCACCGTTAGTTAAATCATCAAAGAGTTCTATCACGAATAATTGCGAGAGCGTATTTGTAACGTCATTAAAATGAGATTTTGTTGGTGTACACTTCGAATACGAATTTTGTCGCTGACGTTACGAAAACATTGTCAAAACATTCGTGGTAAGCCCTCTGTTCTTTTTAGCGTTCAGAATTTAACATGTCATATTCGACGATTCCTTAAAAGGTTAAAGTCACGTGATATAATTAACGTGCTCCAAAATAAGTCACTTCAGACATTTTAAACCCTGGCACGCACTCTTCTTAATGATTGACGTCAACTTTAAGGTAAACATAGTTCGTTGGCCCTTGACATATAAAATTTGAAAAGGCTGTCATCGGTAACTTAAAAGAGCACTGAACTCAATATTAGATTCTTAAGATCGATCTCAAACAATTACATTACAAGAAAAATTGGATAAAAATAATTCAATTGCCCACTAAACAGTAGAGCACGTCTTTTGACTGTTATTGTGATCTTTAGATCAGTTAAATTAACAATAAAATACCGAGGATAAGCAATTGTACATTGATTTAGGCAGTTAACAATAGGTACTTACGCTGCATATGTATGTGCTGCTTGGGCATTTTGTAGTCGGCTGGATAACATCTCTCGTAGAACTCGAGGTCGCTGACCTCGCACACCTCCGGTGTTGGAATTATGAGCCCCGTGCCTGATATCGCCCTCTGGAGATGGTGCTCCTGAGGGACAACACAAAATTGTTAGGAAAAGAGGAAGATAACAATAAAAAGGACTAACTTTAATACAACTTAATATTTTCTTCATATATCTTACAAAAACGTTAGTGTTCATATGTTTTAGAATGGCATATATCGACCTAAAACTTATTGAAAACTAAAGTTATTGCTGATAATAGATAGCCCGGGTTGAAATGGATTTACACTAATCTTTGTTGATACATATGTAAATATAATTAATGTTTAAGATTTCAAACCATTAAACCTTAATAGCCTTTTCTACCGCTGCTGTCGTGTACAATAGATTAATAACGAAACAAAACGATTTATTTATTTCATTTTCTCGTGTTCCTGGCAGATGAAGATTAATTCCCCATCCGCTCGTTTATTTGTAACTCTCCGAGGTCTTGCACCGCATTAGAGGCGTACAAAGAACAAGCATGTTACGGATGGATAATTTCTATTTTTTTACCCGAGAGCTTATATTTAGTTATTTGTGAAAACGGGCCGTAAAGAGACTAAAAAAGCAGAATACATTTACATAATAGTATGAACAAAATTTAGGCTTTTAATGTTTGACTGTTAACAATATTTTATCGAATCGGCTTTAACAACTAAGCTGTTACAACAAGATTCTCCAAAAAAGTTTATGATAATTTGAGAAGCAAAGCTTCTATATAAACTATAAACTATTTCATTTTTAGCCCTATTTATAAACACGTAGGGCGATATATTACGTCTGACATAACTTTCAATCAATAGATACATAAATAGCCTGACTAAAAATCGATGAACCAACAGCGAATTTGATAAATGTAACAATGTTGATCGTTGGAAGATACAATTTGTAAAATTACCTATATTAAAAAGAAAACTGCCAGACTCTATACTCGTATAAGTAATCTTAATCTAATTCACATCAAGACTTGTAATTACAAATTCAAAAAGCATCCGTTGAGCTGGGTATCTTTTGGTACATTATATTTGGTTTGTTAGAAAAATAAGTAAATACCATAGTTTTTTTTAGTGTGGCAATAGATCATTACCAATATTATTAATGCGAAAGTATGCTTAAACGTTTCTTACATTTCTTTGTTATTCTTATCTACGGTTAAATTTGGCCCAGATATAGAATACAACTTATACTAAGTTCTTTTTAATTTCGCGTAAACGATATCGTGGACAATGCTATATGTTATACTAGTTTTCGCCCGCGACTCCGTCCGCGTGGTATTATAAAAAACAAAACCATGTAGCCATTCTGTTCTTCCAAACTATCCTCTACATATATGCCAAATATCATTGAGATCCGTTCAGCAGTTCAGGCTACAAACTCTAACAAACATCCACCCATCCATCTAAACTTTTTCATTTATAATATTAGTATGAAGTATGATTCTCATTCTTTCAATGGATAAAATCGAATTAATGTTTATCCGCTTTTAGCATTTCCCATTGAATTAGAATAACATTCCTCGGCAATGCGTCACTGTCTGGCAAGGCATAATAAAGTGGAAAGCGTGGGCGTTTTAAAGCCTCTTAGATGAAATATCGACATATTAACTCCGTACTGCCAAGGTTAAGGATGTTTCGAACAATTACATAATAAGTATCATATTATTATTTTATGTGTTATTTCTAGTAATAAATTATGATACTAAGAACGCGGCAAACGCCCCCAGAAGGCTATCATTCAAAGATTCTCCCCACATCCAAGAAAAAGGTTCATCTCCTAGTCATTGCTTTTTAGAAATGGTTAGGGTGGGAAGGTGTACTCATTAGAATAAATAATATATATATTGTATATAGAATAGTAAGCGTGTGTAGTGACGTAATTAGCGTAACATATTATCGGCTCGCGAATCGTAAACCTTAGCGGGGCCTGCGACGATTGCCGATAAGATTGATGGTGAATACTAAGCATTTCTTATCAGGATCCGGTTTCGTAAAAGGGACGCAGTATTACATACTATAAAACAGTGATTTTCTATACTAATATTATAAAGAGGAAAGGTTTGTATTTTTTATGTATTGAAGTGACTCAAAAACTGCTGGGTCGATTTCAAAAAATCCTTTACTATTAAAATGCTATGTTATCAGTGAGTAACACAGGTTATATTTTTTAATTTCACGCGGACGATGTCACGAGCAACAGCTAGTTAAATATAAAGTGCATGAAATCTATTCAGTTGTTACATTTGTAATAATGGTATTTTTAGTATTTCAATAACTTTCATGGCACAGTTTTAGAATTTACATAACATTGCAAATTAACGGAAAATTTAACATACATCGGTATTTGCATCTAAAAAGGGTCGTTTCTAGTCCCTATTCATTAAGATTGGTCAAATAATATATCAGAAATAGTTTAGTAGCGAGATTAAATAACTATAAACAAAAAAATCAATTACCATTATCACTGCTCATAGCTAATTACAATAAATTGATAAACTTGTAATCATTGTATATTGAACTTTAGTAGCTTATATTATATAAGTAAGAGATCGCAATGTTATCTACTGCGTAGATTAAACAAAAAGTACACAAGTACTTGAGTACGTGAATTTTCTTTGGTAAACTAATTATCAAGCTCACGTTTGACCGTTTTTTTTTAATTTCGTGGTTTTGTAAAAGATATCCTTCTAACTCTGTTAAATAGGTATACATGACACTTAATCACTATATCTATGACTAGCTGTTCGCGTGCGGATTCATCCGCGTGAAATTATGAAAATCTTATTTTATTGTTTACATTTGTCAAATTATCAATTACAAATGTCAAAATGACATGACATGATGACAACCTTGCTTCCTTGATGTTGGCAGCAACTTATGGTCTCTTTCCCACATTAAGGTTTTTATCCAAAATATTTACCCCTTAATGGCGTTAAAATACGTAAAATAAATGGCCTAAAGCGTGACACAAATGTAGGGTTTTTTATTAAAAAAAGAATTATTCAAAAATATGCTGTAATTGCTGACATCTTAGGCAACAAAGAAGTGTGTGTTTACGCTTTATTATAATAGTATAGAAAGATAGATGTAGCCATCCTCAACTCAATTGCGACAGACGAAGTTCCTGATTTGTTATTTCTATAATTCTTCGTAACATATTTAGTAAGAAATTATTTTTATTATTATTTCTAAAGTCGTAAACATCGTTTTTAGTTTTTACAATAGTAAAATATAAAAGTTCAATACCCCTTACAGTACATTGTAACTGTATTGATGAGGAAACAAGGACCGGTTCAGCGCTATACCTGGACGTATGGCAAACGGAACGTAACGTAAGAATCGTCTAACAGTAAGTTTGCACTGACTAAACTTAAACAGAAACATATAATCTCATTTTTACAGACAAAAGGACACATTTTATTCTACAACCTACTTTTATCTGACTAGCTGTTGCTCGCGACTTCGTCCACGTGAAAATTAAACTATAGCCTATGTTGCTCAGCGATTACGTAACTTTTAAATAGTGAAAGAATTTTTGAATTCGGCCCAGTAGTCATATAATCATATAAATATTATAAATGCGAAAGTTACGATGGATGCATGTTTGTTAGCGTTTGTAGCCTAAACGCCTGAACGGATCTCCATGTAATTTGTCACAGGTTTAGAGCATAGTCTGGAAGAACACATAGGCTACTTTTTATCCCGGGAATAGTTACGGTTCCCGTGGGATTAATTAATTCAGTTTTTTAATGTTTACTCGATCATTGTGCAACGGTTCAACATATCTTATTGAAATTTGGCACAGATATAAAACAAAGTCTGGAGTACACATGGGATAAGGTTCATCCCCGAGAAATGTCCGGTTCCCGAGGGATACGAAGCTTTTTGGTATTTATATAGTTCGTATGTTTTCTAATACCACGCGGACGAAGTCGCGGGCAATAGCTAGTTTACATATAAAAATCCAAATATACAAATATTTCCTCTTTATAATATTAGTATAGAAGTATAGATGTATGGAGTTAAGAGACTAACATGTTATAAAGCATTCGTAGACTTCGCAAACATCTAATCTAGCATTAGCAATCAATAGAATTTATAATATTCAGGGCTCCAAGGCTGTTTGTTCAGCGGTAATACTTATTCTACTCTTGCCGACAAACAGTGTTCGTCTTTGGAAAATTTCATTAAAAAAAATTGAATATTGAATCTTATTCAACGTGCACCTGATACTTGTAATGTTCAAATTATCTTTGCAATATAATTTTCTATGAACCGCTTACATAATCCAGCTTTATTATAATGGAACTGGAATTAATTTGATTCGATTCTATTCGAAGCGATATTAAATTGAATGCAGTTTAATTCCAGCGAATCTATTGATAGCTAAATAATTATTAAAGTTATTGAATATTGTTTAAGCTAATGGTTAATTTATGAATTAAACCACAATCTATTTGTAAAAAAACATGCAGCAATTAAATTACATCGAACACTTTGATAAATAACCACTGGAGACAGTAAAAGGCTTCGTGCTATCTTACATTTTTATTATTTAAACGTAGCTGTATATTCTAATCATACTAATATTATAAATGCGAAAGTTTAGATGGATGGATGGATGGATGTTTGTTAGAGTTTGTAGCCTAAACAGCTGAACAGATTTCGATGACATTTGGTATAGATGTAGAGAATAGTCTGGAAGAACACATAGGCTACTCTTTTGTTTTTTTTTTTTAATTTCACGCGGACGGAGTCGCCGGCGAAAGCTAGTAATACCATAAAATAAATGCATACCCAATTTGGATCTGTCGACGTTCAAATAAATGCTCGCCACAAAATATCCGCCCACTTAATTTACGTCAAATTAAAAACTCGCAAAACCTAAAGCTCATAAATGCTTTAACATTTGGCAGTAATTTCTATTTATTAAGGCAGTCTGGTCGTTTAAGAATATTATAGGTATGTTCTGTTAGTATAATATATTCTAGATTATTCGAACTCTTTAAATGCATTATTAGTTATTAAAAAAATCTCCTAACGGTTGTACGTATTCGTATTTTTATTTCCTTGGTGACATATTTTTTGTTACTTTCTTTAAGTACAATCATAAACTTTGCCATCACTGGCTTTCAAAAAATAAAAACACAACTAACGACAGGTTTAAGAGCACTCAGACCTTTTATTTACACGAAAATTTATAAAGGATACAATTTTGAAACATATTTCATCGCATTTCGCTTC
Organism: Papilio protenor; assembly: GCA_029286645.1. Taxonomy (NCBI): domain Eukaryota; kingdom Metazoa; phylum Arthropoda; class Insecta; order Lepidoptera; family Papilionidae; genus Papilio; species Papilio protenor. Next base: position 1,881,137 of record JAGSMZ010000014.1, on the reverse strand, counting down.
GTATACCTGCTTCCCCACGGGTATTACTACTCGCAACTAATGCCAACCTCCTTTCCTTACGGGAGATTTTGTAACAGCTGCCAACTTTCCTGTCTAAACTCGAGATGGATTTTTTGTGCATTAGAAACGATGTTTTAGAGACTCCGAATTAGATTCGTGATGGTGTGTTTTTAAGTGCTTTTCTCATGACGCGGCTGTTAATATAATGATGATAGTCGTCTAATAGCAGGTGAGTTGAGAATAAAAGTGCTATAATGTTTAAATCGCCTGTTTATGGTGTTATTCTGGCTCTAGAGTTACCGTCTTTTTTTTTTTTTTTTTTGTGACTGAAATGGCCTTGAAGAGGCATTTACAGATTCACCGGGCTTGAGGTGGCCGAGCGCAGATGGCGCTTAGCCTAAACCTCGTTTATGAGTAACTAAGCTCGAGGGCTCCCTCAGGAGCCTCGGCACGAGCCGTTACTTCCTTATTATTACCGGATTGGGAGGCCACCGAGCTCTTAGATCGCTTCGGTGGGCGCTCCATGGAGTGACTAGGCACAAGGGCCCCCGAGAGGGGACCTCGGCTTGGGCTGTCACTCAATACGCGTTTAGCATTCCGATTCAAGGGTGCCCTAGAGGGCCGAACCTCGGCTTGATCGGCTGCTGCTATCTGATTACTATTATTATTATTAATACATCTAACATTACTACCACTTCGGAAAGCGTTAGCGCTGGGAGAAGAAGTGGCGGAAGAAACTCCAGCAACGCTTCTATCATTGATAGGAGAAAACCTGCCTGCTATGAGGCCGTATCGCGGGAATGATTGCCGTAGTCGACAGCGACTACGGCGTTTTGTTTGTTTGCGTAGTTGTTTAATCCTAGCCTGAGCGATTGTTATTGCATCGTCTTGGAAGTCAAGAACGTGCCTAGGTCTGCGATGATCACGTCGAAATTTACCGAGCGCGATTGGGTTGTAGGTGGCGGCACCTACAACTAACGTATTAGGATGACCGACGGCAGAGTCAAAATAACGACGCGACGCCAACTTCAGGTGTTGGGCTATGGTGGGTAAGTCCAAGTCTATGTGAAGATCACTAATGCGCATGTACCACGGGCCCCCGTGGCTCTGCGCAAGAATCTATTCTGAATCACCTGAAGTCGATGTATTTGTTTCGGCGAGATGTGCGCGAATACCGGGCTAGCATACGTCATGACGGGACGCACTACTGATTTATAGAGTGTCACCTTATTCCGAAGGGAGATTTTGCTCTTTTTATTGAATAACGCGGAAAGACGACCTAATATAAAAGCCGCGCGGTTTCTAACTCGGGTCACATGAGCGGAGAAGTTAAGTTTAGAGTCGAGTATGACACCTAGGTATTAACTTGGTTTTCCAAGGTATTGGGCTGTCCATGAGTTTAACGGATGGGTAGAGTTACCGTCATTTATATAATTTCTCTAAGGTGTTATGCTCCTATGTTTTAATGACTCATAAGCATCGAATACTTGTATATAATAGTGCTTTTTATTGTTTTTTTTTTTAGATTTCATTCAACTGCAGATGCAGGGCTTAACTAAGCTCTATAAGTACAATTTTTACATTTTACATCTACTACATAATATAATCCAATTGATGAAGTCATCACAGTTCGTAGAAATCGAATTAAGATAGTAAATTCTCAGAATTTATTATCGTAATTTGCTATCGACAAGTACTTGGCAAAGGGGATCAATTTGTTTACTCGATGTAAAACAGTTAAATGAAATTCCGAAGAAGATAAAAAATTGTTCACTTCGTAATGTCGGTATTGCAATTGGAAGGCTGCAGTAGGTTGTTTTACTTCATACAAAAGCAACACAATCCTTACCTAATCTTAGATATAACTGAGACTGTATCTAGTATAAGCATGTCTAAGCCCGGCCTGGGGTATTCCATTAGTCGTCGTAACATCTCCGTTGCAATTGCAGTCCAACACTAACGCTGTCAGGAATTGAATGATTTATATTGCAAGCTCTTGTCTTGCTGCGGTTGAGTATTTGCAGTGAACGCACAGCTGTCGACAACGGACGTTATTAGAAAACTAAATGATACTTTCAACTTTATTACGAGAACTAACTTGCATTTATTTTAAATTATACGTTATTTTATCATTTGACAGGGATATTTTCAAAGAAATTTTACATTTATATGTTAAGCAGGAACAGCCTGCAATTTACGATCAAAAACAAGTCTCAAAATAAAAAAAATATGAAGCTCTCTAACTTATAATCAAATGAACCAATTTAATAACTAAAATAATATCAGCTAAGACATGTCTGGGTACATTGTTCACTTTCCACAATGTTAACAATATGCCTACTGTTTAAATGACTCAGTGTTAGGTATACAATCAGGCGACCTGCTTTCAAATAGACCACGAGACCGTCCGACTTAGTTAAACGCTAGGCCAATAGACCGAGATTATATCATAGGGGACAGGATCACGTAGAACAGACTCGATTGAATAGTCCTGTCCTATATATTTGTACAACCAACACGTGTGTTATACGTCCAAATTACAAGCTCCCCTAACGACTTCACTTGATTTAGAACTGCGACTTGATTTCAAAAGATAATTCGATTTTTTCTATCATTTTTCGGAGTGTCACGGTAGTTGTATGGCTTATTATTTTTAAATTATTAGTTAATGTCTTAGCAGAATAATGAAATTAAAAGAAACATTTACCCGTAGCTTAATATACAATCTATCGCCACTAACAAAATTTTATCGAAAATTTCACTTCCATGCTGCTGTTGCGATTTTTGGATCACAAAGCGTAACAGCAGCGTGCAAGTGACATGTTATTTAAATATCCCTCCCAATACAAAATGATTTACATTTAAACTATTGTTTGTTTTACAGTGCTTATTTCCCTTGAGTAATATTCTGCTAAAAATGTATTCACATTTATCGACTTTAATACTCGATGTTTGTGAGAACAGGACTCGATACATAGGTGAGAGGCGCATTAAAGACTTTTGACGACATTGCACACAACACTTAGCTTTTTACCTTATAATATTCACCTTACTTTGCCTATTTAATTCTGAAGTTATTCTTTGTGTGGTTGAAAACTTAATTATAGTTACATTACACCTCAATCGTAACAAAGGAATAAAAAATAACGTATATTACGTAATTAAAATTAAAACATTTCAATTAACTTCCTTTATTGAAATTCACTTTCAGAGTAATGGAATGAATATCGCAACAATTCCTCATTTCGCTCAATAGAATTTAATTAACGGACTGGGTATTACATTTTCCTACAATAAAAGGCAATTTCGTCCACGAATGGAGTTATTGCGGTGCAAATTTGAACCGCATACAATGTTTGTATAACGAAATACCACCCCACGAGCTCAATTCCTTAAATTTACATTACTTTTATCGTTATCCGTTTTGAGCAAAAATGGGTTTTCTTCAGACACATATTTTTTAAAGTCCTTTAAAATCTCCAACAAAGATAATAATTTTGTAACATTTTCACTAACATTTGGTTTATTTGCCGTTTGGTGTTGTTTCTAATTACTTTTATGGGAGTTTCCAAAACCAACCGTAACTTTAGTTCGAGTACGAATACCGGCCGATTTCCTTTGAAATCATGTGTTTATTTCATTGGCCTTGGGACAAGTTCCAAGTTATTATGCATTTTTGGAGAGCTAAGAAAACGGGCATGTTTTTAATAAAATCTGCAGACCAAGTTCCATAACGATTTTTTTCGTTTTTAAGGCATTTCAGTGGATGAGAATCTTGAAAAATATTGAAATAAAATGTTTCTTTAGCTCGCATTTTTTAATTTGGACATATAAATTATGTTTTTATTTTGTAAAATAATCAGTGTTTAATGGTTTTTATAAATACGAAGAAAAAATTAAGTTATCATTGATAGTTCTTTTTAAATATATTTTTGAAGTTGAAATTTCGACTTATTTTGAACAAATCTAAAAATCAAGATTACTCGAAAATGGTTAACTTTAGTATAATGCATATAGGGGTCAAAATTATCACAAATGATCCCCTCTATTACCCCCTAACGGGAATACGTCTAATTACCAATAACCCTGTATATATACGTATACGCTGCTCAATCTGTATTTGCATATAATTTAGTTAAAATTCCTACCAAACATTCCTTCAATGTAATAAATTCAACCTGTACGTTGCAGTGTGTAATAGAATTCGCGCCTGGAAGAATTCAAAATGGCGATCTCCCAACGGAAGTGGAATGTGAGGAGCGCAAATTATGTTCCCAAGTTTTAATTGTATGAAGGTGACGACTCGGGTTCTTGCGGTTTACAACATTGTATCCTGTAACGTTGATAGTTGGATCGAATTCTATACTCTACGCTAATATACAAAGCTATTTTAAGGTTTATCTAACGTTTTAACACGTTTAATATCGCGCTATGCTAGTTCAGTTGGTGTTGAATGTCTTAACAAAATCAAGATGGTGTAAGAAGTAAATGATTTATTCTTACACAACATTTTTAAATTCAATTATAAAAAAGATATGTCGCTGAAATATTATTGTAAACTACAGGTTAGGTTGTTAAGATGGATGTGTGGGGTAACACGATTGGATAAGATACGAAATGAGTATATTAGAGGAAGTTTGAGAGTAGCCCCAGTGGTTGAGAAAATAAGGAGTAAAAGGTTAGAGTGGTATGGGCATGTTATGAGAAGGGATGAATCGCATGTAACAAGACGGACGTTAGTTATGAATGTGGAGGGGTACACCGGTAGAGGTAGACCTAGAAAGAGATGGATGGATTGCGTGAAAGGTGATATGATCAAGAAGGGAGTGATGACTGAGATGACGGATGATAGAGTGCTTTGGAGGACGAAAACCCGGTGCGCCGACCCTACGGGAGTAGGATAAGGCAGGGGAGATGATGATGACAGGTTTGTGCTGTGATGTGAAGCTCATGAATTATTCACATAGAATTATTTTAAATAAGTATGTGTTGGCCTTCGAATTAAAACGTTGAAGTAAAAAAAATATGTTTTGGAGTTGATGAAAGGCGAAATATTTGATAAATACGCCAACGTAGTCAACAGACGTCTAAAGGACGTAAGGACGTATTCAAATTATTATTATATTTTAACAGAAGCGCCATGTCGTAATGAAATTTACGTAACGTGTCTGGGCTTTTGGCATATCGCCACAATTTTCCACAAAAATGAATTCTTTATCATTAGATTTTTATTACATAAACGAGTATTTGGCAAAGTAATTACTTTGGAGCGGCGACCGCTGGCTTCGCTTATCACCTGGCTGTCGTGCATACGAACTTTAGTCGACTCACATGCTAGAACTTATTTGTTTAAAATATTTTGCATTTAAATTTCACGAACATCGATTGTAATCACACTGCAAATTTTAAAATATTCCATAATACCTATATATGGTAATATTTCCTCGAATAAGCCATTTGACTGTGTCTCAAAAATATTTATTTAATTATCAAAGGAATTTTATAATATAAAACAGCTTTTTTTTTCAATAAAAAATTGCATTAAAAATTTTATTTTAGTTGTCACAAAATATTAAATTTAACGACATGTGTATTGTAAAATGGCGTTGGCGCCAATTCGCTGGACAGGATTCCATCAAATTTGGCAGTTACGTAACTCGAAGCGGGTTCGACGGCCTGAGGCCCAGCACCGCGCGCCCGCCCATCACGCTTGCTGGTGAACGACCGATTATTGTGGATGAGACGTTAAAAAAATTACCAAAAATGTGATCCCATACGCGAATTGATATAATTTTGTTATCAGATATATGGTTATGTTTAGGGATTAGGCATTTCTAGATGTGCGATGATAACCTTGAACTGAATTAATAGACACGTATAAGAAGCTATAACATAACTAAAAAAGTTAGTGTTTAGATGTAAAAGAATTTTAGTACCAATTTAGAAATAGAACATATTGTTTTAGAATAATATTAAATTTCCTATACATAACTGAAAAAAGAAAAAAAAACAATGTGTGAAATTAAAAAGAAAGGCAAACATAAAACAGTATTCATTAGAGTAATTTATAATCGCCCCACTGCACTAATCGCCGTAAAGTGTTAAGGCCGCTAATGAAACTGGTTTTATGACTTAATCGAAAACTTTACAAGTAATGTCCTCATTACGCCTGTTGTAAAACCAGCTGATACTAAAGACGGTTTGCACGCCGCGTGCGTATCTCAGAGATCGTATTCATGTACCAGCGTACCGTGACCTCATTCGTTGGTGAGCCGTCATTGAAGACAGTCGCCAGTCGCGGGTTTATATAAACTGGGTGCTAATACGGTGGTATCGAGTGTATCGCCTGTGGCCGTGAAACCTGATTTGAAAGTATAGAGAAGCTTGTTATTTTAATAGAATCATGACAGGTTTTCATTAGCAACATATTGTGGATAGCGTTAGGTAGAAAACTGATATGTTAATGTGGTCCAAAAATTTCCAATTAAACTTTATTCATTTAATAAGTTAAATATTTAAAGAATCTGTAATTAAAGTGTTTAATATAAATTATTCAACCATCTAAGTCTACATCGTGTGTGTGTGTAAACTGCCTGTAAACGTGTGCAGCGCTTTACTTGATCGTCCTTACATAAATAATTTCTTTATAGCAGCTAATCACCTTATTTTTTTAAATAAAATTCGATTACATGACATCAACGTGGTCACAAAATACCTAAGGTAAACAATACCTTTACCACAACAATGAACTATAGTAACTGAGGTTTCCAAATCGTTACAGGGGAGAGAACTTCCTTAATCACCGACAATACTCCCGCATGTCTGCGGGAAGTGGTAACACTTAACGTCAGAGAAATTACTACTCGTTTGTCTATAAATATATCGAAGCTATTATTGCATTAAAAAAAAAATAAATCAACGAATTTTAAAACCAATCTTGAATTAATATTAACTGTTAAATATTATTAACAATTAAAAGTAATTATACCAGCGAAAGCAAATAAATTAACGTTGCCTAATTGTATTTATATGTTCCAACTAGCGTCATTTTTAACTCTACAAGGAAACATTGCATAAATAATTGGGGGAATAAAAACAAAATTCTAAAATACGTGACGTCCACCCATTATAGAGTTGTATACAAATCGGAAATAAAACTAAAATCTTAAACCACGTAAACTATCATACTCATCAGTATTAATATGGTAAACCAATATTAATCACACATTTATAACAATAAAATTTTCTATCTAAATACGAAGAAGATGTGTGCAAAATAAATTAAAATCACAATGCTAAATGTAAAATGTTGGCATGGCGGCAAATGTCCAAAAAAACCTTATCACAGACGTCTGAGTATCCGCGAGCCCACAGTTCACTGACCACTTACCTACAGCGAGCAGACATTTGAGTGGCATTTTATTGTTCTCGAAGCGGTATGCGTCGGAGCGATGCAACTCGGCCGGAGGGGAGGGTAGGTAGTGATCAAGAAAAAAAAAAAAACCTTATCACAGACGTCTGAGTATCCGCGAGCCCACAGTTCACTGACCACTTACCTACAGCGAGCAGACATTTGAGTGGCATTTTATTGTTCTCGAAGCGGTATGCGTCGGAGCGATGCAACTCGGCCGGAGGGGAGGGTAGGTAGTGGTCAAGAAAAAACAAGCCTACCAGTAATCTCGACAAACCAAACATATAACTAGACACATGGCAATATAATAAAGAGAAAAGGACAACCTGTTTTGTTACATTTAAAATTATTTTATTCATAGTTTCTTCCATATAGGGATCAATATATTACGTGTCGGTAATTCAAATGCCTACCTATAAAGGTTTTTAGGCCATTATTCTGAGTAAGATGTCGTGAGGTGGTTGAATAGAGTAATTTGTAGCTTTTACATAACCAAGTAGCTTGAATGATTGCGGAAAAAAAACCATAATATCTAGTAGTATGATAGAGAAGAAGCAGCAAGCAAAAAGTAAATCCTAGTAGTATGATAGAGAAGAAGCAGCAAGCAAAAAGTAAATCCTAGCGCAATCTGTACATTTTAATTACTGTTTATTAGGTCGCACTGAACGAAAAACGCAAGAATAAACTAAATAATAAACAAGAAACGTTCATGGTGTAATATAAACAGAATCGCATTTAATTGACTTGCTTACATTTCAACATTTTCCTTGTGCAGCAAGGAAAAAACGCTAATATCTATTCTAATTTCTGTGTATATTTGAAGTTAATACAAGTTTACATATTAATTAAGTTTTAAAACTAGTATCAATTTTCATATTAAATTTGTATAAAGATCTTGTATTGAAAGAATAAGTATTTGTTACAATGACATTAAAAAAATAATGCATACAAAAACAGCGCTATGAAAACTTGTGCAATAACAAAACGTAAGGACAGGCGACACTTTCAATCGAGCGCAGATCCATCATAGACAACCAGACAATCACTTAAAGAAATGAGACCACATTTTATAAATGACATAAAATATATATTTTTAAAGCATTTTCTTGATTCTCTAGTAAAGGCAAGAACAAAACAAAAGCAACAGATGCATTCTTATTTTTTACAGAACCGAGTTGAGGTATAGACAAGGAAACAGACTAAGCGACGTTTCTATACATCCTTAGTTATTTTACAACTAAAGTATATCTACTAATATGTCTGTTTATTACCTCACTACATACCTATAACTTAATAGCATTGGATATCCTTAGTAATTGATATTTCAATTATTAATAACGAGCCGTTGCTCGCGACTTCGCCCGCGTGAAATTACAAATATAACCTATTACGTTCGCCCCTTTTTTCAACCTATTACCAAAAGTATTAACTTAGTAGTAATCTACGTAATAACAGAAATCTACCGATGCAAGATTCCAAATTTGTAAGTCCGGTAGCTTGTAAGCTGATTTTTCGGTTACCCTTATTGTTTGTGTTCGCGATATCTTCTAAACTATTAGTCCAATTTTAATACTGTAAATGACAATTTTATTCTACATTAAATTCTCCTGATAACAAACGCATTTATTTGGATAAGGATTAATATTGAAACCAATAAAAGAACGCCGCAAATAGCGTTAGATTTTTAATTCATTTTGTAAACACAAAAGTGGTTATTGTAAGAAAACCGTTAAAGATAGATATATGCTATCGCGCACTTTTCTGTAGAACTTTTTAAGATCTACAATTCTTTCATACATCATTTGTATATACCTCTAACGGTTTAGGCAGCGTAAGCCGAGAAAAGTTAAAGTTTAGTGAGTTTTTAACGCCGGCGTCCAGAAACACGCTGTTTATTAATAGTTCCTGAACATTAGTAATAATAAAATATAGCCTATGTTACTCACAGATAAATTACCTTTCTAATGGTGAAAGAATTTTTAAAATCGGCGCAGTAGTTTTTGAGTTATTTCAATACATACAAAAATACAAAAATACAAAGTTTTCCTCTTATAATATTAGTATAGATATAGATATAGATTAATACAACGGGTATAGTACAGGTATAGCTCGAGTGGTCTGGCGCGAAACCGTTTTGTGATGCTGTTAGAACTTATAGTAGCCGGGCTCTTCGCGTGAGATACTGAGCATTGTGTACTAAACAAAGCATACATTGATTTCCTCATAAAAGTTATATGGAGTTGAAATGCGTAAAGTCAATGATATAATTACCGTTACGCAAAAACGTGCGTTTATAGAGAAAAATGTAGTTTACCAGTCAACAGGGCGGAGTTGGAATTTTCATGCTCGTTGAATTATTTGGAAAAACTCCAGCAGTATTGAGTGCTCGTACAAATATTTAAAATTAATAACTTTATTACTGATTTCTAAATGATAAAAAAATTATATTAAGCCATTTTAAATGAGATTAAAAAAGAAATTAAACTCAGCTGAATTGAAAAGAACAAAGACCATTAAGTCTAATCGGATTCCCTTTTTCATACCAGAGCAGTACGGGAGATTGAAACGATAACAATAACAGAGGCGGGTGTTACTAAAATCGAAATGTCAAAACGAACGAGCGGCGGCTCCGTAGCCAAAACCAATACGAAGTGGCGAAAGTTTCGGGATGAACGGACTAATTGAAACACAAACGATGACTAAAGACCAAAAAATATCTGAATGTTTATTGAATATGGTGCAAATCTACGAAATATTCTTTTAATTGCACATTTCGGAATAAATCAAATGACAAAAATATCACTATTTAATTTTAAGATTGTTGAAAATACTAAAATAACGAAATTGCTAACAAAAGAAATATTTGTCTTGTAGAAGAATTCTAATGTAAGAGAACAAATTTAATTTTGAACAACGACTCAAATAACTAAGTGGATTTATTTTCTCAGAACATGATCCACTCATTTTAAAACAGGCAAATAATGACCTTTAAAGGACTTGTAAAGTTCAAGAACAAACATGAAGAGGTTCTTGATTCTAAGATCGTGTTTACAATAAAACATTATATTTTTGAAGTTATATTCTTTACTTAAATTAAATTATTTCTACTTCATATTTGTGCAAACAGGTTTAAGATATTTTTTAATAATACCACGCTTTTTATTATAAAACTTGATTGATATCATATTTTATTAACACATTCAATGCTAATACAATTACTCACTTTAGTTCTCATTACATTGAACGCGATGAACGCTATGTTAATAGAAACAACACACATGTCCAACAAAATATTCCGAGCATGCGTGCCCTTACCCTGCGGAGTATACTTCTGTCCCGAGAATCGATCCCGCGCACCGAGGCCGAACACTATGTATACGCTTACAACTTAGCATACAACTCAAATATTTCCACAACAGAGACCCTATCACGAATATTTGCCAGACAGTATTCGTAACATCATCGACAAAATATGTATGAAATTTGTTAGTGTACTTGAATAAATATGGTGCACAAATCCAATACAAATGTTGTCGATGACGTTACGAAATCTCTCTCTAAACTTATCTTTTATCTTCGTCTACGCACGCATTGCCTTGAGTGTTTCTCGAAGACCGTTCGATGGTTGTAGCTTTGAGTAAGATCGCCTCCAACGAATGGAATAGGTAAATCACCTACTTTTCAAATTAACTATAATTTATGACTACTACGAAAGTCATTGCTATATGCAGTTTGGCTCGCAGTATAAACATTTGTTTTCGTATTAAACGACTTAGGTATTGCATAAACCTTAAATAGAGAGAGCCAGAAGGCTCAGTGAAATGTTACACATGACAAAGTCCATTACAGCGAGCAGTCTGTGTACAAAACATGTACAGTTATTAATGTATTTTACGTCTGAGTTCTCCCTTTGTGCCGACACTGAGTCAATTAAGGAAATAATAGGATTAATCAAAGCCTTCTTTTGCTAACGACTTCCATTTATTTTATTGTGGTGAACGGGCTTTAGAGATTAACATATGATAAAATATAATAATGCTATTATATTTTATCATATGTTCGGTTAATTCCTACTTCTTACTTAACATTATAAATGCGTAAGTTTATATGTTTGGATGGATGTTTTAAATTTTGCAGTTCTAGGAAAGAATAAATAAACTATTTTTTAATTCCGTGCAGATGGACTCGCGGGCGATAGCTAGTACATTAAAACAATGAAAAATCAGCTTCTACTTATTTTAAATAAACGATTTACGTATTAGGACATGAAGCATACAGAATACTCGATAACTGCTTTAATAAACAAACGTGCTTCTAACACTAAACACAGAGCAGATAAACTTATCATGGAGCAAACAGCGTGAATACGCGATAGTCTACGCTAGCAATTACTGTGCAAATGCAAACTAATTCTTACACATAATATGTGTCGTTACAATAAAGATTGTCGCACAAGTTCTTAAATAAAAATTCATTTTATATATCTATACTCTATCATACTATACTAATGTTATAAACAGGAAAGATTTGTATTTTTGTGTGTATTAAAATAACTCTAAAACTATTGAGCCTTTTTCAAAAATTATTTCATCATTAAAAAGCTACGTTATCAGAGCGTAACATATGCTACATATTTTAATTTCACGCGAACGAAGTCGCGAGCAACAGCTAATAACTTATGCATAGATTGCTACCAGATAACTCCAGCACAGCTGAAAAGATCTAGTTTAAATTTTAAACAAAAATTGAATGGCTTAGAACAGATTAAATTATCTTATTAAAAAAAGGGGTAAAAGGAGACAGAGACAAACGACATATTTATCTTGCGTCTTTTAATTTCGTAGGACTTTAATGGCCGGTTTCCCAGCTACTTTTAAGGATACATTAGTGTTTTTGGTTCGTTAACTTTATGAAATGCGTTTCTGAACTACATAACTAGAGTTTATTCCTATGAAACAAAGTCCAACCTAACACTAATTAATCACTAGGTAATGATAAAATAAATGGAAACTTCAGAAAACCAGCATAAATAGATTAACGGTCGACTATCTGTAGCAACAAAGCTGATGGTTATGAAAGTTATGTTATTTCGCAGATAACGCGGCGTCTGGCTACGAAACGTCCGCCCTACAAAGTGTACGTTGAACACGTAGGCCAGCCCAAATGGAAAATTTAATTTGCATATGATTTACAGCGTGTACCTACGCTTGATATCTTTATGAAATTATGTTTACAACCATAAACAAGGTTTGCCAATTGAATTACTGTTCATTAATACATTTCATACTGAAGTTAATTAAATTACGACTTTAGATGCAAAATGTCGATGATATGAGGCAAAAAATAACCCTAAAAACTTTTTTTACTGTTACTTTATTAACTATGTTACAATACATCATTGTCATATCCAAAATGTAATAACCTTGTACAAGATTTGTACAAGTAAAAGGTGAACTATGAAAACATTTTACGTACAAATAAATTTGTTATAATAATAAGATTACAAGCTATAATCTATACTAATATTATAAAGAGGAAATATTGAAATTGTCTTTTGGATTTTTATATGTATTTGATTCACACAAAAACGACTTGGCTGATTTCAAAAATTCTTTCACCATTAAAAAGCTACGTTATCAGTGAGAAAGATAGGCTATACTTTTTAATTTTGCGCCGGCGGAGTCGCGAGTAACAGCTAGTATTATATCTTAGTTGCTATTATGCCAGGCATATAACTGCAGCAGTAAGACGGTATTATGATAGGCACTATAAATATCATCTTAATTTAATTAACAGTGTAAATACATGTCATATCGGCCGAGTTCGCTTAACGGCGTGCATTAAACACAGATTAAGTGCGACGAAGTGCTTAGCAATCAATTACATCTTGTCTCGTAAACTTAATTGCCTCGTTCACAATTACTTACTACACGGAATCTCCATTTTCCGCTTCAATTAAAACTTGGATTATTTTTTAACTTAACTATTAAGAACTGGCATGTTTTCTCTTTTAAATAAAGTGGGACAGGTAATTAAATCAACTACGAAGTTAGAGGAAGTTCGAAAAAAATGTGGATGGACACAGTTAATAAAATTAAACAACATTTTCATAAAGCAATTTTAATAAATTAAAAAACTATTCATCATTTTTTGGTTTGTTATGCGGCTTATTTGGGACGCCATTAAAGAGTAGCGCATGAAAGTCCCTTGCATAATATTCCTGTTTTACACCCCATATCAACAATTCGATTTCATGGCAGAGCTTTTACTTTAAAACGACTTAAGATGAAAGGATGGATGAAACTCCATTGGGACGAAATTAATGGCCCATTTTGATGGCTATACTTAATTTCTGCAACAGCGTTTGTTCATAAAACAACAATAAACAAAGATATAACTTTGAAACGTTTTACAAACTAATCGATGACCTAATAAAACAACTATCACTAAAAACATCTGCAAAAACGTACTAAATTGTCTATAACATGTGCATTTCGTTCGTCTGGTGTGCCAACGGTTCAGAAAATACGACGCCGGTGCGTAGGTTATAATAATTGCGTACCGCGTGCTCCCACACACATGCGCACACAGACGCGCAGTGTCACTACATACTCCCTTCCCCCTTGCTCGCTCCACACACTACAGATACAACGGCAGAAGTCAGTCGTGTACTATCGACAGACCAACGGGTATTCTTATAGCGAGTTTTATAAACACAGGAAAGTTCTATTTCCTAATTACGTCAGTAAGAAATTGTATAGATGTTTTGGCACTCTAGTTAATATGTTGCAATACGCCTATGGACTTTTAAATCGTTATAAAAATGTCACAAGTAATCGACGAAATTTATAGACGAGCAGTTTTTATAGAGCTTTTATAATGCCGTATGCCTTATTGGAGTCGTCTTAAAGTTTTTTACCAATATGTGCCAAACGGCTCAGATTTAATATTTCTACCAGTACTATTAATGCAAAAGCGGACAGTTTAACAACTAATAATGACATAACATTTTGCGCGACTGCCAATTGGCAAAAGCTGTTAATTTGGACTTAGAACCCGTTTCGAAACCAATGTGTAAGATGTTATTAGACCTTTGTCTAACATTTCTTTAATATCAAAACTGTTATGACGTTGCTCATAAAATTCAACGGCACTAGGGCTAAGCGACACCCCCTTTGCCTACATAAGATTACAAAATACTATTTGATTACTTTCTGCAACTCAGGGGAATAGGCAGAAATAACAGATTTCAAGTCGACGCGGTTTTGGAACATCTCTCAACTCTACCATATTTAATTTAACTCTTACATATCGTCGATTAAATAGACAAATGACGTTTTTCAAAATTTTCGGAAAATTTGATTATCACTAAAAAGAGCCTACTATAACAATATTTTTATATGGATAAAAACACTAAAGAATTAAACGTGAACCTTCACGTTAAGCTTATTAAGAAAAAATATTGTTAACAGTATGCTCTTTTTAGTAATAATATAATTTTCCGAAAAGTTTGAAAAAAAAATGTATTTATTTTAATCGACAATATGCATGATCGTCGGTTTTCGGTAACGTACATAAATGAGAAAAACATTGATTATCGTCTAAACAACCTCTATCTTGTTTATCTAAAAATGAGAACACTACAATATGGTTGGTAACATTTACTGTAACTTGTAAGCCAATACTATTTACTGAACAAGAACGATGCGGTTTCTTGAGGCATGCTTCTCACGGCGCTATACGTGTAATTAAAATGCCTAGGTAATCTGTATCGTCGAGTGCGTACAAGGCATGTCGCGTCGAATCGCTCTTTCCGCATCGGAAATATTCCACGAACGTAAAACTTTAACGTTTTACTTTACAACGAGTAACCAAGTAAGAAGTAGTTATTCTAAAAAAATATCCACATTTCTAACACGCAAGTTGAAACGTCAAAATATTCAAGGGTAATAAAATGATCTTAATTAAAATTTTATAATAATTGAGTAGATATACTTACAACCAGTTTTGACAACTTTACCCAGATTTAATCACGTTTAAGTTGTTATAAATGTAGAAATTCTTTTCATACGATGATAAAAATATTATTGCTTACTTTTTTGTTTTAGTAGCAAAACCAAAAAATAAAGAAATAGCATTGAATAAATTAAATGTTAAAAATAAATTTATTATCCTTAAATCCTTTCTCACACTTTACACAATAGAGAAACGGGTTTATTTAATTTCCTATCTTTGATCGAAGTTAGGGAAAAAAATTACGCCAGTCTATTCAAAAATTACCTTACGGAGCATGAGAAGTAGGACGGGACGATAAGAATAGGCTATCTCTTGAATCGTAGAAACTTTTTTAAATACAGATTTCACAATATAATGCAATCCGTTTCAGACGAGACACATTTATTTCACGCATTGTTGGAGGCTTGGGGCGAACGCGACCGTCCTGTCATAGAATATTCAAGACAGACAACTTTTATAAAGAGATGGCAGATATCATTGAAAAGAAAATTTACGATGAATATTCTTTAAAATGTTTTTCCTTTTTTACCTTTAAAGCTATTTGTGTCCCTTCCATTTAGTATCGATCTAGTTTTAAAACGCTATATATTTTAAGTATAGTGTACTTCAATTACAAGCTTAAAACAATTACAAATTAATCATTTCACATTCGACCTTACTTCAAAACGATAACTTGTGACAGATATAGACTATTCGTATCGACCTCTCGACGTATAAACAATCAACGTCGGCGGGGACCACGCAGTATACCACGTGACTGGCTGACTCACCGGCTGCATTCATTCGATACAAGCCCGCGTCAGCTGTCTTCCGCGCCTACACACCGCGCCCCGCACTTCGCCGGCTCTTATCAACTCGCAAAACTACAAAACATCCGTACAACGTTTAAGATAATGCCTGTTTTATTTTAATATAGTACAAATACCTATTGTAAACTTTAAAACTTCGAGAACATGGAATTCCGTAGACAAATATAACAAGAAAAATCACGACCGTTACCTAAAGGGTAGACGGAACTATGGATCACTTTGCGCATTTCGGACACACTTCTCTCGCATCTACTAAATTCAGACATCTTAGTTAGTTTCGGGTAGGTATTCTTATATTGCCCTTAGTATTTCATTTAACAGTTAAAATTTATTTTAAAAAAGGGTAAGGTCTGATCCTAATAGCACTGTTCTTGTGGAAGTTAATAGAAGTCACATTAATTTGATACAAGGCTACCATTACCGTAATTAAAAATTAGGCATGCGTTGTCATGGTAACAACATGATGAAGAGATCTAACAATACTTCATAATTTCATAAAGATATAATGTGACAACTTGGGGTCAACGGCCGGATATGCGGGTTTGCAAACATTTCTAATCAGTACTCGTCCAAAATCTAATCACGTTGACGTAATAAGAAAGCGACGCGATATACATTTTAGATTGCGGCATATTGTAAAAATTCTGTAAAGAGGTACTATAAAAAAAGTACCTAAAAAGATTGCTTAGATTGTAATCTAATCTTTTCTAATGTAGTTAATATAATTTGAAAATTAAAATGACAAACTCCTACTCCCAAAACTTAAGGAGAGTTTCATTTTGTACTCTAATTTAGGTCAAAATATATAAATAACGTTTCTGGTATTTACCTAAAAAGTTAATAAGAATTAGATTTTAACAATCCTTTGAACCAATTTATTGATACCAACCTAGATTATTTTAAGAGACTTCTGTTATATTATTAAAAAATCGTATTCAGTTCTGACTATATGTTATGGAACAGAATAAAAATTAGAAATTAACTCTCATTACAAAAGAAAAATACGTACATAAAATAAACAAGAACTGCTCCTTTTTACTTCAATATAAATTCTCAACAATAGCCCTCGGAAAAAATATAAGAGCCTTTGTAATAAGGTATGGCGCGGTGGTGACGTCAAATGACGTTGATGGTAGGAAATTTAATTAAATTTGTTTACGTCCAGGGAGGTCCGAATGCTATTAGTTAAGTGCGGTGACAGTACTATGTTGAATTATGTTTTCATTTGCTTTAAGCACTTAAGAAATGTGTTTTTTTATCATAATAATTCACTAGCGTAGATTCTAGAGGACATAAATCTAATTTATTAGGTGACAGTTTACGCTTAACATTAAATACCTCTGGTCACCTATAAAATATAGTCTTCTCGTGGAGACGTCTACCCTAGTTACTGCTGTCAAAAACTCGTTTCCTAGATGCCAAATATGAAATTTCATCCTTTAGCACTGTCTACATCAAACATCTAGCAAAAAGAAATATAGATATACTAGCTGTTCGCGTGCGGATTCATCCGCGTGAAATTATAAAAACTTTATTTTATTGTTTACATTTGTCAAATTATCAATAGCAAATGTCAAAATGACATGACATGACATGACAAACCTTAGCAATCTTTCTTTCTTGATGTTGGCAGCAACTTATGGTCTCTTTCCCATATTAAGGTTTTTATCCAAAATATTTACCCCCTAAGTTTAATGGCGTGAAAATATATAGCCTAAAGCATGACGTAAGTGTAGGGCTTTTTATTAAAAAAAGAATTATTCAAAAATATGCTGTAATTGCTGAGATCTTAGGCAACAAAGAAGTGTGAGTTTACGCTTTATTATAATAGTATAGAAGTATAGATTAAAATATACTAGACGAAATAATCTAACGTCCTTACAGTCTACGATAATTTAAGTTCAAACTACAACTTATTAGTTTATTCGCACTAAAATGATAAATACGTTATTAAGAATAAAACATTTTTTTTAAATTAAATTGTAAACTTTCGGTTACAAACAAGGTCTAAAGTACGTTCACCACAAACTTTTATACAGGTATATGACCCCGTATCTTCGTAAAGTATCATAAAAATTGTACTAAATCCAAACTTTATAACAAAAATAATTTTGTTTATCAACGTATACAATTAAAAGTGCAATATCACAAAGTTTCAAGGAATTAAAAATCATTAAAGTTTCAACTTATTAAAATTAATTAATATAAAAGTATCGTTTTAACTCGCTTGACTATTATTTAAATAAACGTAAAACCTAATCTTTAAACTATCAACTACCATTTTTTTAATAATTTTGATATTATTGGAAAATATCTATCGTAGTTTGTCTATATCACATTAGATGTGTTTGTTTTCAGGGCATCTGTGAATTGCGGTTCAAAATATTTTAGCGACACAAATTGCATATTATACGTTTACTATCATTAACTTACTTCTACACTTTATTTAATGAAATTGATTGAGGATAAGATTAGAGAATTTATTTACACATCCTTGTTTTTTGATAATGCCACTGGAAAAACCAACGAGGATGTGACATATTCTGACTCATAGCATATACCTATAAACAAGAGGCGTACAGAGCGTATTGGATTTTGTTGATTAATTAAGTAAAAGCTGGCAATGAAATATCACTAGTTGTTTTTAAGAAGTTATCAACATTCTAAAATTATTATTTAAATTATATGATATAGTAATCTTACTTCTTACTAATATTATAAATGCGAATGTTTAGATGGATGGATGGATGTTTGTTAGAGTTTGTAGCCTAAACGGCGAAACGGATCTCGATGAAATTTGGCATGGATGTAGAGTACAGTCTGAAAGAACACATAGGCTACTTGGTTTTTTTTTAATTCTACGCGGACGGAATCGCAGGCGAAAGCTAGTCCTTAATAAACATGCGAGTACTTAATCTATACTAATAATATTATATTATTAGATTCATTCCTCCAGCAATGTAATTAAAAATGTAATATTTTTAAGGGTGGGAGCAAACTAGGGGCGCACCCCGTCTCCTGTACCCACGCTGTACGTAAATACCACGATGACGCAAGGCAACGCAAAATTAGTAAATAAACAGACATCATACACATTTAATAATTTAAAAAAATTAAAAAACACGATCAAATTTCATGATTTACGTTGGCACTCATTATACTGTAGGGGTGATATAAACAAGCCATATTTTTCTTAGTAAAATAGAAAAACAAAATGCGAAATAAAAGTACTATCAAAAATTTTCCCCTACAATAGAACCTGTCAAAGCAGAATGAACCTTAACATCACGGAAATAAGATTCGTAATGCAACACGTTACGTATAACCATTAACGCATCCACTGTGATAATACTAAATTGACCTAGCCCCCGCCACGTCACTATCGAGAGTGACGTGTACCAATGAACCTAACGGCATCCGATGACAGTACACTTTGTTACGATAAGGCCGCATTGTTTATCATATTTTTAGATCAATAAAGGGCATAGAAAAAGTGTAGAAATTGAGGACGAAATAATAGCATTGGCCTAGTATCTTTCGATTGAAGATACAATAGCAGAGTAAATATCAGCATTCACTGCTGTCCGAATTGTCCGATCGACCGTTGAATACAACGACCACATAGAAGACTACCATATACATTATAATAAATAAATAATACATGCTACATATGGAAGTAATACTGCATTATGTCTAATAAGTGTGTGGAGACCAAATTCTAATCCTTTCCCCTTCCTGCTCTTTTCTTATATGGAAAGAATTAAGTGAAATGGATTTGCCAGGAGATGGGATGTACATTCTGTATTTCCTGTCCCCTATCAATTTAGAGTTAAACAATGTATCAGCTACCTTTTAACAATTTTCAGATGACTATATGCTACTTCGTTAAATAGAAAAATCTGTTGGCCACTCTCTCATACGCCATCTACTACCAAAAAACCCACTCGTTGGTACTGTACTAGTACTTAAGGTCTGAATTATCAGTCGTAGTGATAGGTTGTCACACACACCAAACGTAAAGTCGGAAGTACGCATCAGCAAGTCATTTTACACAAAATACATAAAATGTGTTTTGCAGAACCGACTCTCAAACCAAGATTAGCTATGCCGCACTCAACGTAATTTCGACTGATGTGTCATAGGGGACTTGTAAAATACTAGAGAATTCCATTGAACGTTCGACGTCGTACGTTTCGAAGATATTTCGCGATTAAACAATTCATACTATACGAGTCAAATCTCTAGATTACTCATCACAATGACTTTAGATTTTTAAGAACAATCTTAATTGTTTTGGGGAAAACCAATAACACATTTAACCCCAGATAAAATTCCGTCATATTAATTTATGAAAAAAATGATACTGTTATTTTATATTTATGGTAGTACATAAAATATCTATAACAGGTTAAACATTCAACTGCTTAATAGCACTTAAGCATATTAGCGGTTGTTCAGTTCTCAGAAATGACCATCTCTTAGCGTACGTTCGCACGGGCAGACTTTGTACGCCGCGGTAAAATTCAAGGTCAGCAGACTTTTTACGCCCACGCGATAGGTGTTCGTACGAGCGTAAAAAATCCACTCTTGAATCGTATCTCGTGTCAGTAAGACGTGTAATTTGTTTCTTTTAAATTACTAGCCCGAGCCGAAAACTGGCGACTGAATCCGAAGTCACGTAGTTAGAGAGCAAACTAAAAGTAGACAGTACATTTTCTTTAAAACTAACATTTGCTAATGTTTAAAAAAAAAGGTTTTTTCTACACGCACTAACAAAGCTCTCATGCAATGTTTTATTTTATTTTCACCCGAATAATGATAAAAATTGCTCTACTTGATACATACAATAAGTTTACATATTATGTAGAAAATATATTTATTAGATTTCTATTAACCAGTAGCGGCTCGTGGCTCGTGGGTCCTGGAACTAGTGGTGCGCGATTTAAATTGTAGGAAATCAAACCAACTATTTTTCTTTTGATTTTACACAAAGACATTTAAGAAATATATAAGACTAGGCATGTTTTCATCGGTACTTTCTCTAGAAGGTACTATGTAAATCAGTTGTCAAATTTAATATGCCGCCTCGTAACCTTGTATTGATATCTGATAAAACATTTTACAAAATTATAAGCTCCATCTTTTATTGTAAAATAAACAGTATCACAGAAAAAAATAACACATAAATTAAAATACATATAAATATGATTTAGTGACACTTACTGGCAATTAATTTAAATATAGTTAATTATATTGAGATGTGGTTATGGGGATCTATCAATAGACAACGGTAATGAGATTATGTAAAAAAATGTTGCAAGTGAAGTGTAAACTATGCCTACTCTATATATATTTTTAATCTCTTTGATTTTATACCACCAATCCCTAAAAAAAATTCAAGTTAATTGCCAAACTAATCATCCTTATTTAGACAAACTATAAGATAAACTTTATTTTTATTTGCAAAGGGCAATTTAGGTACTTAATTTAGTTATGTATGTTAAAATATTAAAATCTTTGTCGAGTTAATTTCATGAAAGCGATGGTTCCAGTTGGATAAAACATGTTACAGCTAGGGGTTTGGTCGCTTAAATTTGAAACGAATATGTAATAAAACAACTGTTAGCAAAATTATTTCAAGTCACTGTATTTATTTTTTTAAAAACATATACAATTCGTGTTTTTAATTTAATAACATATGAAAAGTACACAAAATACACCGCAATGACGTCACGCTATCACCATGACATTCATTGGTTACGTAAGGAATATAAGGCAGAGTCCGTGATAAATATCCAAATAACAGTGAGAGAATTATTATCAGGGTCCAAAAACACACCAAGATAATAGAAAAGAGGAAAATACGATCAGAAAATTTCTGACATTTTGGTTTCATTTACATTATTTATTTATTTAATTTTGACATGTGACATTACAATGTCAAAGCAGTAAAGAGTATGGTAGCTATTTATAGTTTGTCTAAACAAGATGGATTAGTTTGACAATTCATTTGAAATTTAGTAGGGATGGGTTGTGTAAAATCAGTCATGAATCTTATCGATTTTCGATTTTTATTCTTATAGAAGTTGAAATCGATAGATTCATAGTTATAACTTAAGAATTTAAAAAAATCACTGTTTTCTCAAATTAATAATGACCTGCAGAACTATTACAAATAATGAGAGTATGAGAGTACAGCCGTACGTAATCGAATTGGATTTCGCTATTATTATTGTCATCGCTAAATTCTCTACACTATAATCAATACTAGAATTGTCCTCTAAATTAGTTAATAAGAAAATAATAATTTTAGTTAAGTTCGATAAATTTTATTTAAACTGAATATCGATAGTTCATAATTGTTCGCTATGCATGTTTGTTTCGTCACTAAGATACCTGTCTATTAAGTACGGATTTCCCTTCATACAAATTTAATTCGATACTTCATATGCGTCAATTATCAAACTAATCTAATCTTATTTAGATAAACTATAACTGACGCGGTTAAAAGTACCCCCCCCCCCCCCCCCCCCCCCCCCCCCCCCCCCCCCCCCCCCCCCCCCCCCCCCTTTCAAGTCGCCTCTCCACTCCACGAGATTGCGCCACTGTCTATAGGACATTTTAATTCAATGATATAGTTTGCCCCTGTCACTCCCCTGATATCATCCTTGTTAGTCTATAGTTTAATGATCGAAATATTAACGAAATTCGTAAAAGATAATTTTTATTGTAGCTGAGCATTATAAGTTCTGCTGCCACATATTTTTCCGTCCCGTTAAATAAAATCCTAACTCCTATACAACAATTACTGATTGTCATAGAACGTCTGCTAAAGTTATAATAAGCTCCTTTTGTTAATTCGTATAAAATGAAAAGTATTATAAAAATCGTGTTTCGTATTGAATGTATTTATTGCGTTAATTACTAGGACAAGAAATCAATGTGTCCGAAAGTCCGTGTATGTTATGGATAATCTCCGAAACTACTGCACCGGATGTAACAGGACTTTAAATGCAATGTTATAGGTAGCCTAGTCTTTATAACATGGTATATTCAATCTTATTGGTGATCATCCTTTGCCCCCTGCTATACTTAGAACTTTGGGATCTACAACCCACGACAGAGCTATGATAGTACAATATGTACACTTGTTAAAAGTTTGCGATCCCTAGCACTAGTTAATATGTTTTTCAAATCTATCTTATGAAGTATAACATATTATTGCTTTACTTTAAGAAAAAAATGTGGTTTAATTTCCTATAAGACATTACATACATTTTTTACATGTAAAGATATGTTACAAAACAGATCAATTTTTATAGCTAGTGATCGCAAACTTGTTTTGATCGGTGTAAACACAAAACAAACATGTTCGACAGCCAAACGCGGCGTATTTTTATTAAAATGGACCAATAAAATTTATCGCGGCGTACCAAGATACGCCAAGTCGAAAAACGCCTCCGTATGAACGGCTTCATAGAATCCCATACGTTCCATTTTGACACATTATTTATCGCCCAGCGTTTTCACGTCCGTGCGAACGGCTGACAGCGCGTTGAGCGTTAAAACAATTACACTAGGCGCCAAAAATATTTGTCCATCTACATTTTGACTACATTCCCAAAAAAAATCATTTTATAAAGACAATTTGTTATGTTTCCTAGTTTGTATGATGTTCATTTTTGAAG
Source organism: Papilio protenor (assembly GCA_029286645.1). Lineage (NCBI taxonomy): Eukaryota > Metazoa > Arthropoda > Insecta > Lepidoptera > Papilionidae > Papilio > Papilio protenor. Next base: position 1,857,213 of record JAGSMZ010000014.1, on the reverse strand, counting down.
CTGCAATTTTGTTTTAATTTAGCTATTGTGAAATTAAAACAAGTAAATATAGAATAACTACTAAAAATATTTCTACAGTAGTTATCTAATGTCATTTGACTAGAAAACACGCATTATATATAGTGCTTAAAGTCTACCGATATTTTTTCATTCTCAGATTTTTTTTAAATGTTTATTATTGGATGGTCTAAATAATTTTGGAAAGTAGTGTAGCGTAACGCGTGATTTCTCCTACGCTCGTGCGAACACTTGTATGAAGTTCCATATGTTGCATTTTATTTTTACGCTAACGCCCAATGCCCAAAATGGAACAGTGCGCGTAGAGAAATACGCCAAGTCGAAAAACGCCTCCGTATGAACGGCTTCATACAATCCCATACGTTCCATTTTGACACATTTCTACCGCCTAGCGTTTTCACGTCCGTGCGAACACTCGCTTAATAGGATCTCCGCGTTGGTGTTTGCATCATGTAAATGCGGTCAAATTTAATAATTTTTTGCAGTAATCAATGAAATTTGGCATAGATGTAGAGCATAGTCTGGAAGAACACATTGGCTACCTACGGAACTTATTTTTTAATTCTCGCAGACGGAGTCGAGGGCGAAAGCTAGTATTACAATAAATATTAATATCTATGTAAATATGATATAGGTACAGAACTAAAATATCAAGTTATTTCGCAGGAATCGCTCCAAAGTAAGTGTCATAAATATTCAATTCTGTAGGAAACGTCTCCGAACTAGTTTTATACGCGACGTCCCAAGAGAAACAAATTAATCTGTACTATTTTATAAACGTATGTGTTTCTGCACGAAGATAATAAGCAAAGTAATTCTTTTACTATGACATCACTGGTCCCAAAGTTATACAACATTTCTAGGAATCGCCTGCTCTGTCTAGTCGACGATGCATTAACTTAGTAGCTTCGAATGGCATTAGCATCCGGCGAGCAAGGCAGGTAATTCCGAATGAATATAAATCGACATGTTTTGTATGCCACACTTCTCTCCACGCCTCCAAACATCCCTTATTCTTGTATTCATTATTAAAGTAAAAGTTTAACTTAACATTTCGGAACTCACTTCGAAAGTCAAAACTGCAACTTGATGTTCGAATTAGCGGTAAAAATTGTTGTCGCTAATTTCGTCTTTAAAACGAAGACGAAAGGTATGAAGTGAAAAAGCACATATTAAACAAAATCTACTAAGGATATAATTTGAACTAAACTTGCAACACTGATATATTTTTTCTGATTGCATTTTGTTTTTGTTAATCATATAAGATCTATAATATTTTATTATGTGATCTGATGTTAATTTAGAGTAAGTTATGGATTGTTAGGTGTTTACCTTGAACATCAAGGACTTATTTTACGATTTAAAAAACATACAACCATTTTATATTTTCCAATGTTCATCTACCTACCACAAACAATTTTTTCATATCACCGAATAAACCTGAACATAGGTTGTGTTGTGCCAAAATCAATGTATGATAAAATATCTTCAACAGACATATTGTAATAAATAAGACCCCTTTGAAAAAAGTGTTAAACCAGGCCAATTTTAAATTCCTAATTAATTAAGATATTTATTCGCCCCAAGAGTTACTTAACCAGACATTATAAATCTTTACAAAATATATGTTTATGGGTATTGTAGATTATTAAAAAATGAATTGCAATCACAAAGTTTCTATATTCCAACACTCCAGTTTCTTCACATCACTTCTAAGTTCAATTAAGTATACAACATAGGATAATAGCATTCGGAAGCATTTAGATGTTAAGAGTTTACTACCCGAATACTCAAACATCATTTAAATGTCTTAAATGATAAGGCCATACTTAACATCCAAAATCCTTTCAAATTTTGACGTCTATCATATTGCAAGCAGCACTTACAAAGCAAAGTATTCAAGATTAGTTTCAGTATTTAGCCATTTGATATATTTATAAATTCTTGTGAAACAAAAATATTAATCTATATCTATAGTAATATTGTATAGAGAAAAGATTTGTATTTTTGGATTTTTGTTTGTATTCAACTTACGTAAAATCTACTAGGCCAATTTTAATAACTCTTATGATGTTAAAAAGGTGGTTCATCTGCGGGTAAAATAGGCTAGGTTTTTTAATATTTCTTAATTGCAGACAAAATCTCGAGCAACAGCTAGGACACAATATAATCAACAACACAACACAGGCCCGTAAATAAACAGATTGTGAATTTAACTTATTTCACTTGCTATTATAAATAAATTTGTATTAGTATGTAAAGGCAGAGTATATCGATTTCCATTCATTGCAGTCCTGGCAGCAACACCCTTCTCATCTCTACCACATTACCATTATTTTAACATAAATATCCTATGATTTATTTGTCTCCATTTCATATAAAAGTATACAGCCACCGAGAAACTGTTGCAGACTTATGCCAAATCCAGAGCAAATATTTTTTTTTATAATCAGGTAGCATTCTAATTTTATTACTTAACCAAGAATTCAGTTTTAAAACTAGTAAAACAATGAATTGTTTTTAATAGATGTTAATTATTACCACTAGTCTATTAAAATAAACTAAACCTTGAATTACTGTCTATTTCCCTTGCTAGAATATTTTAATCAAAAATCTAAAAATTTTTTTAAAAATCACTTAGTTTAAAATAAATGTAAAAGCAAGTAACTTTTTATAGTCAACTAATTAAAATAACAAATTGATGATAACATTAGAAAAAATAATAATTATACATAATCACTTATAACAAATTTAATAACTGTCTAATACTTAAGTCTTTTTAAGTTGAACTATTAATTTAATTATCAGAATTTTTAGATAATTATTTCGTTAATATCTACCAATTATTTTACTTACAAGAATATTACTAATGCTTTTTAAAATTAGTATTGAGTTGTTTTAAAAAATATTGAAAGCATGGAAATTCACAACTATATTATATCCTAATAATACTTAGAATTGAGTTGTAGATAAAGTCTTAACATAAATAAAGATGAGAGTATATTTTGTAACTCATCGCGTACCGGCATACGCATTGTTTGTAAACAAATAACATATGACGACATTGCCAAACAACTTTGTTTATTATTCTTACACTTGTGTGTTAAATACACATCATATTTGATATATAAAGCGTTCCCAATACAGTATGTCACGAGAAAACAGCATCGCGTACGACTGTGGAGCTCCTAGGTGTACAATGAATGACCATGTGCACATAGCGCGCGAAATTTTGACATAAATTCGAATACACGTGTACAAAGTAGGATTGGCTATTTTTTAGATTCCTTATTTAATTTTATCCACACAACTTAAATATCAGACCCGTACGTTGATCTAATAACGATTTATTTGCGAAAATATGTTGAATCCGAAAAATAACGCCCCTGGCGGTAAGAATACGAAACACAAACATAATGGCCGACACACAGTAGTTGGATGACTTAATACCTAAATGCGCAAAATACTTACACTTTCTTCCTCTTTTTCCATCCCAGAGGGCATTTGAGGCACGGCACGATTAATCGCCGAGTAGTCCGGTAAATCCGGAAGCTCCTCGGCGAGATATATAGGCATTGGTTTCGACGCATCTAGGGCCCTCGCCCTAAACGAGAGCTTCGACATTTTGTTGACAGAACAAAACACGCTAGCGTCGACACAAAAATGCACTAATAAATCACTTTATAGCTTCTCTAGGAGGTCCTTAAGGACCGTAAACTGCACTTTGCACACTCTAGTTCGTTCCCATGGTTAATTTTTGCACGCACTCAGTCACAATTAATGAAAAACAATAACGAAACTTTACATATTGAGCGTACTTTGCAGAAAGCCATCATGGCGGCTTTCCGTTTGGCGGACGACCATGACCAACTTCCACCTTGCACGATGTGCGCGGGAAGGAAACACGCGGAAACTAATCACATAATTTTTGTACTTTTTAAATCGTTTCTATATTAAATACTGAAATAAACTAATTTTAAAATTAAAATAATATTTTGTTAATAAATTAATGGTTTTTCATTTATTTTTATACTATAAATAATTTAACAACTAAAAAAGATTTGATAAAATGTCGGACATTGAAACATTGCTTGTCAAACCATAAACACAGCGTTATTTTTACCGATGCGTTCCTTTTCGCTGAAAAATATTGTCTATGAAAGTTAAAGTAATAAAAAAATTGTATAGCGAAACTCATAAATAATCAGGATCATATTTTAATTAAATTAACTGCTATTAAATTATGAAATTATCTATAACATATAAATGATACGTTGAGGACGTCATCTCCCTGCCCTTTTCTTTACGTAGGGTTAGGATTTATGCCCCGTTCACACTTGGCCAGTACAGTTGGACAGTCATAAATTACGTGTACTCACTGGCGTCACTTAGTGTTTCCACTGTGCAAGTTGATTGCCAGTCCAGTAATTGAGTGCTACTGACCGAATGTAAACGGGCATTAGAAAAGTATAGTATTCCTTTCTGCACAATCTTACTATCTTTAATTTCATCTTCTATTATTTGTTTCGATTTCTTTACTTTTGCCTTATTCTGGATTTACTATATTCACGTCACACCGTTTTGATGTCTATCCTAACCAAAGAGTACTATAATATATATAGAAATGTTCATTTAAATTTCCAGTGACCTGCCGTCATTTATACAAAATTTAAAGAGGGTTTACTTTTGGGTGGCGAATTATCTACATAAATGTAAATTGTTGCTCATAACCAGATTTTTATTATAAGGTATTGTAGGTCTTTGGGCAGTGAAGTAAAACAAAATAAAGCATATTAAGGACGACTTTATTATAAAGATAATAAAAAGAAAGAACGTATTTTTTAACAATAATAGTGTTTGTATTTATTTCTAAAGAATATGAGTATTGTGTTAAACCAGATTACCAACTTAGAGCATGAACACAATAAGATAAGGCTTTTTCGAAGAAAATTTAAACATTTATTTTAATAAGTAAATAAATAAACATCACTTATGTATCAAGAGCAGAATTACTCGATTATAAAATTATGGTTACACCAAGTCAGCAAGGGTAACACTGAGACTGAAAAAAGAAGTGTAAAAGTTGCCATATCAAATTATGTGAATATGAAGTTATTCTATATCATTAATTCTCTTGATAAATTCGTTTATAATATAGGAAAGCTTTTTAATGTTTTATAATCGAATACATGTCTAGACTAATATTCTAACCTATTCATTAATTTTACAAGAATCGTTACATATTTTTGTCTAGATTATAATTGATGTATGTAAAAGGACTCTTATAAAAGGTCCAATATTCTAGTTAAGTTATATATCTGCCCACTAGACTGCATTTCATGTAGGATAAATAAAAACAAACAATTCACATAAGTGAAAAGATAATTTTTTGCAATACACACAACGTTTACAATAAATATTCATTATTTTTATAACAATAATATAACAAAGGCCAATTTTATGCAATATTTAAAACAACAACTTCCCTCGTTGTTTATTAAAAATCTACAGTCTTGAGACATTATACTGGCAACGGTTAAATATTGAGTGAAAATTTTCTTTTAATTATAATATTCTAAGCGATTTTTTTACCTTTTCTAGGACCATTTGCAGTATAGTAAAGAATTATTCAAACATGCCTGGATCAACATTTAACATTGGCATTCAAGACATGCAAATAAGTTATTACTTGAGCTTTGATTAATTTTGACTATGGATATATCCTAACAAATTATTAGTTACCTCGTTAACATATTACTAACATATTTAAAATAACAAGTGTAAATTAAGGCTTATTTTGCCAATCATACGTATATTCAACTGAATTTCCTAAAGTATAAAACTACCTTACTTGACTATTGACTTATTTAAATAAAGTGGTGAAAGAAAAGCAAAATCCTATGAACAGTATATGACGTTTTTGGATTTTTTCTTTTACTTTAGAATACAGATAATATTGGGTATTTAATTATATTATCCTATAAAGATTTAATAAGACCAAGTAATTTATTGTTGCTGCAAATAAAAGTAAACCATACATGATTGCTAATAAATCATATAAAAAACAAAAAAAAAAAAAACGAAACGTTTGATTAAAAATAATTTATTCAGACATAAGTAATTTAAACATAAAAATAATAAAATAAAATTAGAAATAGAGGAGAATATTATAAATTTAATGTATTTGAGTATCCTGTATATTACATAACACTAAACTAACATAACATTTCTCCCAATTACATATAGATTACAATTCGAAAGACTTACACGATAGACGCTAAGTTATTGGGCAAAATTATTTGTACATATTAAATGTTAGTTCCAATATTTGTCAAGTATTCAATGTCGGTTAATAACGTTTATTTACTTAAAATACACATTGAGGACAACAGATACAAAAATCTTAAAAGAATTATCACTATTATTTATTATTGAGCCGAAATTATTATATTAATCTATCAAACAAGGATTTAAATTTCATTATATTGCCTTGGAAAAAACAATTTAATTTAAAACGCACAGCTTCATTCCTATTTGCTTTAAAATACGAAACAATTGACATCGTAAAAGTGAGTTTAAAAAATAAATAAAAAAGTGTAAAACCAGATTAAATAAATTACTTCACAAGATTTGTCATTTAATAAAAGAAATAATGTAAAAGAATGTTATTAATTCATTCCAGGCAACATAATACCACACTCAAAATTGTTAAAGGACCACTAATCGAGTACATTTGCGTAGATTTGGTAAAATCTACACTAAGGTGCTGTTTAAGTGGTCATTAAACGAGTCTGAGTGTGGTAAGGGACCGAGGTTTATCAAAGCAGTACAATATAATAAATTCAAGTAAATCAGCTGAGTTGCACCGACTCCCTGGACAAGTTGCTTGTGCTGTCTTGTGACACAACTTTATCGGGTTTGTTGCTTTTGCCTACAAATATTTCAACCTCCTGAAATAAAGAACATTTTATAGTTTATTAAAAAAACAGAATTAACTATTTTTATATCAGACAGTAGTAAATGAGCAAATAGTCACATAATTTGGTATACATGTAGAGGATAGTCTGGAAGAACACATAGCCTTTTTACTTTTGTTGTTTTTTAATTCCACGCGGACTTAGTCGCGGGCAAAAGCTAGTAAAACAATATTTATAAACTTAATAACAATAGATCTTTATTATCTGAAACAAATCAATTATTTTAGAGTGCGCACACCTCTAAACTATCTCACAACTGTGGTGCGATTGTCGATTGTTTCGCTTCAACTGTTTAGTTGCAAAACTAAACATTGAGTAGTGTACCTCCATATAAGCTCATAGGAAAGGGAGACTAAACAGTCGTGCGATAGTTTAGTCAAAGGTGTGTGTTGTTATGTGTTACCTGTATTGCAGCGCCGTCTGGCTGTGTGTCTGCGGGTAGCGCGGTGGCGGGGTCAACTCGGGCCTGCTGTCGCTCACGAGCCATGCGTCTGCAAGTAATACAATATTTCCGTATATTATTATGAAAAAGAAGTGTAAAAAAATGAAATGACAGCAAAGGACCTGGCTGAGAATTTGAGTTACCATGGCAATTTTGAATCTTAGTTGCTTGGCTTGTAGTTTTTGTCCCTTTCTGTCAAAGCAATTTTTGCCAAAACGTGAAAATATGTAGCCTATAACCACTATAGGAAGAATCTTAAGTAAATATTTAGATAAATTTATTAATTTACTGTCACTAGGCATTAAACGAATCTGTCAAATGATTCCGATTGATTTTATGTCAAATGATATGATTGTATGAGCTATAAATTCGTCATGATCGAATGCATATATATTTTTTTTTATATCAAAAAGTGGCAAACGAGCAAGCGGCCATCTGAATCCGCCAAAATGGCGAAGTGACCGCTGCCCATAGACATTTGCAATAGCGGATGCGTTGCCTGCCCTTAATCGACGGAGGAGGAAACGCACATAAAGAGGACATTTCCCCTTCCTATGCGTCTCCTCCAGGGACGTCCACGTTCCCTTCCCATCCTTTTCAAATAATGTAAAGTTTTTATAATTTCATGCGCACGGCAACAGCTAGTAAATAAACCAGCGCTTAACCACCATTAAATTTGATGGTAAACCGTTTACTATACCTCCTATGTTCCAACATCGCCTTGCGGTCCGCCTCACGTTTCTCCGCCGCGAGCTTCGCTTTCTGCGACTTCTCGTCGTTGCCGCGAGGAGCGCGCGCTCGCCCGCGAGGCTGCGTGCTCGTTGGCTTCGATACTGGCGATGCTAGCTGGAAAATACAGTTTCTGTGTTTATTTACTAATTATTTATAGTATTTTCTTAGGAATCTAAAAAAATTTTGCTGACGAGGAAATTTACAATCATCAGCTCACTATACCCCATTGAAGGGCTTGGAGCCTAAGTGTAATTTTTTGTTCCGGTGAGTTCTACTGAGATCTCGAAACCTTCTATTGCACTACAGGCTGACCACCAAAGGGGTTTTAGTGAAAGCCCACAATCCCCGTCTGCCCCCCAGAAGGCAGAGTATCTTTTAAAGATTTCCCCCCGATACCACAAAAGGTGTGATTTTTTTACAATAATTTGTTACTTTATTAATGATCTGTTTACGTATGTTAAAGTAGTAGTAGATTTTTGTGATGCTAATTATAGGTTGTTCCATCCCTTTTATACACAAGTAGCATATGCCCGTGGCCGGATCTTAAAAAAAACTTAAAAGCCTATGTTTTCTTTCAGTCTATTTTCTACATCTATGCTAAATTTCTTTAGGAGTTAGAGCGAAAGAGCGAGAGATAGAGAGAGGGGGGGGGGAGAGAAAGAGTAAGAGATTTATTTATATAGATCTGGATATTTGATTAGTTTTTGACACTTAATTTAGTAGAAAGTGGTAAAGAAACACACAGCATTTTACTATCTGAAAAAATTGTAGAAAAGTAAAAGGTTTTATTTACCTCTTTCCATCCATTGGCTTTAACGTTGGCGATGTGTTGGTAGAGTGCGTCTACGTTGCGCACCTGCAGAAGGACCATGTCCCAGAAGCCCTGCAGGTCCTGTAACGTCGTGGGGAACGGCTCGTCCTGACGCTCGTTGATGTTGTTGTAGCAGAGGCCTGTAATATTATGTCATATATGAAGACGGTGGATAAATTTGGTCATTTGCTCAGAGAGCTTATCTATAATAATATTATAATGAGGAAAGATTTGTATTTTTACATATATTGAAAAAAGTCAAAAAGTACTGGGCCGATTTCAAATATTCTTACACCATTAAAAAGCTAAATTTAGCTAATATTATGTATAAGCTGTAAAAATCATAAAAATGTACAATAAAATGATATTCTTAAAGTTGTTTTACCTTCAAATTGTTGCATCTTCTGTGTGGCCAGTAGACGGGCTTTGCCAGACGCAGCTCGCAGTAACCCAAATACCTCCTCACTGATGTTCTCGTCATTCTACAACATCAAAAATATGTGACAAATGACTAGGACTTACAAAATGACCTAGGATTTATTTAAAAAAAAATCATTTGAATGATAGTTAAAATATTGTACAAGTGATTTCTCCTAAGTGTGCGGTAATCTTACTAATATTATAAACGCGAAAGTTTAGATAGATGGATGTATGTTTGTTAGTTTGTAGCATAAATGGCTGAACAGATCTCAATAAAATTTGCCATAGATTCAGAGGTTAGTCTGGGGGAACACATAAGCTACTTGGTTTTTTTTTATTCTAGTTAGTTAGTTAGCTAGTTAATAAAAGTTCTAACATACCTGTAAATTCTCCAATTCCTTTTCAGCAGTGATTGCAAGTGCAATAAGTCGCTCCGTCTCCTTCTTTTCCAGATCTAAGAAATAATGTGCATCTTTAATAACATCTCCGTTAACTTTGTCAGCACCGTTCACACTTGCACTGCCGTTCACTGAGTCATTTGCCACTTCCTTGTCATCGTCTAAAGTAATCACAGATACACCATTTGTTACCAACACATCACTTATTACATCTTCAACTTCAATATCAGTCTTATCCGGCTTTGGAATGTTTTCATCCTTTTGAGGGGATAGGTCACATTTTAAGCTTTTCTTAGGGGACAGTATAGGAAGTTGTGCTCGGAACTCAGGTCGTAAATGTCTTAAAACTGGTAAAACACTCGAGTCCGATTCTTTAGGACTAGAAAACATATTCTCATTCTCAAGATTGCTACAGGATTTCCTCGGACCGAGACATCTGTCTGGACAATTTAATGATTTCTCCGTTAACACTTTCGACCACTCCCCATCACTTTGACTTGTGAATTTATGCCGTTTCTGATTGAAGAATCCTTGTGCTAACGCTCCCGGCCCGTACAGTCTTTCTACACGTTGTTGGATAAAACTCTTCATAGGACTTGTTAGTTTTTCTCCATTCTCTTTAGTAATTTCGACCCTTTTAGACATACCATTGGATGATATTGTATAAGATTCAGCACTAAATCGGGAGTCCTTCCCGTTCGTTGTAATTGATTGTCTAAAATTAGATTCCGAATAACTGGATTTAAAACTGATATCTTTTGCATTATCAACTTCATCTTTGTGTAGCATTGACGCGGCGAAATTTTTATTTTCGTTAGATATATATGTCCTAGTAGTTGTGGTTGTCATACTGGAGCCTAGGAAGTCGTTCTTCAGTTGTTTATTCTCAGCGGCCATGTAGGCATGGGACGGTGACGACATGTAAGGATCTTTGTGCGCCTTGGAAGGCGATTTCTTTGTCAAATCAGCTTCAGTATCATGAGGAATGAAGGTCGGTACGAGCAGTTTGTTTGCGCTGATAGGAACCGGTACGAGTAACGAATTGTTTTCGCTCTTGTATTGGTACGTGTGCGTGATTGGTCTTATTGGCGATGCTTCTCGGCTCTTGTTGATGTCTTGTCTTAGTTTAGAATCATATGTTGTCAGATTTGTATAGCCGTTGACCGAGCAAGCTAGGTTTAGATAACTGGGTTTCTTTTGTGGTAGCTCTTCACGTTTCTTTTGTTGTGCGCGTGATCTGTGGCTGCCGGAGTCAACATAGAGCTTGGGTGGTGGCTTTAGTAGGTTGTCTTTCTTGGGCGTTGGTGTCACGTCGTCCGGTGTCCTTGAAGGTGTGAGCGTGGGTGTCGGCTGGTAGCTCGGCTGCAGCGTGGAGCCCGCCCTCTCCTGTATACGAGACGTGAAGTCCCTGATGCGGCTATTTGTTGACGACGGCGTCAGGAGATTCAAGCTTCCAGATGTGGTATCTGGAATTTAAAATATTACAATGTTAAAGTTGCTAAAAAAAAAGAAAAATCATGATTCTTATCATCATGTTATGTCAGCATAAGGATTTTATTGTATTGAGTCTTTTTTAAATACAAAACAGGGAATCAAATCACAATGATCTATACCATTTCATTAAGTTTTTATAAAGCATATAAACCCTCCACATGGTAGGGTATTTAAGAAATAACCTATAATGTCCACTAAGAGAAGTGAAGTATGAAAAACTCAAGAAATAATTAACACAAATAACTTAATACTTGAAGTTGTCAGAGAAAGTAACCATATTTGGCTTGTTTGTACTGATGTAAGTAAATTAAACATTCCAATATTTTTCTTATATAACAGTTTGATAATGTATGGTGTATGTCATTTAAAAAATATTATTATTAAAAAGAAAACAAAATCTTTAAACCGGCTAATAACATTCAAAATTGATTATAGAATAGTCAAAATGTATAGAAATAGGCTTCAACATCTATTTGCCCCCCCTAGAGGATAGCAAAATGAAAAATAAACATAAAAACTACTTCAGCTAAGACTACATTAATTTTAGTTGCCCCTTCTAGACCTAGCCTAGGCAATGACAGATGAACTAATACACACCTATGTATAGAAATAAATAGAAAATGAATTAAATGTATACTCTCATGGTTTTTACAAATAAAAAGTTGCATGCACCATGTTCACTGTGCTGAAACGGGAGGTAAAACAACCCAATTGTAAAAAAAACTTGTATCTTATAAACATTAAATATGAATGTAATATCCATAAATATCACTATTCTATTGGAAATGTAGCTAAAAATATAAATAAGTGAGGATATCAAAATAACATACATTTTTATAAGGATAAAATGAAATGTTAACTTACATGTAATTTCAAAGCATAAAAAATAATCACACATTATACAAATAAATTGCAATTTAGACAAAAATTGCAATATTATGTATAGGTTAAGCAATAACTAAACACATTTAGCAAAAACTGACACTGATTATATTCAAAATAGATTAATTTATCTTATCAAGCTTGGAAAGATTATGTAAAAACTGCTTACAACCACTTTTCGGTTTGTTTTTAAAAAAAATAGTTTAAAAAAAAAACTCAAATGCACTATCTTATGCAATATTACATAACTCACATATTAATTACAATTTATCTAGAAGACATAGAATTTAAGTAAAATATAGGGAATTTTGCAAGATAAAATAAAACTATTTATTATGAATTAATAAATATTATCAACTTAATGCTACAGCTTCATACAAGTACAAAACGACATTTCGTGTTTATCAAAAGGGAAATAATTATGGAGTATATACAATGTATCTTATTTCAATTAAAATCCTTATGCTTTAAAGCATTTAATTGTAAACATACATACAGTAAATTTAGTAATATGCAGTCATAATTTCTTTTTATCAGTTTATCTTTAGCCTGCAACTTCTGTTCAAATAAAAAAAAACAATGATAAGTAAGATGTGTTCTTCTACGCTATATTCTACTTCTGTGCCAAATCATTAAAATTCATTGAGTTTAGTCAAGCTATTTTGAAGTTATTTAAGAACAAACATTAAACCTTCTATGCATTGAAAATTCAAACATTAACATTTATAATACTGTGAAGCATGATTTGAGGAAATTATGAGATAAAGTAAAGTGATTTGGATAACTAATATGATAAATTTATATGAGAAAAAAAATCATCGGAAACATGTCAAACTTTTTGCATAAAAAGTGCAGTTCCTCTTTGGTGAAAATAACAAAGCTTTGGTTCGTAATAAATATAGAAAATCCATCCTCATGTCATTGAAATTATCAGTTTTAACTGTATTTTATATTTATAATATAGTATAGTGACGTAAGTCTTTGGCGTGTTTACTTTTATTTTACGCATAATCTATGTCCTGTTATAGCTATAGCATATATTGATCTTAATAAATGTAACGTATTAATACAGAATTTATTACCATATGTTGAATGATAAACTTATAACCATGAGAAACCTCCTTAAAAGTCTGGTTAAAGTTTCACGGTCATTCGTAATGTCATGGGCAGCAAGCAACGTAAATAACGAATTTAATTTAAAGTTCTCCTTTTTTAATCTGTAATACTCACGGTAATATAAATTAGAAATTTTGCATTCGAGAAATTCGATTATAAAACAGATTTTTAGCCTACCCTTTTTCAAAACAAAAAGTCTATTAGACAGAAATAAATTGTTAGACTACGCAATACACTTACCGGTTTTATATTTTAACTTAAACACGAGAAAAGGCACACAGTTAAATATTTATTTTATCCACTACGAGCATTTTTTACACAGAATTTATGATTTATGAATCACAAATGTCAAACTTTTTAATTTTCTTACAAAACGTCACAAGAAGAACCTCTCAACGGCCGGTTTTTCTGAAGCGTTCCGTTCCACGGTCGGTGCGTAATGATCTTTATTAACTCATTCACAGTTTCTTCACAGTACTGTTTACAAATCCTACATTTGGTATGCTTGCTAATATTTTTATAGAATGCCCGTAAATTAGCACGTTTTTTTACGTTAAAGCTGGTACTCGGATAGACAGCTGCCCGACAATGACCGAGCTCGCGCAAGATAGAAGTGCGTAGGCTGAATCGAGGTCGATGCATCGATTTGCCCATATGTGTGAATATTTCTTTTGTTTGTTGAGTTGCATTATTTACATTGAGTGTCTACTCGACTTACGTAAACTTTGTTTACAGTTAATGATGCAACTAATATAGTTTGGACATTGTGAAATAAACTTTCACTTAAATGTTTAATTTTTACACAATTACTCTTAAGTTAATGGAAAACAAATAAAAATAAGATTGAAGCTTACTGGCTGTCGTGGAATTGTAAAAGTAGACACACAAAGAACAAAACATTAAAAGGCATGAAATCAACGGTTCAAATCAAACGCTAATTCATTACATTTCATAGCAAGCTGAATTATTATAGACAGGAACAGGAGGTAAAGAAAACACAGGCTTTACAAAGAAATAAAAACAATATATTAAATGAATGAAAATATAAGAAAATGCAGGTAGACATCAAATGAAAACAACGTTAAAATTATATCAAGAAGCTATTAAATTCATCTTAAATTATAGACAATAGAAATTAAAAAATGCAGAAAATTCTCAAAGAATAAGAAATAACAACAATCACATACACATGCTACATATTCATACAAATACAGATGACAACACACAAGCTCGATATCTCGAATTACCTGAGAAATCTGTACTAGCATCGACGTCAAGGGAGCAACTGCCAATCGAATCAACCGATTTGTCCATTACTTTTACAGTCAGATTCTTGTTTTTATCTTTTAATAGATCTGCTTCTTTTACTTCTATTTCATAAGCACCAATACTGTCTAAATCATTTTCAAAGTTCCTCACCTCATTAGATTTCGGCGAGACAGTAGAACTTGGTAGTTTAATGTCAGTATCCTCAGTATTAATAGTCAATGTTGAATCAGGTTTTAAAGTAAATTCACCTGGAATGTTCTTGTCAAGTATTAAGGTACTTTGACTGGTAAAATTACTTCGTATAGGTTCAATGTATTCTACGTCATCGTCGTATACGAATAAATGATTGGTATGTCCGCTTGGGCCTTGTACGTCTGTGGCGTCTTTCGGTACCGCGTCTATAACAGTCTGTGTTTTGCTTATACTTTTATAGAAATGGCTTTCTAACTTATCCAATTGACGTCTCGTTTCCGACTGCTTCTTTCGAACCGAATCTATTATGACTGGTAAATTTAATAAATCAGGAGTTTTTTCTCTTTGCTGCTGCTGGGAAATATCACGTCTAAAAAGTGGCGAATCATCGCTCTCTAACTCGAAACGTTTATACTTAGAGGAACAGTAATCGTCGACGGATGACGTGTCAGATTTTTTAGAATCAAAGAATGTGTCTAGCGAGAAAAATGATTTTCGTTTTTTCTTTGGCTGACTTGTTTTATCAAAAGTTGGCAGTATAAAAGGGTCACCAGATTTAAATTGTTGTACACATATATTACTTGTATTAACCAGAGATTTTGGTCGCTGTTCCTGAGGCAGACTTAAAGGGACACGATTAGTTTCGATTTTACGTGAATCTAAGCTAAGCGTTTTGCGGAATCTCTCGTTTAAATTCGAGAGCAAGAAATGCCTACGTTCTGTAGATTTTGGTGTCACGTTGTACGATGTCTGTTTGCTGCTCGATGGTTCTGTATCTGGAATGTATTCTGTATATTTGTATTCGATATCGTTTTCTGAATAATCTTTCTTTTCCTCGAGTTTGCCGTAAGGTTCTGATGGACAAAGTGATGACTGACGATTATCAGGTCTATGAAAAGAGAATGATCCTCTGTTAGAAGATTTTTTTCTGTCACAATTACAATTACCCACGCAGCCTAATTTTAGACAAGGTCTTTGGCAGGATGAAGGTTGTACTGACACCTCATGAGTCGTATTTGGAATGTACCTATCAGGCTTATGTTTGTGGACTAAGAGATCTTGCCTAATTTTCTCCAATCTTTCGTCTCCATGAAGTCCTCTTGTGTATTTTGATTTTGGCGGTCGAAAGAATCTAATGGAACCTGAAGTATGGGAATCTATCGATCTTCTTCTGACAAACGAAGGGGAATCTGATATCTTGTTGACTCCTAAAAGTAGGACAGGGGTCTTCTTATCATCCTCATCAGGTAAATCGCTGTAAAAAAATAGTTTTGGTCAAATAGAGGAATCTTAAAGTATGTTACAAAAGCAAACATGTGTTTGATTCCAAGAAGATCTAGTTAGCAATTCTGATGGTAAATTTAGAAGTATCAGGTGTTTTCTACATTTTAACATACAAAATAAACTTAGACGTTAAAAAGGCAGGTTAAACAACATTGATTTACGAGAAATCTATTCTCAGAAGCATAGACTGAATATTAAAAATCTATTAAGACAAATCTTCGGAGTCTATTTTTTATACATATTTCGTTTAATATTATGTACAAGGGTTAAAAAAGGTAAAAAAAATCCATAAAGTAATAAACAAATCATACTCACATTAACAAATTAGTAACTCACAAAATAAAAATAAAACCACACAAAATTATTAGAATTAAACAACGACTGTTATGAGATATTAGGCAGGCAGAAAGAATTATTTACAGCATCATTTTCAAGGACGAAATCTACCGTAGTCTTATGTCTCTTACACCCTTCGATCGGGCGCACACCTTTGACTAAACTATCGTACAACTGTTGTGAGATTGTAGATTGTTTCGCATCCAATTCAACAGTTTAGTTGTACAACTCAAAATAGTCTGCGCACCTCCATATAAGCTCATAGGAATCAAAGCGCGACTAAACAGTTGGGCAATAGTTTAGTCAAAGTTTTAATAACTTGCAGTAGATCGAAAGAGTTGACATCGCATTTGATAAAGATACATATGAATACGTAAAAGTGTGTAGTAATTTTGTTCTGGTGCTTATCGTCTGGTTTACCGTAATACGCGAGGACAGTGCAGCTGCTAAATTTCAAATGATTGCTTTTGACTTCAAAAGGAGCAAAACGTACCAGATAATTAAGCGTAGGTACCAAAACGAGACACAAGAAAGTAGGTAGCAAATAAAAATAAAGAAGATATTAACATTGTAAAGAGTTAAAGTAGACGTTAAAAAAGGTTCAAGATATATCTGTCCTTTTTTAGATGACACCATGAACCATATTGTTGTCGCTATTTCTGTAATAAAATGACAGAGATGACAATATACTTCAAAACTATCAAGAGTCTGGAGTTGAACTTTCGTGAGACATTATTATAACTCCACCACTATCCACGAACTCATCCGGGGTAAAAAACTAGTCGGTGTCGCCACCGAAAAATAGACGTCAGTGATAGCCGTTAAATAATTAGTTACGAGTATAAGATAATTAGTTACGAGTATAAGAGTCTGGAGTTACCCAGTTAGAATACAATTTATCAAGGTTAATTTGTTTAAATGTTTGAATACTCTTCTATTACTGATCCACCAGTCACTGGCTGGCACACCCTAAGGATAATCAAACAGTCATTTGGGATCCAGGATATTTAAAATCGGAATTAGTCACGCGAAAACCTTATTAACACAAGCACGACAGACTACTGAGGTATTACTAGGGTCTTTGACTTTTGTCCTTGTTTTTTGGATGCTTACTTGAGTTTTTGCATGTATTGTGTGTTTGTTCGATCTCATCACCTATATTGCTGAATGAAAGGCGAGTGAATTATCATTAATTCGTCTTCAGAATTCCATAAGAATCAACATTCTTACTGTTTTTATTAATTCAATCATTAACTTATCCCTACATCAATTAAAGATATTTAACTCCATTTAAGAGAAGACAAAATGACTCTGAAGCCTTCAATTTTATATGTAGCTTAGTAACAGTCTTGTATGGTAAATATTAACCGATTTAAGTCCGTGTAGGTTAACCAGTTGAAGTTATACGCAAAGTGATTCAATACGGTCACAGAAGAGCTTTTGAGTCGAGTAATTAAATTGAAAAGTAGGGCATGAATGCGGCTTTAAATTTAAAAATGAGGGATAAATTGGTGTGTACTTCGATGTTTTAAATTCTTGCCTATTCGTTTTTGAGATATGATTCGTTAATGTGTTGCAACGTTATGAATATTATCTAATCCGATATTTATCTACAGAAAGAGCGAAAACATTTCATGTAAAATCTACTGATTTGATACTGCTGTGAGATCAAAGAGTAAAATAAAATTGGAGAGTGACTGTCGGTATGTTCAAGTGAATCATTAATATGAAATACTAGCTGTTACTCGCGACTTCGTCCGCGTGAAATTAAAAAATATAGCGTATGTTACTCACAGATAAACTACCTTTCTAACGGTTAAAGAATTTTTAATTTTTAAAATCGACCCAGTAATTCTTACGTGAATCAAATACATACAAAAATCCAAAAATACAAATTTTTCCTCTTTACAATATTAACATAGATGTATAGATTATTATAGATACCAAAAGACACATCATCATCGTGACTTATATTGAAGCGAATTAAGTTATAAAAAATAGTTGGCCAACATTAATTTTAAGTCTAAACACACTACTATAAATTTTAATTGTTTATGACTAAACAGAAGTAATATAATAAAAAAAAACATTAAAAATAAGGTCATGATATAAATATATTAATTTTTAAACTAACTTACACGCGATATTCAAATAATAAACATAACTAGAATGTTTCGTGTTCTGTTACTATAAAATCGATTTCATTTTTTCCAACTATAGCTGTATCACAGACCGTTGATCCGTTTGTCAGTAATCTACTGCGTACTGTGAGGCAATTTGCTCTTTACACCAATCAATGTAGTGCGGTACTATAAATATATCGATATCGATGGATTAACATTTCAAATGTTCTTTGTAGAAAATTCTACACAAATAGTTATTTAATATAACCAGTTTAGTTTTTTAATTAATCAAAATTTATTATTTAGAATTGACAAATCCGTTCTTTACTATTTTACACACAGCTGCTAAAAGGTTCCACAATGTCTTAAGTAATAAATCTGCAATAGGAACGCCTAAATGATCATTAAATGATTTAAAATAAACAAATATTTTCATGCATAAAAATCTTTCGCCTATTATTTATCGATACTTGAAATAGCACATCACTAGTACATCTGTTTAGCTGCACGAACGGAGCAGTGTGCTTCATTGGTTCAGCCATTATTTCTGTCATCATGTTAGCTCCGGCCACGGATTTCAGGCTAACGGTTTCAGAGACGTATCTGTTGCTCCATATAGCCGCCAATGTTTTTATAATCTATAGATGCTCTGATCATATGCAGATATGCATAACACTGTCTTTCTTAACATCTATTATAAATGTACGGTGCAATTTTTGTTCAAATATCAATACAATGATGTATGTTTTAGTATAGTGAACAATTTGCTTCTATTTGTATTATACAACGCTTTGTAAAACTGTACTTAAAATATATGTATGCAACTAGAGCATGTTTGTACAAGAGATAAAATCGCAAATGCAACGGACGTTCGCAAACACTGAACAATGTAAATGCACTATTAATGCATGCAACATATTTCTATCGAGTAAAAAAGTCGATTCACCGCTACTTTCGATAAAAGATCAATCGATTCCAGCGCGTTACAATTAAAATCGATTTTCTTTATTGTTCTCGTTTATGGTTTCGTATCACGATCATCAGATGATTGTAGATTTGCTATTGAAAATGTTAGATATTTATTATTACTTGGAAAGATATGATCTTAATTGGATTATTTTCATTCCTTGAATCTGCTGAAAACATTTCAAATAGCTTACTAGCATTATAAATGCGAAAGTTTAGATTGATGGATGTTTGTTAGAGTTTGTAGCCTAAACTGCTGAACGGATGTCGATGAAGTGTTTCATTAAAAAGTCGGTTTCGGTTTCCTATCCCATAAAACATAGCGCGATTTAATTTGTGACAAATTGAAAATCGATTTGGAGCGTAAAATATTTTGATATCCGGGACGAGATGGATGAAGTTCAAGAGAACTGAAGTTGCAATGAGAAATTAAGTAATATTACTATATATTAGTAGGTGCATTTTGACTTATCTGCTAAATGTATATCCTAACATGTAATTTCTAAGTGTGACAGTTGTACATCCGTTATTTTATATATGGTTCGGTGGATATGAGAAGGCAGATTGATAATAAAAAACAGTAAATAAAGATTCATTCTAATATTTAGGTACTTGAAAAATAAGAGTTTTTCTCTTGCAGACTTCATCTTTCAGACTAGCAAAAAGACATTAAAAATGTTAAGCGAGTCATTTACAGTTTGGTGAACCTTAGTATCTCCGAGAGTGTAAGTACTCTGAGGTTACTGGCAAGTTTAAAATTAGTTCTGCAGGTCCGGACATTTGGGCACAGTACAAGCGGCGTGATGAATCTTAAGAGCAAAGGATAGTTGTAGGCAGACGAGAGTCAGTCATACAAACAAGATGTTTACACTGTACCAGCTGGTCCTCAGTGGCAGCAGTATGGACAGGAGTATGGACGATAGTACGTGAGTACAGTACACACAAAAGCTACGTAAGTTTATTTGCTTTTAATAAGTTACAACTAAATAAAAACTAATTTTTTTAAAGTTGAAATGGAAGCCTATAAACTGTTGGTTAGCATTTAGCAAGTTAAAGCGTATCGTGTACATGTATGTACGATATACGAGTACACTACATGTGGCAGGCGTGTTGTGACACAACATATAACGTAAAATAATTCAACTAAAATTTAAATTAAATTTTACTCTGAGCACACTTTGTTAGTGTTGCGTACAACTTCAATAAGGAGAGTTTTGTTGGTTGCCAGGAAACATGTACTTGGAATGTTATTCGCCTAGTGACTATAGGAAAAGGACTGTTATATTTTAATAAGTATGAATGGGAAAATGCCAATAGTACTTATATACTTTATATCTAAATTGTTTCTCAACGGGAAACTATAAAATGTGTTATAGTTGTTCTTTTATAGAAAAAGGGAGATATGTAGTGTATGGCCACACTGTTTACTTGACCAACAAGTGTTGGTCTTCTGGTTGGTAGACTGGTTGATCGACTGGTTGGTCGACTTGTTGGTCAAGTAAACAGTGTGGCCATACACTACATATCTCCCTTTTTCTATAAAAGAACAACATTAACACATTTTATAGTTTCCCGTTGAGAAACAAAATTATAATGAGCTCCATCTTTTGCTAAAGTAAACTAAATACAAACATTTAGATATAATTTAATGACACTCACACATACAATTAAAATGTGTTTTTGATAGTACTAAAGTCTCTTAGATTCTTTCACAATAGATTCTTTAATATTTTGTTCAAAACCCAGAGTAAGACAAACAAGTCTACAGTTAATAGAATTGTCGGGTATTCGGTTTCCCAGCGCGCTGCAAAACTGTAGAAAAACTTGCTACAGTTGTAACTGAATACATTAGAAAGTAAAACATAGTTGACAGTTTCTCGCAAACGGAAAGCGAAATACTGTAGATCCGGTATATTATTACTGTTTGTTTAATACATGAGATTTTATTGCGTGAATGTATTTTGTAACACCATTAACAGCATATAACGACTTTGCTCGTTGCTTGCTTTGTTATTTTCGTTGTATATCTATACTTCTATACTAATATTATAAAGAGGAAAACTGTATTTTTGTATGTATTGAAATAACTCAAAAACTACTGGGCCGATTTTAAAAATTCTTTCACCACCATAGAGGTAATTTATCTGTGAGTAACAAAGGCTATATTTTATTATTACTAATGTTTAGGAACTATTAATAAACAGCGTGTTTCTGGACGCCGGCGTTAAAAATTCAATAAACTTTAACTTTTCTCGGCTTACGCTGCCTAAACCGTTAGAGGTATATAAAAATAATGTATCAAAGAATTGTAGATCTCAAAAAGTTCTACCGAAAAGTCCGTGATGCTATATATCTATCTTTAACGGATTTCTTACAATAACCACTTATTTCTTTACAAAATGAATTAAAAACCTCACGCTATTTGCGGCGTTCTTTTATTGGTTTCAAAATAAATCCTTATCCAAATAAATGCGTTTGCTATCAGGAGAATTTAATGTAGAATAAAATTGTCCTTTACAGTATTTGAATTGGACTAATAGTTTAGAAGATATCGTGAACACAAACAATAAGGGTAACCGAAAAATCAGCTTACAAGCTACCGGGATTAGTAATTTGGAATCTTGCATCGGTAGATTTCTGTTATTACGTGGATTACTACTAAGTTAATACTTTTGGTGATAGGTTGAAAAAAAGGGCGAACTTTCAAAGTTCACGCGGACGAAGTCGCGGGCAAAAGCTAGTCATACATAAATAAGCAGGGGTAGTCAGTGGTGGGGTATCATTCCTTCTTAAATTTACTTCAACAGTTGCCCCCGCCCTCATTAAGCTAGCCTAGACCATCGTCTGGCGATGCCAATCTAGATAAGATTAGTAATTTAAAAATAAATTAAAATAATCTCCAAATAAGGTAAATGTAATAGTTATTGACTATTAACGCGTGATGGTGAAGCAAACATAGTAATTAAATTTCTACAAACGAAAGACAAAGTTACAAAACCAGTCGAGTATTTTGCAACTTGTGAATTCAACGATGCGGTATTTAACATAAAGCGGTGAAGATGTTACAACGGTTCAACAAACTATTAGCACATTATGTACAGTTATAGACGAAAGTTTCGCATATGTGAATTTAAATCTTGTTTACACTACTGTGATTCTTGTTATCTAAATTAGGGTATATTTTTTTTTATAATATAAGGTGGCAAACGAGCAAGCGGCCACCTGAATCCACCGAAATAGAAAGCGACCGCTGCCCAGACATCCGCAATTGCAGATGCGTTGCCTACCCTTCATTGACGGAGGAGGAGACGCACATAAAGAGGACATTTCCCCTTCCTATGCGTCTCCTCCACCGTCAAATCCACTTTTCCTTCCCATCCTTTCTTCTTAAGAAAAGGGTGGAAAGGGAAAGGAACCAAAATTAGGCCTCCGGCACCACACTCATCAGACGAAACGCGGAA
Organism: Papilio protenor; assembly: GCA_029286645.1. Lineage (NCBI taxonomy): Eukaryota > Metazoa > Arthropoda > Insecta > Lepidoptera > Papilionidae > Papilio > Papilio protenor. The sequence continues at coordinate 1,834,292 of JAGSMZ010000014.1, read as the reverse complement.
TTGCTTCCACTTCACGCCTGTTTTCTGTGTGGTCGTGGTATTACACCGGGCGAGCCGACCCATTCGTGCGAAGATGTTAAAGCGGGCTCTACCACTGTTAAATCTTAATTAGGATTTATTATATACAGGAATTCTATTCATCTCATTGTTTCGAGTCACTGTTAAATAAATCTAACTCGAAGTATAAACAACTACGGACAAATGTAAACGTAAGATTTCACACTTTCTCACTGTTAGATCGTGAGAAATTCCTTGACATAAATTGTTCCTAAAATTATTTATTTATGTCGGAATTTATTTTTAACTATGAATAAATACAATCGTTTATGACCGTGTTGTTATAAATCTTCAATCGACGGATAAAAACTACAAGTAATGATTTTATAAGTGTTTCACAATAAGTTTTATTTGTACCGTGGGAAATGACTTGGATTTGTAAATACATACTTTGTCTATGACATGTGCATTGTGCATAGAGATTTCTACGTTAAAATTAAAACAAAAGATAGTGCTCTGTGCCCATACGCTTCTATTCTTGAGATGCAAATAGCAATTGCGTGATCGAATAAATTAGAATTTAATTATATTATTTCAAACAATTACGGAGATAGGCATAGTCTACATTATTTTTTAATTACTGGAATTTGTATTGTTTCATGCGAAATTAAAGTTACTTTAATTTTGTGTGAGGCTTAGATACCTTAATGTTTTGCAAATTAAAAAAATACATTAGGAATGAATGCTATATCTATACTATTATAATAAAGCGTAAACACACACTTCTTTGTTGCTTAAGATGTCAGCAATTACAGCATATTTTTGAATAATTCTTTTTTTTTAATAAATAGCCCTACACTTACGTCATGCTTTATGCTATATATTTTCATGCCATTAAACTTAGGGGGTAAATATTTTGGATAAAAACCCTAATGTGGGAAAGAGACCATAAGTTGCTGCCAACATCAAGAAAGAAAGATTGCTAAGGTTTGTTATGTCATGTCATGTCATTTTGACATTTGCTATTGATAATTTGACAAATGTAAACAATAAAATAAAGTTTTTATAATTTCATGCGGATGAATCTGCACGCGAACAGCTAGTTTTTATATAAAAACATATCAACGATTTTGAAACGGTGAGTTTCTTTTTGCACATGTGAAGCAGCATATTTATATTAAATAATAATTTCTATTATGTCAACGTAACGTGTAGCAGATATAAAAAAAGCATTTACGTAATTGTCTAGGTAATAAAAATGTTTTTGTGTTACGCCCAGCATTGTTACTTCCCAGCCATGGTCCCACTATATCCATTCAGTAGTCAGTCAAGGAACAATGGGGGACTAAATATAAAACATGGCGTGCTTTCGTATGGAAATACATGAATTTTGTTACACCTACGTTCTACTTAATTATATCTGCCTTGAGAATATGGTCAAACATTTACAAGGGGATTTAAAGGAATTAAAATGGGAATGTCATTTGAAAATTGAATTACAAAACTAGGAAAAAGTTGGTACAACCCCAGATCTCAGAGACTGCAGTAAATAATAATTTATTGTATAATATTATAATGGTAATTGTTTAACTTCAGTTGCGTCCAGAAAATGATCATGTTTTCAACGCCTTTTGTCCAAGTTTATGATAAATATCTTGATTGAATAAAGTTACCAAAAAAAACAGCCGCCGCTATCATCTTTCTTCTAAAGCCCAAAAGTCTCTTATAGTCAATATCTCTCACTAACGATAACTTACTACAGATTTAAAAATCTACTTTAGTCTGTATATTTTTAATTACACATATTTATATGAACTGAGGAATGCATTCTCCTTAAACGTAACTATGATTCATCAATTGCATAGATGAATATAAATCCGAACCTTATTCAAAGAGACATAAAACATATTTTATAAGTAGAAAGAATCGACCCACTTAATCTTTTTCTTTAGCTTAGTCATTAACATTGTCAAGGTTCAATCGTCGATATCTAAATACGATAAAAACAAATAATTTGCATTGAGAGCAAATATTTAAAATAAAAAGTTGTATTAATGAAAAAAAAAACATATCTTAAATCAATTAAAAAAATGATTACTTACACATTTTGATTACTTTTATAATGTTTAACAATTCACTACACTCATTATTTTTTAAGTTTTGCACTTCTACAAAAAAATTCTCATTATATTTTTTTCTGTCAATATTCAGACGTAAGAGAAAATGCACTTGTTTCGTGGAGAGTTCATTGACACTAGACTTGAGTAATACTTGTTGATTGTTATCGTAATAACATGTACAGTAAATAAAGTGGCCCTAAAACTGTACCTTGAGGTACGCCCTATAATTTCTCTTCGCCACAGGAGTTAAACCGACGGGCACACGTCTACATTCCCGTGGGCGATACGACCGTATGACGTGGACTCAAATTGCTTCAAATTAACCATCAAACTATACCAAAAATTATAAGTTAACCAATCGGAACGTGAACAACGGTGTCCAATGCGTTCTTTATATCCACTTTAGATCCGACTGACGGATTTCCGCGCCGTAATGGACGAGCTACGTAGCAACGGGCCGCGCTCAATTTCAGTTGAAAGTTGAAGTGGTGGGAGGTTAAAAGAAGGGGGGGCCCGACCCAGACGCATTGACTGTGCCCGTAGTTGTTTATGTTTCGACGTACGTATGTGATGGCACGTGCTATAGGAAACGTATGTAAAACACACATGTTTTCATAGGTTGTATATTTTTAGTGTCCATCTGCATCACATCTTTCACTTAGTAAAATCATAAGAAACTTGCAAACTGAGGTAAGATTTAACCTGTTATCGATAGGATGTTAAAAAACATAGTCTATAAAGTGGCGTGAAAATAAAAGTCATTGTCATCTCTAAAACAAAACAGTTTTGTATTAAAAGACAAGGGAAGTTGTTAGTTAATCTTAACATGATTACTAACGTTACTGGACGTCACTGTTTATGCAAGCTAACTATACACTAGTTCATTTGAATTTTAAAACATCTAATTGTTTTGGTATCCTGAGTCTAATCCCATTCAAACAATTAGATAGCTATGCACTCGTATATTTAATATAAAATAAGTGAGCAAAGAATACTTGATATGGTCATTAAAATGAACCCATTTTGGAAGCAGACAACTTAGGGCCTGTCCTAACACTGGCTCAGATAGCTTAAAAATGACGTCACTGTCAGATAAGGGAAGAAAATCCGATATTTTCATCACATATTTTAACGTTGGATTGTTATCAGACAATTTACAATTTGGTAGGACAGGTTCTAAATCTTCTTGAATAAAAAAGCCACGAAAGATTGGCAATAGATTTAAATATGCTGCTAATATTGTACATACATGTAACTCGAAATTAACTAAACTATGTTTTTAGATCAATTCACGGTTGATGAGCCTACGTTTTGTACATACTTGGCACACGCGTATTTACATAAAGAATAATTACAAAATGTTTTGAATGGCCGGATATCATATCAGAAATCACAATAGTCAATTACCCGCCTTATGTCATACTCATTGTTTCATTTACGTTAACATGGCATCCGTTTTGTATGAATACTGGGATTGTTTATAACAACGGATCAAATGGTCATTATTTATTGAATATAACACAAATATCTGTTCCCAGATCGCAATGGAACCATAGTATAATCATGGATATAAATTTAATTCGATATCTTATACTTGAACAAGTCTTCTAATCTTTGATGAGAAAATTCTCATCAAAATTGATCAAATAGGTTTTTGTTAACTACTTACAGCGTTGAGTGTAATAAACAGTTTGAAATACAAATATCGTATCTTTATTATCAATTTTATCAGTAATGTGTACCAATTGATTTTGCCGCCTACTGTATAACAGATAAAATATCGATCACTGGTAATACATTTCATAAGAAAGATAACATTTCAATATGAATGAACCTTGAAATGTTTTGGTGATCATTGTCGTGAAGGTTACACTTTTCTCGATATATCTAAAAACTGGACACCTTTCGAATTAAAAGGAGTTTTGTGCTCTGATATTATATTTACTTCTAGAAATCGTTCACTTTCGACGTAGCAGCCATAGCAATCAGTTTTCCCATTTCCTTGGAAAGCTATTAGCAATTACACGCGTCAATTATCGAAGTGGTCGGTTGAAAGTCGCGTGTTTGATGCATTTACGGTCCGTTCATTTTGTTAATCGAGTTAAATGAGTTATGAACAATTATCAAGTCGGTTCACTGCATTCAAACATGATTGACGTTACCTCACCAACAGATTTAAATAGAATCTGCATTCCTTTGTTTTACGTAAAAGTGTTTTGCAAGACTTGTAACTTCGTGTAACTGGGCGCGCTTTGCATTTAGTTTTGTAAAAACTGGTATTGCATCTAATCCACGTAAACCACGAACGATGGTTATTTCAGTTTTCACGGCGTCTTCACATATACAAAAATCTGAATTGTATAAACCTAAATTTATTCCAATAGATAAAACATAAAGCATCTGAAAACGTCTTTATGATCGGTTGCATACAAAAACAATACACGATCGATATTCAAAATGATTCTTGCTAATCATAATTCGAAGAACATGGATTCATTGGTACAATTTGCTTTCAACTGTCAGACAATAAAAAAGGACATGTAATAATTGCAACTGTCGGGACCGACAGCTGTAAATTAGTTGTGACGGCACAAGATTCACACATGGCGCGAGGTGATCGCAATCTCGTAACACAGCTGGTTACCATCGGAATTGATTGTTCGTCCTGATTGATTTCACACGAAATCTATACTGAACTTGGAAAATTTATAAAACAATTTTGGATTACACTCATATAATAAGCAAATATTTAAACAATAAATAATTTAGCAAGCCTAAATTTGACATTGGGTGGATTGAATTAGGTTAGCGTGGGCGCATTGCGAAACTGCGATATTTTTGCAAACCCACAACCACATTTAACGTGCTAATAAATTACATACTTCACGACAATTATAAAATGGTCCCAGTAAGGTACTTTGGTAGCAGATATGTGCAACTTGATATAACAATAGAATTGATATGAAGAATCGAAACTAATAGAGAAAGCTAAGACAATAAAACGATTGAGAAATAACGACTTTCTCTCGATCTGAAATGAAAAATCGATAGTTTGATTCATCAAAAGAAATCGCACAAAAAATATCAAGGACGATACAAAGAATTTAAAAGATCACAGTTAGCATCTGAACAGCACAATTACCAAAAAAGGAAAAGATTTTATCTCCTCAGATTATCTTTCATGTTCGAATAATCATATCCCCTATCTTATCCTACTCCCGTAGGCTCATCACCCCCTTGGTCTTGTCACCTTTCACGCAATCCTTCAATCTCTTTTAAGTCTACCTTCGTTCTAGGTTCGTAATAAGATATTTATACAAAATCGGAGTAGCAAAAGGTAAAGAATCTGAATGCAAACTAGATACATGAGGTTGTGCTGCATAAATGAAATTTGTCATATAGCCAGGAGCAGCCCAGTTTTGATTTTTATTTTACCGCTGTCAACACCGAAGATGTCACGTACTTCTGTTGTGGAAGGAATACCACAATTTACTAACGAAGTATTCGTCAATAGATAGTTAATATCTATAGGCATTTATATAAGTAAGATAATAAAATGTTTTTACGACTCATTCTAAATGTTACTTTCTTTAAAGAAAATCTAATCAATATAGAAAGTTATGAATACCCATATAAATGAATTTCAATCAATAATCAATATAATGGCAACAATAAATGTTTACGATCAAAGTAGTAACATAAAATTTAAAGAACTTTTTTCTTTTAAAACAAAACACACTTGTACCCAAAAATCGTATGCAGAACAAAGGTCTAAAGTATGGCAGATGGCCAAGAAACATTAGCAAGTTTTTTTGCAGTGGCAACATTGTCGTTTAAAGGCGGGGAACATTCAAAGAAGTTTCTTTTAGTCTTTCACTTCGTGTTACATTTGTGTTAAAGCAATGAAAAAACAAATGAAACTCATTTGAATACAAACCAATGTGATTTGTTTTTATCGTATTATTTATTTTTTAAGTTTCATTTAAATTGCGAGAGAAAGTAACATTACCAGTTATTACGTTCATTGAAAACGTTTTTTTTTAACATAAGGCTATGACCATAACACACGAGATGGTTTCACTTGGAAAGGGTCTCTTAAAAATATGGCGGCATTTTTGCATATATTGAATAGATTATTCTTGCGATGACGTAAATTTTCGCGCCAATATGGGTAGACACATACAATGGATTGCAATTTAAATTACGTCCTTGAGGACCGGTGCATCGCAACTGATTGTTGGTTATCTAGATAAGAATTGACAGAGAATTCTGTAATATCTAGATAAAAAACATTGACATTCCGAAGTATAACAATTGTGGCTTAGATTTATAGTGCTTGTATTGAATTTTGCTTATTCGCTGTCGACTACCTACAAACTTCTAATTTTAATTGCAATATAAGATACATTAAATTTAAATTGAAGCTATTTAAATATGAAATTCCAAATGCGTTAATACTAAAAAAAGTTTGTTATAAATTTTGTTAACAATGGTCCAATAACTATACCATTTACCTCATTCATTTAACAGCTCACATTTTTTACTTATAAACTTTTTTACTCAACCTTTAGTGCTTGTCCCGCCAACAATGGAGGTAAAAAACCTATTGTTTAATTGAATAGATCAACTTATGACAACCGTATTTATGAACCAATGATTCTGTAGCATTTAACAGTGAGTTTCCACTGCCTAAACACTCAAATTAAATTATATATCGCTATCTGTATTTTTTCTAGGAGAATGAGCGAGACGACATATTTTTGTAAGTTTCCAGGGTTAGAAATGTATAGTTTATTGTTTCGATTTTATTGTTTTTATTTTCACACGAACATGCGTTTTAAAATTAGTAAGCAGTCACCTTTGTTACAAAACACAAAGCGTGCGTTGTAATAATATATTTGTTATTATCATTAAAGAAATTTAGAATTGTTTGTTATTCAATTATTTTGTGATGATTACAATTTATATGCATACCTTCTCATCCAGCGAAAAAATCTATTGCCGCTCTTTTTCCCGTTCTGTTTCTTCTTTTTTCCCATTTCGTTTCAATTTAATTATAACTTCTACCATAAAATTGTTCATATATTAAATGAGCAATACAAATCTTCTACTAATTTTATTAAAACTGTTTAATCCACATAAAGTAATTTCACTGTATTTTCTTTTAAGAAACACTTTATAAGTATCAGTTCACCGCGCTCATTCTTTTTGTTCATTTCAACATAGCGCTGTTCTACGAGATAAATTTGGAACGCAATGTCTCTGGCCGATACAGGACTATGGTCGGGCTCTATTTTAAATTAGGAACATTAAAATTAAATAACACAATTAATCACTAAGCTTAGCCATATGTTAACACATAAAAATTGGGAAAACACAAATTAAATAACCTAAAACACGCCATAAAACACTATCAAGAAAAAGTGCGTTAAGCTTGAGTTTTTTTTTAAATTAGGACACAATAAAGAGGTTGTATAGGTGTTTACGTACTAGTACTGGCAACATATAAATTAGATGAATAAAAAAGAGAATCTTCGATTTAACGTAAGTGTGCACGATGTGTGCTGAGCACGCCGAGACTGGCGCGGCCACGTCCCGAATTAGATGCTGAAAAAAGAAGCTTTGGATGCACATTGCGAGAAATGCAGCGTATGTATGCTTTGTTTATTTCCGTCTACGCGCCTCGTATCTGCAAGTTACCAGGGTTTAAAGGGACATTTTATTTTTGGCAGTCAACACGGAATATTAAAAATCATTTAATTTTCTTAGTAAACACTTGTTTCATTTACCTTAGTCATGATTCAATTTAAAACATACTAGCTTTTGCACGCGATATTGTTTAAGCTTAACTAAATAAAATTACAATAAATACAGCCTATGATATTCAATGATAATGTAGCTTTTAAGACACGTCAGGCTTTAAAATATTAAAGTACTAGCTGTTGCTCGCGACTTCGTCCACGTGAAATTAAATATAGCCTACGTTACTCACAGATAAATTACCTTTCTAACAGTGAAAGAATTTCTAAAACCGTCGCAGAATTTTTTTGAGATGAAATACATACAAAAATACAAATCTTTCCTCTTTATAATATCAGTATAGATTGATTCTATTTACCTACAGGCTACATAGATGCAGAAACTACAATATTACCCTTTCACGTCTATCGCTTTCATAAGTTTGTACATTATATTATACATTAATTACTTGAGTCTCGACGTGTGAAAATAGAGAAAACCGCAATAGATGTTAGTAAATATAGACTCGCTCTGAGTCACCCAATGATTCTCGGATAATACAGACAAGTCTCGCTAGAAACCACCATATCCGTTTTATTACTTATTTTCTAAAGCCGTATCTAAAATTAAGAGTCACGGACTGTCTATTGAGACTTTATAGTTGTAGGACATTGACCTGGACCTGTATCCAAGTACGCAGTAATTAGATTTGCTATTAAAAGAAAACATTGTAATAAAGCAATAGGTATCAGTAAAGATAATTTAAATTCAGACAGAGTACTCGCGTTGTTGGTTGTATATTTCTCAATCTGTGCAAGATTTTTTATCCTAGATATTCATTTGTTATTACATTTAGTCTGTGGTAGCTTGAGAAAATCGTATATTTAAACGAGATAACTTTGATTAGACTTAGATGTAGCGCCTAGACAAGTCGAAGTCACTTTACACAAAAGTGAAACGGACAAGGAAGCGAATTTAAGGGGGAAAATGTTAATGAAAATATCCAATTGTACAAATATAATAAACAATAAAGTACTGAGATCAAATATAGGTAGATACAAAGGTAGAGAAAGACTGGAGAAAGTAGAGACGAAGTATGTGAGAGAAAACATTACACATATTCTCTTTCACATAATGAAGGGAGATTGAGGTTTGGCGGCCGATAATTTCCTAGCATAATCTAAAATTCTTATCTTTAACTGAATACAAACAAAAATCACGTCACGTGTGTATGATGCAACCAATAACACTATTTGGGAGTCTGCCAGACCATACACCCACTAAAGATAAGAATGAGGAAATATGAAAATAAGTTGCAACCATTACGAAAACGGCAAAATCTAAGTAGACATTATGGCGCCTACTAATATAAACAGTCAATGGTTATTACATCTGTAAATTAATTTAAAAACCAAAAAGTCTGAATGCACTCCTTTAACCTTTAGTACTTAAAATTAATTAAGAGCAATGAAAATGTTGTTTATTTTCATTCTTTTATTAAAGAAAAGATGACACTAATCTATCTAATGCAATTGCAACGCGTTATTTAAACAATACCGTATTGTTCACTATTCACAGAGATATTGTAAAACGGAACGTCACAATTTCGAACGCGCGATTTGAAATTAAAAAAAAAAAAGAACTTCACCAATATACAAACGAGCGCGCGAACGGAGTCCTGCACGTCAGTCTGTATGAAAAATGACGAGATTACTAACCAGAGACGTTTCAATGAAAAATCCAGCTTTCCCGAATCGCGGATATTCGGGGACGAGAGGTTAATTATAGACTGCGATGAAAGCATTTGATGCGTTTAAATACTGCACTCCCATTTTTTAATATCATTAATTTAGAATTAGATAATATCTTTTATTGGTACAGATAATTCTTCAGACAAAAATATATGACTATCGTAATGAAAACCTCGAGGGTATGATCGGGGAAATGGCGAAAGTTTATTATAAAACAGCGACATCTATAGAGACGGTAGGAAAACAAAATTCTTCAAGATAATACAAAAACTACTGCGTAAGTATATGTTTTTGATTTTATTAGTGTATGTTTGTATCAAAAATCTAATTAGACAAAGCTGATTATATGAAGCCTAAAATGGTTTCGTGTGTATAATTCGTTATAACAGTATAAGAGTGATTATTTGACGGATTCACGGTTAAAACAAATATTTATTAACACTATGAAATCAAAACAAGATTCCTAGAACCCAACAATAAACGGTAAACATATTTCAATTAATAAAAATCAAACAAACAATTGAGGATTATCTCCAAAAATGCACAATATACATACTAAAGATGTATTGACATAAATTAAGCAAGCAAGCAATTTTACAACATTTTACATATGATGTCAGCATTGAGAAACAAAGCCAAGGTCTTCACTTGTGTGACTTTCGTATTCGCTACGCCTGAGGTAAAGAAACACATGCGTTAATTTACATAATCTATTCCAAGATATATCCCTGCGTAATAGAGTATTCATATTTAAAAGGATGGGGATAGTTCAAAAATGCCAACACAAAAGGAACAAAGTAGACTGACTCTCCGTTTTTTTTTTAAGTTAAAGGGTTATCAATATTGTTACACAGGGTGCTACAATACACGCACGTAGGAACTTTGAACATTTCAACAAACATTCAAAGTACATGTTAACAAGTTGTTCTTCTAAAAATACACTGTATGAGGCGAGAGTACACTGTTCCTTTTATTGTAACATAAATAACGGTAGCAAATCTCGCGGACAGTGGTCTTATGTTACGCATAAAGCTTGGTTTACACTGACAAATATTATTCATCAAGAACTGATAGAATTATCATCAATTGACAGAAAAAAGTGTCTATAGGGAAATGCTTCTAACGCTTCTAACTTCTGCTATTTAGCAATTTAATGACACCTTCTTAATTGGTAGTTGTAATTGCATAGTTTAATATTTTGATATAACCAATAGATGAACGAATTAAAAAAAATGACTTTGTAGTTCGTGTGTACACGCCTTTATCATTATTTCAGTCGCAAACCGTCAAGGCGTCGGACGATGAAATTTACTTATTAGCTTAACGCATCCTCCGCACTTAAGCATCCGCTTCATAAGTATACATTAGTAGGCAGGACTTTATACGCTAAGTTATTTTGATAGCTTACTAAGAATAACAAAAGATAGCCGCAAAAAAATCTATTATTCTTTATAGTGGTATACAAGCTGATGCTCGCGACTACGCTCGCGTAAAATTAAAAAATAATAAATAAACATAGCCTATATTACTGATAACGTAGCTTTTTAATAGTGAAATATTTTCTTTTAATCGGTCTAGTAGTTTTTGTATTATTTCAATACATATGTAAATCCAAAAATACAAATCTTTCCTCTTTATAATATTAGTATGATGTGACAAAACATTTATTACTATTCAAGAATAAATCCACTTTTTTGCAAGTTTCGGAGAGAATTCTGCAAAAGGACAAATTTTCGTAAAAAAATTATGGAATGAATTATTATTGATGTAAACAAAATTTAGTTGTTAATAATTAACTATCACATACTACTAGCATATTTTTATGATACTTCTAAAATCCAAATGATTTAAGGGAGATTCGCTGAAAGTAACATTTTGGATTGCAGCCAAAATCAAAGGATCGACGACCGATGCCTTTTTGTCCTTTTAGTGATCAAAACGTCTCAAATAGAAATGCAATGCCAGCAATAGACAGGACTGTCTACAAAAAGGGAACAACTCGTGGACATAGAACGCTATTAATGTCTCAATTTATCCACATTCCTTAACGTCGGGGTTTAATGTTTATATCGCAGATACCTTTGCGGTTATATAATAATAACTGAAATACCAATGACCGCGTGTAAGTAGAGAATCCTATGTGACCACAGATTATGATACTATAAAGACTAGTTTGTACATAAAATAACCGACACCCGCGGCTCGATAACTTTTTATAAACAGTAGACGCAGTAAGAAAAAAGTAACTATAGATTGGTCTCAAAATGCTAGAAAAATTCTTGTCCTTAAATGATGTTAACGTAATAATTATTGCATACGAATGGAAGAGAAATAGTTACCCAATACGCAAAAGTAAACAGTCAAGAAGTCAAATAGCATATAACTTTTTTAACAAAACAATAACGTAACAAAGATTTATATTTAAATTGAGAACAATAAATCACACATCACTTTTCTCGCCACATAAAATTATTCCTTTTTCAAAATCATTACGAACAAAGAACACAATTTTTTACAAACGGCCAGAAACATAACGTTTTTTTTAAACAAATAGATATAGGCGCGCGAGTTATACGTCCAATCGTCAGTTACTGTACTCGTGAAAACTTTGTCGGTAAATGTCGACCAAACATTGATGCAAATTCGCTAAATATAGAAACATTTAATTGAGATTCAAAGCGTGTTCATCTCCAAATATGATCGACTAATGCTGTTAGAATTTATGAAGTGACAACGAAAACGGCGCGATGGAGAAATGAACGCTGTTTGACACATTTTCTATAAATGCATTCGAAGCACGGATGTTTATACTAAATGAAATGTATAGATAAGTGTATCTCATCGATAAAACCGTGGGTTTCCACTACCGGAACACTTGGGCAAACTGTAAACTACAAACACGTCAAACTGCGTATTACGTGTGGCCTTCATAAAGCACAAAGAAACATGTCTTTCTGCGTGCATTTAATGCTAGGTTGATTTTACAAACGCATAAGAAGTATAATAAAATTCATTAAAACACAATAGGTAGCAGTAGCTTTAAGGGGGAAATAAACATATCTATATCTATACTAATATTATAAAGAGGAAAGATTTGTATTTTTGGATTATTGTATGTATTCAATTCACCTAAAAACTACTGGGCCGATTTCCAAAATTCTTTCACCATTAAAAGGGAATTTATCTGTGAGTAACATAGGCTATATTTTTATTATTATAGATAAATACATTATTGAGAATAAACATACGTTAATAACTCGAAAGTATCAAGATTAACAATCCCTGTATAATTCCACAAAGCGTGTCTCAGGAAATTGTTAATCCTGTCCCCAATTGTTCTTAATGATAATCAAGTCACTGGCAACTTGTCACATTTTTCTACCAACTGGCAGCCTTTACTGGACCATTTTAAGTATGAATAATGTGTAAAGCATTTACATAAAAAACAAAATCTTCTCAAAAAAACAGTACACTAAAAAGTAACGAAATAATTACTTGAAAATAGTAAACCTCCCTTATTGTAGCTGTTATGTCTATATTGTACAATTATTATCACTTTGATGTCGGTGTCAGCCGAGGTATATGCAGTGATATTTCTACGTAAGGTTTTCTACATTTTTACCATAACAATTGACAATTGAAAGTATAGTAACGTTTTTAGTAATGACTGACACCGACTTCAAAGTAATAATAATTGTACAATATAGACATAACAGCTACAATAAGGGAGGTTTACTATTTTCAAGTAATTATTTCGTTACTTTTTAGTGTACTGTTTTTTTGAGAAGATTTTGTTTTTAGTGTATTTTGTTTGGAAGTCGGTTTTGTTTTTTATTAAAAAGTTTATTTATTTCTCGATTTTTAGTGAATCTAGACATCGCAGTATGATAATCACTAGCTTTCAAACAAATAATGAGTTATCTAAATCGATTATCTAAGAAATTAAGTAAACAACTAATACATCGTTGCGATCATTCACTCATAATTGCGTGCGGCCACGCGCCGCTGTTGCCCGTGAGTTTTAATATTTTGATAACTTCTAGAATCTTGCACAGAATTACGTACTGTAAAAGGCAATTATGATCTTCATATAATACTCTATCGTGAAAACATATTTATTTGGATAAGGATTCATACCAAATAAGAATAAAAGCGTTTTAAATAAAGTCGATTGCACTTATTTGACGGTTTTCTCGAAACAAACGGTTATTGTGCGACAACCTTAATAGATAGATATATGCTATCGCAGACTTTAATTCAGCTAATTGAATGACCTACAATTCTTTCATACATCATTTTTATGTAGGTCTTATAGTTTAGGCTACGTAAGCCAAGAAAGCAAACTTTGTTACAAGTTGGTATTTTTTTCTGCGACTCGTAATTTGCTATTTATGATATCTCCTAAACTATTTATCGGAATTACACAGTTCCAAGGGTATTTATAATCTACATTAAATTCTCTTGATGATGGACACATTTATTTTGATAAGGATTCATACCGAACACGAGTAATAGCGTTGAAAGTGGGGTATAGATTTTGATCGAAATTTTAATGAAAAAAGTGGTTATTGTGCGACAACCTTAATAGATAGATATATGCTATCGCAGACTTTAATTCAGCTAATTGAATGACCTACAATTCTTTCATACATCATTTTTATGTAGGTCTTATAGTTTAGGCTACGTAAGCATAGAAAGCAAAAAAGACACCAAATTTCGTCACGCAATTTTGAGCTAAACTATTTAACTACGCCGTAGTCTTTGACTCCAAAAATCAAACAAAAAAATGGGACCCACCTGCAAGCACTACCTCTCGGATAAAAAAGAATTTTCAAAATCGGTCTACCAGGGGCGGAGTTATGCCGTAACACACATAAAAAAAAAAATAAAAAAAAAAATATATGGACGAATTGAGTACCTCCTTCTTTTGGGAAGTCGGTCAAAAAAGGTGTCTCTTTTCTTCTAGTAGTTCGATTTTTATTTGCATAAAAAATTTCGATAACTACCTTCAATTTTTTTTTGTATTTGTAAGTCTACATTATTTGATGTTATTTATTTTGGTTTGGTTAATTTTTTACTCTCTAGTACTTCTATACTAATATTATAAAGAGGAAAACTTTGTTTTTTTGTATTTTTGTATTTTTGTATTTTTGTATGTATTGAAATAACTCAAAAACTATTGGGCCGATTCAAAAAATTCTTTCACCATCAGAAAGGTAATTTATCTGTGAGTAACATAGGCTATATTTTATTATTACTAATGTTTAGGAACTATTAATAAACAGCGTGTTTCTGGACGCCGGCGTTAAAAAATCACTAAACTTAACTTTTCTCGGCTTACGCTGCCTAAACCGTTAGAGGTATATAAAAATGATGTATGAAAGAATTGTAGATCTCAAAAAGTTCTACAGAAAAGTCCGCGATAGCATATATCTATCTTTAACGGTTTTCTTACAATAACCACTTTTTTGTTTACCAAATGAATTAAAAACCGCACTCTATTTGCGGCGTTCTTTTATTGGTTTCAATATTAATCCTTATCCAAATAAATGCGTTTGTTATCAGGAGAATTTAATGTAGAATAAATTGTTCTTTACAGTATTTAAATTGGACTAATAGTTTAGAAGATATCGCGAACACAAACAATAAGGGTAACCGAAAAATCAGCTTTCAAGCTACCGGGCTTAGAAATTTGGAATCTTGCATCGGTAGATTACTGTTATTACGTACATAGATTACTACTAAGTTAATACTTTTGGTAATAGGTTGAAAAAAAGGGCGAACGTAATAGGTTTATATTTGTAATTTCACGCGGGCGAAGTCGCGAGCAACGGCTCGTTCTAAATAAAGAGAATTCAATATTTACCATAAAAACACAGTTGCGACAATATTATACCATCACTCAAACATTGTTGACATAATTTACAAAGCTTATTAAATTGCTTAATTAAAATGAAAAATAGTTTATTTATGCACTTGTGTTGTTGTTGCACATTACACTGGTAGAGGTAGACATAGAAAGAATTGGATGTATTGCGTGAAAGGTGACATGATCAAGAAGGGAGTGATGACTGAGATGACATATGATAGAGTTATGTGGGAGGACAAAAACCTGTCGCGCCGACCCTTCGGGAGAAGGATAAGGAGGAAGATCAGTTTATTTCCGCATTTACTTTTAGATATGACGTATGATGCGATAGAAAATTTATACAATGGCATTATCCTACCCTAAACCAAATATCTTAGTGCAGTTGCCAACCTGCTTGCCAAGTGGGTCACCTATAAAGTTTATTTGTATTAGTACAATTCAAAAGTTTCCTGGTAAGCTTTGGCAATACAATACTGGCATACCAAGACAGTGTGAAAGAACTCAGTAGAGACTGAATATACTATCTTATTATAAACTATTAATAGACTAGCGATAGACTATTTTATTATTATTTACAAAGTCACTGGTAACAAAAAACCTGTGATAGTAGACACAGATAATGTATCTAGTAAACATAGTTTTAAAATTCATGTAGTACCATAATACAACCCTTTGGCAGATAACAATAAGAGTTAAATAAACACTATTCAAAATATTTTAGTACACTCTCATACTAAAAATAAAATAGTCTATTCACTAATCCAGACAGTAATCAATCTCTGCTAAATTTTATCCAGATTCTTCTAAAAGATGTGGTATAACATCTATCCATCAAAATTTTTACACTTATAATGTTAATAACATATTAGAACATGAAGAAGTTTTTAATTAATCTAGGCAACTAAGTATTGCTTGTGATTGTGACTCAGTCTGCACAGAATTTAAAAAAAAGTAAGTAGCCTTTGGTATCTTCCAGACTATGTTTAACATCTGTGAATAATTTCATTACAACTTGTTACAATGTTTCGGAAATACCTTCTAAAAACATCTACTTTCGCATTTGTAATATTAATAAGATTTATAACAGTAACTACTGTTAACATCTATGCTAATACAGTAAATAAATTCTTGACTAACATTAAACATTCCTTGCAATATAATGATCTATTGATTAGTCAGTATATTACCATATTTAATGATTCACATAAAATAGATTGTCTATAACTTGTGCTAGTTAACAGATAATCCTAAATAGTTGAACATATCTTGTAAGGAAATCAGTGACAATATATCTTTGTTAGGACAAGCACATATAGCACCATATGTTATTTGCAAGGAATGTTTATGGCTAGTATGAGTTGATTGGTAGCATATCAGTTTCTCAGGGGTTTGAGCAGTTGATTTGAAATCCACTGGTCTTGAGTTTAGTACATAATTTACCTGACGTTCTTACGGTGAAGGAAAACATTCTGCACCTGCACATATTGGCGAATAAATTTAAATGGCCTAGCCGACCCTAACTTAGGGTAGGCTCCGAACCCCTCAGTAGGGACGCAGTGAGCTGGTGGTGATGATGATGATATCAGTTTCGGAATGTTTTGTTATAAAACAGCATCGGTTATGTCAAATTATAGCAGTTATGCTTTGGTAGGAAAATAGATGAACAAAGAGTTGTTTGTAGGTGCAAGTGCTATTACTAACAGAATTTTTTCTAAAGCGATTGATATATTATTTATAGGTAATGATGAATAGGCGTTTTCATTCTGTGCAATGTGTATTTCATATGTAAATAAAGTCAATCAGTAGTTTTTACATTGTAACAATGAACTTTTTATTTAATTTGAATTATCACTAGGCTATATTGGCAATAATGGTAATATTTTAAATAAATAATATAAAACAGTATTCAAATTTTATTTTTTCTTTAAAATCTCCACGTCTACATAATTAAAATCAAGTTAAATCGCGCTGATATGAGTACACAAATAAATAACAGGAAGTATAGCGATATTAACTTATTGAAAACAGATTTTTTTAAATAATGTAACTAATAAAAAAATAAACAAATTTTTTCTATTATCTTCCAAAACAACAAATACAGAATCTGAAGTACAGAGAAATTTAAATAAAAATAATAAAACAACTCACCTGTAGCACGCCGGAAAATATTTAAATCTTTTTCTTTGAAACTTTGCATACACTTGTATTTTAAGTTTTAAATAAAAGTGAAAATATCTATTTTATCACAATCGTTCAAATTTTGTGTCACAATAAACAGTAATTTGAATGGGAAAGAAAAACAAATAAACGCTCGCACTTGGCACTTTATTAACTCTCCTTTATCTCAAAGAACAGCCGATTGGCCGATTGATTGGTGCGTTTTGACTTTTACCATAGACTATATGCATGTTTTGATAGGGCAATTCTAAACCATAAATGTTAATTTAAAAAAAAATCATTTGTAGGTAGGTAGTTTACTTGCCTGTATTAAAATCACTAAATTGTTAAATCTAAAGCTGTGTTAAATGTTTTGGAAATTACTGTTATGGCAAATTTTTAAATAGTGAGGATGTTTGGATTTTTTTAGCATTGTTAACAAATTATTTCATTGATTACTTAAATCTCATCGAATCGTATATTTTTAAATTGTAAAGAAAGCAGTTGGATAACTGAGTTTTGTGAGTTTTAGACTTATGGGGCCTTATCATCGCAGCGCGACAAAGCCCCCTGTAAAAATAAAACAATAAAAAGCGTTGCCCAAAAATGACCTAGATCTTTTTTATATTTCACTTTCACAGGTTTAAAATTTACTAAAATTTGAACTTACTAATTTTGACCAACACCATTAGCGTAAAATCATAAAATAATAAAAAACCATTATTTATCCATATTTATTTCAATTCAATGCAATCAAAAACTTACAGTAGTTATTCTTTTTAATTCTCGTTGTATTCCAGGAAACGCGCTTCAGGTAAATTTACATTAAGGAACATTATTTGCTCCACTTTAATAGTGGTGAGCCTTGTACGTCTTTGATTAAATATTGGTCCTGTTTCAGAAAACATTCGTTCACAAGGTCCAGACGTAGCTACTATATTACAGTTATTAATCAATATTTTGCTAAGATTGGGGTATACATTTTGTCGATTTTTCCACCATTCCAATGGACAGTTAAGGTTGCCGAATTGGTCTTTACGTCGTAAATGATTTTCAAAGAGATACATATCTATCTCATGTGTAGCTCTTGATAATGGCGTTGAAGTAGAGCTTTCTATCATTTCGTCGAAAGAATCCCATAAACTGTCACATTCTGAGGCTACATCTTCAGTATCAGATGGTTTTGAAAGGGCTTTTGTGTTCTCCGTTTCGGCGATCAACTCTGCTACCATATTCGTAACTTTCTCTTTTGTTTTTTCTGCCTCATTTTGATCATCGAAAGGTAGCATTTTAAACCGAGGATCCATAAAAGTACACAATGCTAACGTTTCATTTCGTTCGATTTGTTCAAAGTGATCAACTACTCCTGATTGTAGTAATAATATAATCTCTCTAGAAAGGGGTAATAAATCATCTCTGCTGAAAAATCTTTGTAACAATTTCCTCATACATCCTGTAATCACTATCACATAACTACCTGGAAAATATTTTTCACCTATCATAGTGTCTGTTACCTGTTTGTAGACTCCTAATATTTCACGTAATTGACCATAAAAGGTCCAATCTTCTCCAGTTATTGTTAGCAACTGTGTGTCTACAAACGCCAATGTACTACAAATGGCTTCTTTAAGGTCAACAAATCTTCTTAACATGATTAATACAGAAATCCACCTTGCATCAACAGCTTGAGTAAGTTGCTTGGGTACCAAACCACGGTCTACTTGATATTTTTGTAGCATCTCTGAAGAAGCAGTACTTTGTTGTATGAAAGCCACGACCTCAGTAACTTTTCTGATGTGATTTTTAGATAATTGCAGGGCATTTTCAACAATTGAATTTAAAGAATGAACGTAACATTCAAAATGTTTCCAACCTAAAATTTTCTCGACTGCTGTTACAATGTGATTGGAATTGTCGGTTACTATATAGTTTATCTTATTTTGTAGATCAAATCTATTAACTATCGTCTGAATAGCGGTTGCCATCTTTTGAGGTGTATAGTCCAGCAAATGAACGCAGCCTAGAAACACTGATTTAAATTCTAATGTATCGTTAAAATAATGTCCGGTAATCGCAATGTAAGTTTCCATTGCCGAGGAAGTCCAAATATCCGCAGTCAAGCAAATAGAACGAACTTCGTTTTTTATTTGTTCGTTTATTTGGTTCAGCGTTTTATCATATGCTTGTTGCAATATTATGTCCGAAAGCATCTTTTTCGTGGGAAGCTCATATCCCGGAATCCATCTACAAAAATTTTTAAACGCCCTTTCTTCTACAAATGATAAAGGATGCAAGCCATCTATAAATAAATCTAATAAATCTGAGTTTATTTGCGCTATTTTGACTTTACTGATTTTTTTTCGTTTGGGCGTTGATAAACTATTTGAATGTTGAGATACAAGTGAAGTAAATGTGGAATTATGTTTACGTTTCAAATGTCTTTTTAAATTTGCAATGGTTGCTTTGTATAACCTTCTGCATATATTGCATTCAGCTTTCTGGCTAGAATCGTCGTATACGAAGTGAAGCAACACATCATTAATTAACTGCTCCGACATCTTAAATTATTTAAATATTGACACAAATAATTACGCACAACTTAACACTGCCGCAAAATTATTCAAAACACAAACTGGGACGTAATTTCAAGTTAAACAAGGACGACAATGAGTTGAGTTGAATTGTGTCGACCAAAAGCAATAAATGAAAATAACGCAATCAGTTCCTAACTTCACACCGAATGGAAATTTGAATTTTAAATATTTTCCGTTTTCTACTAACAAAATATTTATTACATTTACAAAACATTTGTTCTAAAGAATTAAAATTGCAAGCTTGTTATATTCTATATTACACCGGATTAGTCTGTTCGGCTGCAGAATCGTCGGCTTTCTTTTCTTATTACACCGGTCTTTATTTTTGGCATGCAATGTTCTAAAAAATTATAGTTTCGTGATGTCATATAAAATGCTATTAAAAGTTAATCATCCTTACAAAGTTTGAGTTTGTGAGTATTTTATTCACTTTAATACTGCAAATTAAACTTAGGTTTAACAAATTCTATAAAATGTTAAACCCTAAATTTTGATTAAGAGTCACTTAAAATTAATTAACGTGTCCTTGATTATTCTTGCCAAAGGTTTAGATTAATGTAATTAAATATCCGATGTGACGATGCCATATTTTTTATATCATAAGGTGGCAAAGGTGCAAGCGGCCACCGGAATCGACCAAAATGGCGAAGCGACCGCTGCCCATAGACATTCGCAATAGCTGATGCGTTGCCTACCCTTAGTCGACGGAGGAGGAGACGCACATAAAAAGAATATTTCCCCTTCCTATGCGTCTCCTCTACCGTCAAATCCTCGTTCCCTTTCCATCCTATTCTTATGAGAAAAAGGGTGGGAAGGAAAAGGGACTACAGTTGAGACTCCGGCACCACACTCATCAGACTGTACGCGGAATTGCTCCCACTTCACGCCTGTCTTCTGTATGGTCGTGGTATTGCACCGGGCGAGCCCTACAGTGCGGAGATGTTAAAACGGGCTCTACCACTGTTACATATTCTTCTATCTTGATGTGAGGTCCCAATGTCAAAACTTTCTTATAAATATTGGTCAAGCATAGTTAGGTAGTCGGGAATATCATATTCAGTTGATTTGGTTTAAAATGATTTAATTGTTGCACATTTTTTATTTGAACGTTTATAAGATACTACACAAAATAGTCTTCTAAAAATTAAGAATACAATATCTAATAAATATTTTATTTAAAGTCATTACATATTGATGTTTATGATATAAATACATGACATTAAAAAATAATTATACATTTAAAAGTTTACTTGTGATGTGTATGGAATGACTTGATACTGTTATATGTAAAAATTAAGTAAATAAAATAATGCAAAGTAAATAATATACAGCCTGGCCGGAAATATAAAAACCCTAGCTTTATTACAGAAAAAAATATGGATCTAATTTCCTTTCGAATATTAGATATTGATGTAAAAGACCAGGACAAAAATTTTCAACAAACTTTTTATTGAATTAAAATCCATACTGTTCATTAAATTAAATAAAAACTAATACATTGTGATTACTATAATATAAATATAAAATACATTTTTGTACGCACACAAAATGATTGAAATGTAAAAAAAAAGACAATCGATTCAATCGCAATAAGTTTTAATTCTGTCGCACTTAGATGTTAATCGTTCACTAAGGGAGACATTTAGACCATATAACTCTGAGTGCGGCAGTATTATCGATTTTAAATTCATTGTACATTTATAATTGTTTATACTACTGCATTATATTGTTAATTATTTTAATTACCACAATATTTTGTGACAATTAATATCTACACAAATAGGTAATCCGATTATCTAGGCTAGGTCTAGGGGAGGAGCTACCATGTTTTATTCGAATTAGAATTCCTATCTACCCCCCTGGTGACGCCTTTAACCTATGTAATCAGAAACAAGATATTTTAACCTTCAACGATATGACATTAAATTACATTTTTTTTATTTCATTATTTATATAATCAATTCATAGATCAATTCTAAATAGATAAAAACGTTATAAGGAAATTTGTTTTTTTATAAAGTTCGTAATTTTTGTTTAATTGTGTCGAAATTCTACAAGTTTGAGATTTATTCTACTTTAAAGTCTATATAAATGTTTTATTTTATAATCCAGTGTTTTTTAATTTTCATGACACTTTGTATAGTTAAATTCAGTGGAATTAAGAAATCATACACATTTTTTGGCTGATAATGTCATTTATTGTGTATGGATTTTGTAAAGTTGGTTTGTATTGATGATACAAATATGTCTGTTTATATCAACCGTTCATTCCAACACTGGGAAGAACAGATTTAACACAAACAAAATTGAGCTTTGCGCAATTGAAATAAGGTTCAATATAACTTGCTCGCCTTAAAACAAGCGCAAACATGTGAAAGGGAAATTGAACCTTATTTAAATTGCATAAAGCTCAATTTGCGATAAACTGCTCTGTTTTACGCTCTACCCCCTTAGACAAAATTCGATTATCGCTATCGCTATTTAAAAAGTAAAAAATCTATGGAACTGAAAAAACATTCGATAAGTCACGTGCTTGTCAAGTATTCATTCCTATATGTCTATTTTGTCGATTCCACAAGCGACGCTAATCGAAAGTCACTTTGTCTAGGGGATCTCTTGAACTCTTAGGGGGTCCATAACAACCATTTGTAATAATTTCGGAGGTCCTTCAGCATAAGAGATCTCCTACAGCCCTCGCGCCGCACTCACTGGCCCAGTACACGCCCCCGCAGCTGCTGATCAAACCCCACACGTACGGGGTAAAGAACTCCTCAGGTCTCTCCTCTTCCACGTAGCGGAATTTCAAATCTGGGAATTTCTGGAATACAAAATTATCGTAAAACATAGAGTATTTTACTAGTAATATTAATAAGGTACAAGGTTTGTGAATATTTCTATCCTACGATTTTTTAGGAAGAAGAATGATCGTATTACAAGTTTGCAATTCGTTGCAAGAAGTATTTAAATCTCTCTTGACGTGCAGAGAAATTTATAGTAATATTATGAAGAGGAAAGATTTGTATTCTTGTATATATTGAAATAACACAAAAACTACTGGACCGAAACCAAAAATTCTTTCACCATTAAAAAGCTACGTTATCAGTGAGTAACATAGGCCATATTTTTATGTTTTAAATTCACGCAGAGGACGTCGCGAGCGATAACTAGTTTACAATAAAGGACTTCCATAGTGATTAATTGGTAACCATGAGTGCGTAAATAGGTACATATCAAGTGATACCTTTAGCCTATCATTGGACCACTGTTCCGCGCCCTTCTTGATGCACTGCAGCACTTCCGTGACGCCGAGGTCGCCGCCCGCGCCCTCCTGCACGCGCTGCAGCCGCGTACAGAAGTATCCAATCACCTGCACACAAATAATACACTAAATAAAATCACAGTGTCTGTTTGTGATATCGAAAAAAATGCGTAGCTGATAACGAAAATTGCATTTAAATTGTTTATCTTACTAATCTCACTAATATTATAAAAGTGAAAGTTTGGATGGATGTTTCTTAGAGTTTGTAGCCTAAACTGCTGAACAAAGCTCGATGAAAGGCATAGATGTAGAGAATTATCTGGAAGAACACATAGGGTACTCACTATTGTTTTTTTTAAAATTCCACGCGGACGTTGTGGTGGGCGAAAGCTAGTTATAATAATAATTACGCGTTACCACAATGACCGGCCGCTATCCCGGAACTAACATTAGAAAGCGAAAGTTGGATGGATGGATGGATGGATGGACATTTGTAGCTTAAACTGCTGAACAGATCTTAATAAAAGCCATAGATGTAAATCATAGCATAGAAGAGCACATAGACTACATACGTTTTTTTTAAATTCCACGACAAAAGTTAGTAATCTAATAAACATATAATCCAAAGGTCACCATTTCTATGTTCTGCGCGATGTGGTGATGGTGCTGATGCTGCTGGTGGTTGAAGAGGTGGCGCTTGTACAGCAGCGCGTACACCAGGTTCAGGTTGGAGGACAGCTGGTGCGTCAAGCAGGAGTTGATGATCTCCAACAGCATGCGGATCACTTCATCCAGCACTGCTATATGATCCATCTAAAAAAAAATTAATTTTCAATCTGTAGATTTTTAATATCGAAATAATTGTTTAATTTATTTAAATTTCACATTATAAAATCACATTTTTCGTCTTCATTTGTATAATTCATATTAATATTGCAGCGAAAGTTTGGATGGATGGATGTTTGTTACTATATATCTCTAAAATGGCTTAACAGATCTCGATGAAATTTGGCATAGATGTAGTACAAGTCTGGAACAACTCATAGGCTACTTGTTAAGTTTTTTTTATAATACGTTATAAAGATTAACTCACAATTTCTTCAGTTTTTTCCTCAGCATGATGTGGTAATTCTAAAGTATTGATATCTCCACCTAAAATAAAATAAAAAAAATTACTGTATATCTGTTTGTTTGTATATTAAATAAATAAATAAAATATAGTAAAATACCTTCTATTTCACTGCACAGTCTTGATCTTCTCTTTGTTAATGTTTCAAATAACGACACTATTCTTTGGGCAACATACGGGTGTAGTTTTCTGAATTCACCTGTAAACAAGAACATTACAAAAAAAAACATTATAAATACACAAATATAACAAGAAATAATTAAAAATCCACTTCCATTGATTCTAATTAAATTGTTAAGTTGGACTATCTTAGCTTATAGTTTTTAATCTGTAAGAAAATATGGAAAACTAGCCTTACTCCATCTTCGCGGAATTAAAAAACTTCTAATAAATAATCGATATTTTCTTTCAGACTATGTTCTACATCTATTACAAATTTCCTTGAGGTCCGTTAAGCCGTTCTGGATCATCTCCATATTTACTAACATCCATCCATCCAAACTGTAGCACATATAACATTAGTATGACATACTGAAATGACAGACAAGTCACGGCTGACAGTTAAACTAATTTTGTGTCACTTATATACATAGATAATGAAGGAGGGAAGCGAAAGAGGTTTTTTACTCACAGCTCATATTAGCGATGGCAGCCAAACAATTAGTATGGAGATATTTGTCCCTGACGCGGGCCATATTGTACTGCAGCGCGCGGACCACCACCAGCACCATCAGACCGCCTAAAGATATCTCCGATATCGCCCTTTCTGTATACCATGTTAGATTCTTCAACATCTGAAATGCAATAATATTAAAAAACCAACTATAACCTAAAAAAAAATGACGTTAGTTATGAGTGTGGACGTACACCGGTAGATGTAGAGATAGAAAGAGATGGATTGTGTGAAAGGTGACATGATGAAGAAGGGAGTGACAGAGATGACGGTAGACTTATTTGGAGAACAAAAACCCGGTACTCCGACACTATGGGAGTAGGATAAAGTATTGTGAGTTGAACTATAACCTAAAAACCTAAAAACGGACTTACTGCGTCCGCGCAGTGATGGACATTGATTCAAATAACTAGTTAATTAACCGTTTATGAATCAACCAGTTAAATTTAACATTACATGGACATCACTGATTTTCATTATTCACATCTTTCATCAGATTCAAAATACTCAGAAGAAAATCAATATTGCCACAACCAATCATTAAGTCTTCCTTAGTGCAGTTTAATAGGAGAAATCTATAATTATGGTGTTCATTATTAACCATTAAACTACTAACAATGACAGTTATTTAATTATTAATTATACAATTTCTTAGTCTTATCTTAAAAAGTCTCTAAGAGTCCCATAAGGACCATTTGTTACATTAGAAATAATAAAATTTCTCTATCCCTAAGTTCCGTATACACCTTAGCATTAACTATGAGTACTTACAATAAGGTGCACATTCTTGATGAGAGAGTCGTCTTCAGTGAGTATAAGCAGGACTATGAGAGACATGTAGATATGATGAGAGTTGCTGTCCGGAGCGTTGTATAACACTTGTAGGATAGGCACTATCTGAAACAAAATATAGCGGTTAATACGACATACCGGATATAGCGACCAGGTGTTATATAAATAATTATCAGTTATTAAGATTGCGTTTCGCTAGTTTTATAGGGTTTTTCAACACAATTTGTTTTTTACTTGTAGGTTATGGACCTGTGATTATAATTTAAAACATATTTCTTATCTATGTTAATATTATAAAGAGGAGAGATTTATATTTTTGTGTGTATTGAAATAAGATAAAAACTAGAGGGACGATTTCAAAAAATCTTTCACCATTAAAAAGTTGTGTGTGCTATATGTTTTTTACTAGATTTTATTTCACGCGGACGAAGCCGCCAGCAAAAGCTAGTGCTATATTTTTCTATATTATAAATACGAATGTTTGGATGGATGTTAAAAGTTATCTCCAGATCGGTTCTACGGATATTGATAAAATTTGGCACAGATATACAGTTTGTCAGTTTAACATTAGATTTGTTCTATAAGAATGTTATATTGCTGTTATATTGATAAATTTAATTTGTTTTCAATTTCTAAGTTATTCACTGAATTTAGTTTGTAAAATCTAGTATGTCATACTAATATTATAAATGCGAAAGTTTAGATGGATGTTTGTTAGAGTTTGTAGTCTAAACTGCTGAACGGATTTCATGAAATTTGGTATAGATGTAGATTATAGTCGGGAAGAACACATAGGCTACTCAGTTTTGTTATTTTTAATCTCACGCGAACGGAGTCGCGGGCGTAAGCTAGTACTTACTAAATCCTCTATATTAGCCACGGTAGTGATGTGCCGTTTGTACGCCTTGCAGGAGTGCAGCATCAAATACAGCAGGAGAGTGGAATGCTCGCAGCCCGCAGTCGCACATAAGGCTTTGTGTAACTGAAAATTTGGTAATTATTGCATATAATAACTAAAAAACTGACATTATTTGACATTGAAAGAAATCTACAGTTTACTAGTCAACTGTCGTCTAGAGTTTTATTAAATTTTCTTGTTGGGTAATGAAAATATTTTTTTATAATTGTTTGTAATCTGTATGTTTCTAAACTACTGGATAACATTTTATAAAACTTTGGAAGAGTATTGTGAGGAACTTAAAGAATGTTTTTACTTCAAAAATCTAAAGTTATCTCAATTTTCGATGTTTTTTTAATTAATTAAGACTTTACATGTAATTTTAATTGTAGAAAATTTAGTTTTATTTTGTAATATTTCTAATTTAGTATGAAAGTATTAATATTACCGCTGCCATATCTATCCGAGGCGGTGTGACTTGCGCGCCGCCAGAGTCGCGTTGTGGGGTCGTAGTTGTAGTTTCTGTAAAAATATTATAGTAATTAATATTAACATATGAATAAAACAATTTAATAACTGAACAATTATTTATTTAATCATATATTGCCAGTTTTTTTTTTTAATAATACACGATGATCAAAGAAAAGAGATAATGAACTTTTTAACAGAATTAAAAAAAAACTGCGTACATTCATTATGCTCTGATTTATTATCTGTTTTACGTGATTCGAAGTGGCTGCCATTTGGTCCCAATTTTCAACTATTCAAAACTATTTATTAGTTTTTGAGTTTTCATTAAAAAAGCATTGTAAAAGTCGTAAATATTTGTCTTGTAGTTGGTTTTCGTTTTTTGTTGGCCCTAGTATATTTAAGGACCTACATCATCATCTGCCTTTTGGTTACTATAGATATTGATTGACGATTGATTTTGCGACGAAGGGACTGTTGGAACTTATTTTATTTCTTAACGGTTCCATCTGTCACCTTATTGGTGATAGTGACTAAAAGGTGGGACGGATGAAACTTTTCATTCTTATCTGTCCCCACGTGGGGACAAAGCGGGGTGACGGTTGGGAATCATCCTTATTTAAACTAAGTACCAAGGTTACCTGCAGTATCCTCACAGCAGAGCAACGCGTTCCTGTACAGATTGTCCTGCGTCATGCAGTGGTTGGCGAGCGCCAGCAGCAGCAGACAGGACTGGTTGGCGACGCCGTGCTCCTTCCGCAGCCGCTGCAGCAGCTCGCGACGGTCTACCGCCGGCTGGCTGTAGATAGTCTGCGGTGCGGTACCCAGACGCAGCATACTCCAAAGACCAGCTGGAATTGATGGGAACACCTTGTAAAACTGGACTGGCATTCTGGCATAGCGCGGTTCACATATGGTTATTGTAATAGGTCAGTTGCATCAATAACTGGACTGACATTCAACTGGCATAATGTGAACACCCGCCAGTGACTCCAATCTATGACTGGCCAACGCAACTGTCTAACTGTACTGGCCAAGTGTGAACTGGTATTATGTAAACACTAACTGCCAGTGACTATACATTCCACACTGGCTGAACCAGGGCTTACCAGAGGTTCTCACACTTGTTTCATCTAACACAAACTTTGAATATCAGTTATTTTGTAGCTCGCTCAATTTTTTTAAAATAAAAAACCTCAATGTTAGTTTCACCTGGACTTTAGTCAAACCGACATTCTTAACAATACTTTTCTTAGCAGAGAGCATTAATAATGAAACTTTACAATATTATGAGATTCTTTCATTAAAAACTAGGCAAAGAATTATAAAAAAGCAATTAGTAGCTCTTCTAGAATATGTTCTACATCTGTATCAAACTCCAGGGAAATACGTTAGGCCTTTGGAGATACATAGTAACATCCATCCATCCATTAAAACAATCTCATTTATAATAGTAAGTAGTAAGATGTGATTAATTACTTACAAGCTAAATTAACTAACAGGCTATCTCCAGTGCCGGTGCCGAACATGTTGGGCGGTGCGGGCGCCATGCTGGACAAGTTCACCAATAAAGTCTTCACAAGTAGCGGAGCATGCATACCATATCTACCTTGGAAGAGAGTTCTGGAACAAACATTTTATACACTTATGTAGAACAATACCATCAAAATAACAAATCAACAAATTTAAAAATATATACTAGCTGTTGCTCGCGACTTTGTCCACGTGGAATTTAAATTGGAAAAAAATATATCCCATGTTACTCAGCGATAAAGCAGCTTTTTAATGATAAAAAAATTTTTGCAATTGGTACAGTACTTTTTGAGTTATTTCAATACATACAAAAACACAAGCTACTTACTTTTTTAATATCAAGCGGACGGATTCACGAGCGAAAGCTAGTATTATAAAAAGGAAAGATTGCAATAAGCTCCGAAACTAATAAGCGTATTTCAAAAATTGTTTGACTATAACTAAGCTACATAATTATTTAGTAACATAAGCTATATTTTCAACAGTAAAGACTATAAAATATATGAGACGTAAATTCATGCTATCTATTACCTGTATATAAGGGAGGTTTCCACAAGCCGTGTTTGTCCATGCACTCCAGCAAACATATACACTGACATCAGTACTAAAAGTGTATTTATACACTCCAAGTGTAAATAATATGTATTATCCCTGGAACAAATAATTTTAAAATACATACATTATCCACAACAATACCTTCTTTCCATTAAGGGCCTGTCACACCAAATTGATTTTTTTTTTATTGTCTGATAACAATCCAACATGTAAAATATGTGATGGAAATATCGGATTTTGTTACCTTATTTTTAAGCATTTTTAAGCTATCTAAGCCTCTATCAGCCAGTGGTGGGACAGGCCCTAAGTCTCATCTCCTTAGGTTACATTTCCACTAGTAGCTCTTGTGAATAGCACCAATAGAAACGGAGTTTTATACCAGTGTTGGAGATAACTTACGTAACAGGTACGTCAATGATAATCCCGATAAGTGCATCTATCAACATTTCAACTCTACTTTCAGATGTCAGCTTGGGTGAAGCGGGGGCTTCGGGCGCGTGCGTCGGCGTTGATGTTGGGGGTGTTAGTGACTCGGGTGTCTCCGGACTTGGTTGTCCAGGGGGCTGGAAAATAGGTGTCCAATTATTAAACTAAGCAATAATAAAATTGTAAAGTATTTTCGGTTTCAAGTGATTTATATACGAAGACTGTATTTGTTTAACAAAATTCATTTCAGCTTGAAAACGCCCGCAAATTTAAAAAAATACCTAACTAAAATATCCTTCTATTAACAACTACACCTGTACCACTGGGTTTCCATTAAGCTCAAGCTTGCCGGCAATCTTGCAATACATACTAATATTATAAAGAGGAAAGATTTGTATTTTTGTATGTATTAAATAAAGTCAAAAACGACTGGGCCGATTTGAAAAATTCTTTCACCATTAAAAGGTTATGTTATCAGTGAGTAACATAGGATATATTTTTAATTTCACGCGGGCGAAGTCGCGAGCAACAGCTTGTGTATAACATTTTGTTGTTACAAGTAAATAAATAAAAATTTCTAACAAAATATTGCAAAGACAATATATAACATTCTGCCTGTATTCCTTACCAACATAATAAAACTTACAGGCGTGCCGGTATCTCCCACATCAACAGGCCCATTAGCAGCGCGAACCGCATTGACATCTAAATGTCTACATAATTCATACTCCGGTACTATTTCCACAAGATATTTGCTCACTGCTCGTATCACAAATAACGCATTGAATGTCTGCCATGCTAGCATTACACTGAAAACAATAATAGGTTAAGGGCCTGTCCCACCACTGGCTGATAGAGGCTCGGATAGCTTAAAAATAACGTCACTGTCAGATAAGGTAACAAAATCTGATATTTCCATCACATATTTTACAAAGTGGATTGTTATCAGACAATTTACAATTTGGTGGGACAGGCACTTTGTTTAAACTTTCGTAAGGCATTATTATAACTAATTATTAAACGACACTCACGTCTATTTTTAATCTATACTAATATTGTAAACAGGAAAGATTTGTATTTTTGATTTTTAGTATTTTTGTATGTATAGAAATAACTCAAAAATACTGGGCCGATTTCAAAAATTACTTCACCGTTACACAGGTTATTTATCTGTGAGTAACATAGTCTATATTTTTTAATTTCACGAGAGCAAAGACGCGTTATATATTTTTAATAGACGTGAGTGAGTGTTAGCCGTTTAATAATCTATATCTATACTATTATAATAAAGCGTAAACGCACACTTCTTTGTTGCCTAAGATCTCAGCAATTACAGCATTAAACATAGGGGGTAAATATTTTGGATAAAAACCCTAATGTGGGAAAGAGACCATAAGTTGCTGCCAACATCAAGAAAGAAAGATTGCTAAGGTTTGTCATGTCATGTCATGTCATTTTGACATTTGCTACTGATAATTTGACAAATGTAAACAATAAAATAAAGTTTTTATAATTTCACGCGGATGAATCCGCACGCGAACAGCTAGTTAGTTATAATCATCGATATATTGCCATCCTTTTTATTCTATTTGGAAAAGACAGAGAGAACAATGTTATAATACAAATGTGACTGAAGCGGAATTTGGTGGTTAATTTAAATTAATAATTTATTATCTTTGACATTCTTCAAAGTCAATGATCGTTAAGCTGTGAATGTTTTTGATACTTTTTAAAAATGAATTTATAATACACTTATAGCTTAACCAATATATAAAAACATTTAGTTTTGAATGCTTAAATTGTCTTCAATGCACTTCGTTTTGTGGTTATATCTTGTACTAAGGCAAAACATTATATTCCAGTTTAAATTATAATTGTATTG
This sequence comes from Papilio protenor, assembly GCA_029286645.1. Taxonomy (NCBI): domain Eukaryota; kingdom Metazoa; phylum Arthropoda; class Insecta; order Lepidoptera; family Papilionidae; genus Papilio; species Papilio protenor. The sequence continues at coordinate 1,802,450 of JAGSMZ010000014.1, read as the reverse complement.
AATGTTTGAAATAATTCATTAATTCCTTATCATAAAGTCTGTATAAAATATATACAAAATCTGATATTTCCATCACATATTTTACAAAGTGGATTGTTATCAGACAATTTACAATTTGGTGGGACAGGCACTTTGTTTAAACTTCCGTAAGGCATTTTTATAACTAATTATTAAACGACATTCACGTCTATTTTTAATCTATACTAATATTGTAAACAGGAAAGATTTGTATTTTTGATTTTTTGTATTTTTGATTTTTTGTATTTTTGTATGTATAGAAATAACTCAAAAATACTGGGCCGATTTTAAAAATTACTTCACCGTTAGACAGGTTATTTATCTGTGAGTAACATAGTCTATATTTTTTAATTTCACGAGAGCAAAGTCACGTTATATATTTTTAATAGACGTGAGTGAGTGTTAGCCGTTTAATAATCTATATCTATACTATTATAATAAAGCGTAAACACACACTTCTTTGTTGCCTAAGATCTCAGCAATTACGGCATTAAACATAGGGGGTAAATATTTTGGATAAAAACCCTAATGTGGGAAAGAGACCATAAGTTGCTGCCAACATCAAGAAAGAAAGATTGCTAAGGTTTGTCATTTTGACATTTGCTACTGATAATTTGACAAATGTAAACAATAAAATAAAGTTTTTATAATTTCACGCGAATGAATCCGCACGCGAACAGCTAGTTAGATATAATCATTGATATATTGCCATCCTTTTTATTCTATTTGGAAAAGACAGAGAGAACAATGTTATGATACAAATATGACTGAAGCGGAATTTGGTGGTTAATTTAAATTAATAATTTATTATCTTTGACATTCCTCAAAGTCAATGATCGTTAAGCTGTGAATGTTTTTGATACTTTTAAAAATGAGTTTATAATACACTTATAGCTTAACCAATATATCAAAATATTTAGTTTTGAATGCTTAAATTGTCTTCAATGCACTTCGTTTTGTGGTTATATCTTGTACTAAGGCAAAACATTATATTCCAGTTTAAATTATAATTGTATTGAATGTTTGAAATAATTCATTAATTCCTTATCATAAAGTCTGTATAAAATATATACATCTGATTTCTTTAATCAGAAACACAATTAATTTTAATTTTTTTTACACTATCTACAACCATGATAAAAATTTTAATGTAGGTTTTTATGATTTCCGTTATCAGACACAACATGGGTTACTATTATATTTTAATAGCTTTAGAATCAGAGTATTGATAATGATATTCTGTACAACAAACATATGAACACATTAAACTGTTTTTATCTTTTTTATGAATTAAGGTATTCCATATGACACACTTTGTGATAAAATAATTATGCAAAGCAGTGCCAGTAAAACTTACTTGTCACTGTTAGGTGCTGCCAATAGCTCAGTTGCTCTTGTAATGAATACTTGAACTAGAGAGCCGAGGTTCCCTGTCTGCAGGTTGTTTTGTAAGAACTTCTGCAATAGTGCCTCTGTGCTTGAGTCAAATATTAGTTGCTCATCCCTAAAAAAGTTAATATAACAATTAAACATATATAATATAATGTATCTTTTAATATATCTATACTATTATAATAAAGCGTAAACACACACTTCTTTGTTGCCTAAGATGTCAGCATAATTGCTGCAATAGCATATTTTTGAATAATTCTTTTTTTAATAAAAAGCCCTACACTTACGTCATGCTTTAGGCTATATATTTTCATGCCATTAAACTTGGGGGTAAATAGTTTGGATAAAAACCCTAATGTGGGAAAGAGACCATAAGTTGCAGCCAACATCAAGAAAGTAAGATTACTAAGGTTTGTCATTTTGACATTTGCTATTGATAATTTGACAAATGTAAATAATAAAATAAAGTTTTTATAATTTCACGAGGATGAATCCGCACGCGAACAGCTAGTATAATAATACATTTATACAATGTATACATTTAATATATAATATAATGTATCTTTCATTTGAAGAAAACATTGGCTTTCAAATTGTTATAAAATATCTCAAAATGTAAATGAATTGTCCAATTATATTTTTTCCATTAGAATTTAACAGAGCTCCGTTTTAAAACAGAAAAAAGTGAACAGAAACTTATAATTTATGATATTTTATTGAACTTACGTATCATTTGGCAGTTGAATGTTAAACGCCAATAGCTGATTCCAAAATGGATCATTTGGGCAGATAATTTCCGCAGAGCAAAATCGGTCAAGTAGTTCATTTGATGATATGTCTGAATATCTGCTTATAGCCACTCCCATTGTATATCTGAAATGGTAAAATTTAAAGACTTTGAAACAACAAAAAAGCTTTAGAATTACAGGAAATGGTTTAAATATCAAAGGTGACATTTTTATTATTAGGATTTTAATGGTTTATTTTAGTTTCTGGCTGATTTTTCAGTGTTTCATTTCACAACGACGTTGGTTGTTATA